>WPIO01000047.1:590000-845000 GCA_009760855.2 Cristatella mucedo | reverse complement strand
CCTGTGACCGGTGCTTGCAGCTTGTAGACGAATCCCGAGCGGCTGTGTAGATGCATGCACGTGGCATCGAATTAGAACTGCTTCTTTGCTGCTGCCATCTGTCGGCGAGGCTTGCAGCCCTGGCGGCTGTGAGCTTATGGCTGTTGCAGCAAGAGCTGCCCGGCCTCCGGCCATCGATCAAAGGTTAGCTCAGCGGGTGCTGAGCAGCGTGTGCAGTCTCAAGTGTGGGGGGGGGCAGCATTCGCAGAAAACAGAATTTGACGATTTGTGTGAGCAGCTCAAGCTCGTGCAGCAGCGTTCCAGTTACGGCTGCCAGTAATCCGGGGCCATTTCAAGAAGACTTGGCATTGGATGAGCTATCTATGATACTGTCAAGTCGAGCTAATTTCAGCCGAGGAGCATCGCCAAAATCAGGGCCTACTTAGGCAGGATTACTGCAGCCAAAGTAGTTGAAGTGCTCGTGACATTGCATCTAGATTATTGCAATACCTATTATTCAGGGCTAACGGCCTGTAAACCTTAACAATCTGAGACAGGTTCAAAACTGCCGGTGTGGTTCGTTGTGAACAGTGTAGCTGCATCATCACACCCACTTCTTTCTGAGCTTCACTGGGTACATGTCAAGCATCGATTAGACTTCATGGTTCACAGCTTGCGATACCCTCTATTATTATCATTTTCATTATTGCTGATTGCTCAAATGTTGCTAAATGCCTAATTGCTAGTGAAATGCCCAATTCCAGACTTGATTTTGCCTCTCTTGCACAAAACTCCGGCCGATCAGCCCTGCCATCTTGACTAAGAGGTTCTTGTGCATCGAGATAACACTTGCATCTACCGGCGTGTATTGTAGAGGGTGCATTCCGAACTTGGCACAGACCGCTGTACCCTCTTGGCTTCCTCCAGTATCAGGTCATCGGCAGAAGTATCGCCTCGCCTCTCTGAAGCCAAGTAGTACGTTTCACGAATATATATCGTCCTATAGACATAGCAAAGCTGGCTACCGGGTCGAAACCAACTCAGTCTGAACCAGAAGGAGCATGCCGTCGGGCGTGCCAACTCAGCCACAGTTCTGAGCGGCAAAGCACGGTAAAGATGTGGCCCTTTAGCAAACATCTGGCTCTGATCCTGGCTATATCCTGCTGAAATGCTCCCTCCTGCTGGCTGAAAAAAGTGTGCCTGCCATTTGAACGACAAGTCTTAGTGAAGCTGGACAGGGCAGGATGGGTTGAGGAAGGCAGCAACCAGAACGGTGCAGATGCAAAGCTGCCGTCGGGATCGACTGATGGATTGACTGCATCTCCTGAGTGATCAGTGGAAGATTAACTTTTCCACGATAACTCTTGGAAAGGTTTTGACTAGACCACACGATGTCACCCTGATTTCTCTGAGGTGGCAGGTGCCCGAACAGGTGCCCGAGTGCTTCTCACCGGTAGCCACTGGCTGCACAGCTTGTACCCAGTGGCAGCTTCCTTCACATGGGGCTCTGCACATTCTGCCTATGGGCGTCTCGACACTCTGCATTTCGTTTTTGAATTGTTTCCTCGATTTGTTTTTTCTGAGGATTTACGAGGGGTGATGCTCTGTTGCTGTCCTGCACCGGCCCCAACCCATCCTACCCGATCGGCTCCGAGTGCAGGTGTGGTCTGCCTGCCGTAGACGATGTTCACTCCATCGGACGCATGGAGATCAACCCGATAGAAAAGCTGGACAAGTTAGGAAGCGCCGGGCCACACAACCCTGCCTTGCCCGGCCTGGCTGACGTCGATGACGACATCGTGGCAAAGGACGGTGCAGGTAGGCGGCTCTACTTGTGGTAACCTCTATGGCTGCCTCTTCTGCTTGCTGTCGGCTGCTGCTGGCCACTTATCGAATTGTTCACGGTCAATTGCCTCTATTGTCTTAACTGCATGAAATTGTGGTGTTCTTGAAAGAATTATTTTTCGTTTAGAAGTTGTAGATGCAATGTCATCAATGTTCACCTCGCGTCTAAAAGAAAGCCATACCGGAAAACCAGAAAAACCTGTGACCTGAGACTTTAGTCTAACGAAGTCCAACGCTGAGATTGGGATATTTAGGCTCAAGTGGTGAACCAGTTTGATGAAAGTGAAATTAACAGATGATAAAAAGTGTCACCGACATTTCTCCAACTTCAAAAATAAATTCGTGTTCCTGTTGATTCCTTTTCTCTTCTTGGGGATTAAATGCTTTACCGTAACAGATAAGTTGTTCCGTTTTCTCATCGAAAGTGGGTAATCTCATTTTAATTCCTGCCACGATCGAAAGAGCAAAGCTTCTAGGGAATAATGGCCATTTACTATACTTCTGAGGCATAACCAATTACTTAATAATTTTTAGGGAACTCAGGGACAACTAGTGTATTCTGCAAAGCAGACACGTATTTCGATGCTTGGCATTGTTATGGCCAGTGCTTTCTCTTCAAGGCACATTTTTTCCTATAACAGATGCGCTTTGTTCATGGGCACAATTGAAGCTTGAATTCACCATGATGTACTATCTATTGATCATCCTTAGGTTCAGCATGCTTTTAAAGCTGCCGCCACCAGCCACTCATGATCGCAAGGGCGTCTTGCATGCTGCCGTCCCATTCAATGTCCATCCTAACGTCTTTAGGCAACCAGCTGCCACACTTCGATGCACGCAGCAGGATTTTTGAGCTCGATCCGTGCCGCGACGTGGGCAAAGTATGTCTCGTCTACAAGGATACAGCCCCTGGATTGCCAGCACGGGTTGCCGAGTTCTGGTTTCTTGATCGGTCACTTCGCTGGCACTTCCTAGCTTCTACATTTGCTGCATACTTTCGGATAATGTTAATCCACCTGGGATTGCCTCACTGGCCATACCTATTCACCGATATCGGTGTCTGCCCTCAAGTTAAGGTAAGGAGCAGGGGTAAGCTGAGGAACGTGGCTGCCTGCTGCCAATCATTCACAGTAGCTGCCACCATATTGCATCTGCTCGATGTATTGCCGCAACTTCCACATCTGTCTTGGGCTGCATCGGCATTTCTGCAGAGGTCTGTCCATACTATATTCCAAAAGTGAAGTCTACATGTTTTTAGTTTACATATAGAAACTATTTTGGAGGCAAGATGCAGTCAGAGTATGCTTGCCTGTTTAGCTTTCTACGAGGAAGTTGCAAGACGCAGGAGAAGCAGTGCTGCAATACTCCGTGCAGGAGTCGCTTTCTATGCTGTTGCTGCCATGTGTGGAGTCTGGAAGTTGAGACGATTCTTTGAGTGGGTATTTCACCCGGTCAATATCTACTGCCTGGATGTATGCCTGTGGCGCTGCTGTGCTTCTTTCGCCTACAGCAGTGGTATAGTCTGTATGCTCCGGCTCGGCTCGAGCTCGACGAAGCCAGAGCTGCTGAGACAGAGAATAGTGACGTCGTCGCCTCGGTGAGCCATGCCGCCAAGGCTGACGGCAGAGACTCACAGTGCATCAGCCATCTGGACATTAACCGAGTCTTCAAAGGAAAGCCTGGCGACAAGAAGTGAGTCTTGCCGACGCTCGTGTTGCATGCTACAGGCACTTGGAGAGGAGGGAGGTGGCTGCGGTGGCCTGGCAGGTGTTTGCTTTGCGATCTGCTGACGTAGTGGAAGGTGATGCCTTGTGCCTGTGAGCTGCTGCTGCAGCAGCATTTTTTCGTTGCGTGTACACACGCACGCACAAACGCTTCTATATTCATCGATCTTCAGGAAAGCCGGAGCGGCACAGGCGCCAGGGCAAGCACACAACGCAGCTGCAATCGCCGGATACAAGAAAAAAGCTGGCTCACCTCTACCCGGGAGGTAAGTGCCAGCGCCTTGGCAGTTGATGCACCGTCTGGTGCTACTTGGTAGCCTGCTGCAGGCGAAAGATGCACAAGGCCAAACTATCGACCGGCATTTAATTATGTGCTAGGCTCTAGAATCAGTCACTTTCGAGACGTTTGATGTGCTTGACCTTGCCGTATTGGCAGGGCATCAGTATGCACTGCATTCGTCATTGCAGCATGCTTGTTGTCTGGCTCACCTCTTGCTCTCTCAGTCTACACGTCAGCTTCCCATGGTTTTAGATCAACCAATCAGGCAATGCAACCAGCGTCTAAAGGTCCTGGCTCGGCCTCTGTGAAGACTCAAGCACGTTAGCAACTGTGGTTCAATCAGCATCTCGAATTTTCCTTTTTCATAGCACCTCGATGATCGCTATCATGAGCCAATTTGACGATGCCTCTTTTGAGCAGACAGAAAGAACAGCATGTGCATCTGGAAACCCATCCCCTGGCTGCTGTAAAACTTATCATTGCAACAACGAAGGAAAGTCGTGTAAACTTGTACGAGCTGTCTCTTGTACATCACAGTCAAACCATCCTCGTAGGTGGCTGCCTGTGCTGTGGATTGTTTCCGGATCAGCCTTTCACTAAAGGTTGTGAAGAAATACCTTTCGTTCATCGACGAGGCCGTGGTCTACAAGCCAATACGAAACAAGTGATGCGAGTTGCTGTCACCATTTCGTATTATGAAAAGTGCTGTCTATGTGTCTGTATAGCTTTATCCACTCATTCTTACGCAGTGGACAGCTTTCACCGTTTTGTTGTATCTTTTTCGCTCAGACGATTGTGGTTACTGACCATTACGGCATTGTCGGTCTTGCCTGCTGGCTGCTCAAAGGACAGTGACAAAGGCGGCCTAGCATGGAGTCACCTGACTGATTGTGACTTACTGCCATGTATCATAGACATTGTAGTATAAAACCTGGTATGGCAAATGTGTGACAGAAGAGCATTTGCCTTTGGCAAGGCGTTTTGCTTGTCTTGGCTGAATTGCTTAGGGGCCAGCATTAGCTGGCACGAGTATTGCAACAATGAGCTCATCGCCTGGCTCGTGGCAGAGTGGTTAACGATCTCTAATGCCGCAAACCCTTTTGGCAAGTAAAGAACCGCATGTAATGGTTACTGTTTCCTGCTCACGATAATTTAATCATTGAATTATTATCCTTGTTACTTCTAATTGATTCAAACACTGCACTTGTCATGATATGACTACTTTAGCCCATCGAGTTACGCCTCTGTACTTTTTGATGCTGTACTTTTTTCAGCGGCCAATGAACTAATAATAAGAATAATAATACACTTGATAAAACGCCCCCTGAGAACTCAATCTCTTTCTAGAACTTTACATTCGCTGCAATGAAAACACGATTGAATGGTGAGTGGAAATATCATGCTTGATAAACAACATGAATAAAATAGTTAGGGGTTACACACACAGGGTCAGCAGAAAGTGTGGTTAGTGGCAGCATGCAACAGTGTCAGGACACATAAGCAAACGAAGAACGAATCATAGGGACCCGCTAAATGCTGTCATAAATAGGTACGTTTTTAATTTCTTTTTAAATGTGGTCAAGTCAGGGATGTCGTGAATGAAGTCGAGAGTGAGTTCCAGGCTTTGGGAGCATACGAACTAAAGACACGGTCCCAACCAACGGTTTGAGGTTTGTACGAGGTATAGGTAAACAGTTAGTTTCCGAAAAGCGGGTGGTACGATGCATGGCCAGGTGGGGGAGTAGATGTAATGTAATGTAATGTATCTCCGTCAGTAACTCCACAAAGTCATAAAGATCATGTGGGTGTTACGCAGGAGAGTTTTGTGTAGCGCACTCACAGCCTAAGCGGCTTTCGGTACGCTTTCGGTACGCATTCGGTAGCCAACAGACTTCGTCTCACGCAACAAAGAGAAAGTGGGAAGCATAGCAGAGTTAGGAGAGCAGTTGAGGTAGTGAGTAGCATAGAAGTAGCAGTTCAGGACCGCTGAAAAAGATGTGCCATAGTCGGCAGTTGGAGAGTAGATGTCATTGCATAAGAATTGTGGAAGCGAGTTCCACAGTCTAGGACCTGCAGAGATCAGATACGCAGGCCGGAGTCATAGGAAAAAGAGACCTAAAAGTAAGCGACAAAATCTTGAAGTCGATCCGTTGCTTGACTGCTAGCCAATGCAGGTCGGCTAGAAGTGGTGTGATGTGGCAACTGGGCCCCTCACGACAGACAAGCCTAGCTGCAGAGTTTTACACCAGCTTTAGCACCTGATTGCACAGGCCGGTAGACCAGCAAGCAGTTATTTACAGAAGTCAAGACTGGATGTCACTGTAGTTCGATTGTACACAGGCTCCTCTGATAAGCCGCTGGTGAACAGCTGTTGGGAGCATCACCGAGAGGGGCTGGTGCACAGCTGTGGTCCACCTGTGATGTGGAGTGGACACAGGCCAGTAACCCACTAGTGAACAGATGGTGGATTCACAATCAGTGTCGGCCGGCTCACAGTTGTGGTCCTCCTAGATGAATCATCGGGGTCGACCAGGGGACAGGAGAGTTGAGTCGAGGAGAGTCGGGTGGGAGAAGGGGGCGAAGGGAGCCGTGGGTCCCTCGGCTCACTGTGTCGTGCAATAAACTGTTGGCGTTGTTCATCAGCTGGCTCTCTGCTGTGCCAGCCGAACGACAGTCACAAGTCCATGGACCGACTTAGATGTGGTATCCCTGTCTAAACAAGGCCGAACTTTAGCAATGTTGTGTAGCTGAAAGTAGGCAGACTTGATTGTAGAGCTGATTTGGTCGTCTAACGAAAGGTCACTTCGGAACATGACATAGATTTCAGGCAGCTTCAATAGGAGATGTGCTGGCAGAGCCACGTTAGCCTGTTTAATAATCTGAATCACACTGGGTTTGCCAATAACTTGTAAGTTGGTTTGAATCATCATTTAATTTAAGAACATTTGCTGCCATCGGTGCTCGGATGTCATCAATACGTGCCGGAAGGGAGTTGAGAGAATTCGACGTGCTCGAAGGCTGGGAGGGATCAAAGCAAAGGTACAACTGAATGTCATCCGCATAGAAGTGAAAGGTTAGATTGTGCTTGACAATCACATCGGCAAGAGTGAGAGTTTAAACCGTGAAAAGAACCGGACCTAGTACGGAACCCTAAGGTACCCCATATTTCAGAGGTACCTTGGATGATCTTTGTCTATTCACAAGAATACTCTGGAGTCTCTCACTGAGATAGGACCCGAACCGTTGCAGTTCAGTGCCAGTAATGCCCAGGCAAGATGAGAGGTGCTCAAGAAGGATTTGGTGATTGATAGTATTAAAAGCTGCCGAAAGATCGAGCAAAACAAGCAGATATACTCTACCAACGTCTGCATTATTATATAGGTTGTCGTACACCCGAAGCAATGCTGACTCTGTGGAGTGATTAGCTCTAAAACCAGACTGGAACTTAGTAGCAAGGTTAGAAGTTTCAATGTATGAGTTCAGCTGGTCTGTCACGACTCGTTCAAGTGTCTTTGATAGGTATAGTAGAAGGGAGACTGGGTGGAAGTTGCTCAAGTTCTCTTGGTCTAGTGCTGCTTTCTTGAGTAGTGGCCTGACTATAGCCTTTTTGAGAGGTGCTGGGACATGACCTGGGGCTAATGACATATTAATGATGTTAATTATGCATGGCAGCAGCAGATCAATGTATCGTAGAGGCAGGACAGTGGGAGTAAAGTCCAAAGGACTTATTGTCTTCTTTGATTGGGATATAAACTTCAGGACGAGTTCACAAGTGACCTGCTTGAATGTAGACGTTGAGGTACTGCAAGGAATTGAGGGATAGCATATTTTTTAGGGGGGTTGCTGCCGTCGTAGGGATGGACTCCCTGATCTTGTCCATCTTCTGGATGAAGAAGCCAGGGAAGCGATCAGCTAGATCATCACAAGGATCATCAGGTAAGGAGCTAATCTGGGAGTGGTTGAGGAGACGGTTGATTGTCGACATCAGCATTTTTGGATTGTGCATCTTTGATTCAAGAATGCTTTTATAGAAGCTAGACTTAGCCTTTGCTAGGATCGATTGGTTCGACCTACAGTATTCCTCGTATGCCCGTCGATGGACAGTCAATCCTGATCTTTTGTATGCATTTTCAAGTTTGTGCTTAGTAGAACTAACTAGTTTAATGTCTATGGTAAACCATAAGACGTCTGGGCAAGGGCGTACAGTGCACTTAGTCAGAGTCGAGCATGTCAGCAAGTGTCGTGTTGTAGCAATCTACCAATGATGATAGGTCGGAAGGCAGACTGAGCAGCTGACATGCGGCAGATATTCTCACACAAACAGCATCGATGTCAAGGGTCTTGAGGTTTCGCGATTCACAGGTGATTTTAGAGGAGGAGGGCACATATCATTGACTGAATGAAATGTGCATGTGGTCAGATAAGCAGGATTTGGTAATAATTGGTGGTGACAAAGTGCAGTTGTATGAGAAAACTTGGTCGAGTGTGTGAACCTTGATGTTAGTAGGCCCATGCATTAAAGCCACAAGAGACATTGAGTCAGTCAGTGTACGAACTTCAGTACTGAAGGCGTCAGATAATAATAATAATAATAATAATTCACTTGATAAAGCGCCCTCAGAGAACTCGATCTCTCCCTAGGCGCTTTACATTTGCTGTAAAGTGAAATGCAATTGAATGGTAAGTAAAATCATGCTTGAAAAACAAACAAAATGAATAATATGGTTAGGGGTGACATGCACAGGGTCAGCATGCAAATGTGGTTAGTGGCAGCATGCACAGTGTCAGCACGCATAAGCACATCAAGGACGAATCACAGGGACCCACTAAATGCTGTCCTAAATAGGTGTTTTTAGGTTCCTTTTAAATGTGGTCAGGTCAGGGGATGTTTTGACGCAGGTCGGGAGGGAGTTCCAGGCTTTGGGAGCATATGAACTAAATTCACGGTCTTCAAAGGATTTAAGGTTTGTATGAGGTATTTCTAGACTGTTGGATTCCGAAAAGCGGGTGGTACGATGCTTGGCCTGATGGGGTAGTATATCTGACAGATAGGCTGGAGCCATAGAATGAAGGGACCTAAAAGTGAGCGACAAAACCTTGAAGTCAATCCGTTGCTTGACTGGTAGCCAGTGCAGGTCGGCGAGAAGTGGAGTAATGTGGCAACTGCGACGCTCACGACAGACAAGCCTATCTGCAGAGTTTTGCACTAGCTGCAATCGCCTGATCGCACATGCTGGTAGGCCAGTAAGCAGTGAGTTGCAGAAGTCGAGACGGGATGTCACGAATGCATGAACTAAATTGGACGTGGTATCTTTATCTAAACAAGCCCGAATTTTAGCAATGTTATGAAGCTGAAAATAGGCGGATTTGACTGTGGAGCTGATATGGTCGTCTAACGAGAGGTCGCTTTGGAATATGACACCTAGATTTCGAGCTGATTCGACAGGAGATATGCTGGCAGAGCCAATTTTGAGAGTCAGCCTTTCCAATCTCTGGATCACACTGGGTTTGCCCATAACTAGTAAGTTAGTTTTATCATCGTCAAGTTTTAGAAAATTTGCTGCCATCCATGTGCGGATGTCACCAATGCATGCAGCTAGTGAGTTTAGAGAATTTGAGGTGCTCGAAGGCTGGGAGGGATCAAAGCAAAGGTACAACTGAGTGTCATCGACATAGAAGTGAAAGCCTAGATTGTGCTTGGCAATCACATCAGCAAGAGGCAGAGTATAAACCTTGAAAAGAACCGGACCTAGCACTGAGCCCTGAGGTACTCCATATCTCAGTGGTACTTCAGATGATCTTTGTCCATTCACGTCAATACTCTGGAGTCTCCCACTGAGATAGGACCTGAACCACTGCAGAGCAGTGCCAGTGATGCCCAGGCGAGATGAGAGGCGCTCTAGAAGAATTTTGTGATCGATGGTATCAAAAGCTGCCGAAAGATCAAGCAAAACAAGCAGAGACACTCTACCCATGTCTGCATTCCTAAGTAGGTCGTTGTATACCCGAAGCAATGCTGACTCTGTGGAGTGATTAGCTCTAAAGCCAGACTGCAACTTAGATAAGTTATGAAGGAAAATGTCTAATTCACCCGTAACGAGGAAGGATCGATTTCTTGCACACAAAATCGAAATGAGATCGCAGAAATCCGAGATAAGGGAGGTCTTGGTCCCTGGCTACTGCCGTCATCGGTAGCTTGTTTTCGGGTGAAATCAAGAATTCGATTCGAAAGACTGCTTCAAGGCAAATGGCTTGAAATCGAATTTCGAGCGCATGATAATAGCAACTCCACCTCCAGTTTTAATTGATGTAGGGCTGTGAAAGAACGAGACCAGTCGTGGTCTTTAATTGTCGGGCAGTTAACCAATTTAGCCAAGTTTCAGTCCAGGCTAGAAGGTCGAGACCATTTTCAGAAATGGGGACGCTTATTAATAGAGGTTTATTGCCCACTGAGCGAGGATTCCAAAGACAAGTGTTAAGTTGGGCCGCCGGAGTTATAACCGGCCTGATAACCACTAAATTAAACAGATTCACAGTGACGCTTGTGGGGGAACCCTCTGAGCGGTTCGAGATAACACTAGGAATACCGCACGAGCTGGCACTCAGTTTGAAGTTCCCGGTAAACAAGGGCCTATAAGCTGACGGTCCCGGCCACCGCGGCGGCTCCGGCGTGCTTTTAATTTGCTAATGCATAATTCACGAATCTTAGCAACAACAGTAACATATAGGAATGCATTTGAACTACGATGACAAAGCGATAATAAGTGCGCAGGATCATAACTCACATGCAAGTTACCAGCCGCCGGGTGGGAGGCCCTGCAGCCCGAAGCGATAAGCGTTTGGATGTCCATAGGCACGTAATTTCTTATTCACTACTATCAAACAATGATCAGAATAGCTTTAAACAGGTCTTGGCTGTATCGGTTTCCGTATACGATGTTCGCAACAATTTCGATTTTCGGAAGAATTCTGCAGCAAACAGCGAACGGGCTTGAGCTCGATCGTAGTCGGAAAGCGAGAATATGTATCTTTCCAGCTTCTTAATGTCACCTGACATTGGTAGTGGCAGCCCATAGCTGTAACGGTTGAGTGAGGCATGTCGCATTCCCTCTCCTCTCCCCTCCTTTCTGGGCGTGAGATGGTGCCCAGGTTTCTCCGGCTTGCACCAGCCTAGCTTGACCTCCGACCTTGCTCCCCTCCCCCTACCACCCCCTGCCCGTGTGCTCTCTCACCGCTGGCTCTTCATCATTAATTTATCTTGCTGCTGCTCGGAATGGGCTGAAATCGCTTAGTGATTGAACCTTCAGCTCGTACCACCACCACCACAAGTTGGGAACTCACTTCCCGACCTTTCATCACTGAAGTCTCAGCTAAAGACACATCGCATCTGATCAGCTTTCCCTTGGCCCTGGAGAACTTGCCTTTTTTGTGTTGCGTTCTTTGCGATTGCATTACCAGAGCATGTTCAGAGCAGGTTACTTAGTAACCATGCTTGTTACTATGCAGCTTCCCTGAATGTCTGCTTGTGTGCTTTTGCAGGCTTGCCTAAGCATGATACTTGTCATTGCTTCTCTTGCAGTGAACTGTAAATCGTTGGATTGAGATTTGGTTCTCTTAAATAAAATACTAGCTGATTTAACAGCCTCATTTTTATAGCAGCAGAAGAGCCTAAACGGCTACCACCGCTGCTTGCAGTTGGCAACAAAGACCCCCCACACTCGTAGGTACGCATGTATACACACATCATCAGGCATACTGTACATAACTGTACTGTAAGTGGACACACATGTGCTCACTATGTGTGGGTGCGTCCATACACGACACTCACGAAAAGCACTCACATCAAGTGGATACCCAAAGCAGATATCCCCTCAACCGATATGCATAAGAGTTATATGATCACAGCTTCTCATCGGTCTTAGACCAGAGGTCAGTCACTTGCAATTCAGGATCAAGGTAGTGGGTTTGAGTAGCACAAGAAGTCATTCTTAATTGCCTACTATAAGCAGGGTGATAGCAAATAATGCAGTTCTGCAGATACATAAATGAGGCTGTTGAATCAGCCAGCCTTTCTTTGCAGTGAACATCAATACAGGCCAGACACACACACACACACACACACACACAAACACACATGCAACACACACACACACACAATACACACACACACACACACACACAATACACACACGAGCAAGCACCCATACACATGGTTATGCACAATTCGCCAATGGGCAAACGGTTAGGTAGCAGGTTAAAACAGTTCCACAGTAAAAGGTCAGGGTTAGATGCCACCAAAGACCAACAGAATCCATTCTCTGGCTTCCCTGATAAGCTACCCCTAAGCTACCGATAAGCTTCCCCGATAGGCTACTAGGATTGCAGGAATCAGGGCTGTCAGTCGACCTCGATTCATGCAGTGCAATAGCCTAGCAGATGCTGCCACCGAAGCAGTTGACAGCATTTTAGTCATGCCGCTCAGTGCTCAGTGGGAGCTTATAAGATATCGACAGGTACAGAGCATTACGTATAAATATTAATATAAATAAATATATTTATATATATGTATATAGATAGATAAATGATAGATAATTCATTTGAACAACGCCATAAGAGAACGTAATCTCTATCCAGGCACTGCACGTATGCCAAATGGCTCGAGCGAACGACCTTGATCGTTAAGATGATCACCTTACCCCTGGGCCAAACCAGGCACATGAACATGAAAGGAGTACGTGCAGCCCAAGCACATCGATGCTGCTACGTCATCCTGCTGCTGTTGCATAGCTCTCGTATAACCCTGAACATGCCACACCCCAAGCTGGCCACTGGGCACCAGGGGTGGGCATGGCTGCACCTAGAAGGCACCCGATTCCCTCACAGCTCTACCCCCTCCTCAGGTGGCAGCTTGTTTTTAGAGCTACCTGTAGGGTAGGGTATGGCAGCAGCTACCACGACCAACAGATTGTGCTGCCAAACGCAGGTCGAGCCTTCGAAGCTCGCAGGGTGGTGCATGAACGAAGCACGGGTGATCGCTCAGCAGCTCAGCCACGAACCAGAATCACCCCAAAAAAGCTGGACACGTGGCCTGAAAATAACGCCTAATCAGCTTTTTGGCAGGGCAGATCACCGACGAGTTGTCACTGGCGATCACTCTGCCTAGATCCACTTGCGCTTCCATGCAGTAGTCTGCCCAAGGCAGAGAGCATCAAAACTGATCGTCTGCTGCATGCCACTCACCGACTCCCAGGCGACCACATGCGACTCGCAGTAAACTTTCTGTTGAGCACGACGTCGCAGATGCTCGGCATTTCTCTGAGAAACAGAAACCACTCAAACTTGCTTCAGCTGGCAACAGCCATGCGCTTCTGTTGCATGGCACGAAGGGTTGCCACGGCTGCAGCCACCGAGCGACCTGCAGCAGAGCATGCACGACTGTGTGCAGCGAAGCAGTGGCAGAGCGAACCCCGAGTGCACAACAGGCTTCAGCCGCATTCCACAGCGCCGGGGAAAGCCGAGACCGCCAGTCCTCCAAGACCGCACGACGGGATCCTCAAACCAAGGAGAATCAGCACATTAAAAGCATCAAATGGGACCAATCGAAGAGGATAGCTACTTTAAAAACTTGGATTTTCAAACGCGGGGAGCTCTGCACACACACATGCTGCAACAGCCTGGTTCAAGAGTGCAGAGCTAAGGACTTGGTCACCGAGTTCACAAATTAAGAGCAGCCCAGCTACTTTTTGCGGAAAGCGACGACAGCAAATGTTCCTCAGTCGATAATCCAAAGCTCAGGACCGCATCATATAATCATAGATACCAGATCAACCTTCCCATTAAGCTCACCGTCCGCTTTCTGGCCGGGTGATGAGGCTGAGAATCCTGCAGCGCCCAGCCCAGTTCATTCGCAGCGACCGCGGCCCGTGCCCCCCGCCTCGGACCTTCGCGGGCTGCGGCACCAAACGCGAACGGGTGGCAGAGCCAGGTGGCCCTGTGAGCGCCAACAACATCTATCACATCCAATTTTTTAAACTTGGGTGGCCCACGATCGAGAGGACTGGGTGGCAAGTATTGGTCCATCAAGACCTTGACACTTACCGGCTATCGGGCACCTGCACGCCACCACCCCCATGTAAACAAGTGAACTATGTTTCACAGCCATGGCGCATACAATTTTAAATTATATATTATATAAATAAAGTGTAATCCCATGCACAGAAAACGTTGGGATAAAATATTAACCGAACGGTCAGTGACTCGACTGCAGCCATCACCCGGTGCCTCGCCCTTTCCGGTTGGGACCTGCAGGCGGCCGGTGGTCCACCGCAGGTTCGGCCCGGAATCGTCAAGCATCCGCCGTCGGTTGGAGTCATCCACCTAGAACGCTGCATGTATGATCAGCTCCGCTGAAAGGTATGTCGCGCCAGATGCAAAGAGAGCATCTCGCGATTAGAATGTGATGCACGGCTGTGAGCAAGGCCGAAAACCGCGCTACCCCACCCTTAGGCCGGCAATCGCTATCAACCGCTATCTGCCTGCCCGCTGTCGCTGCAAATCTCAGCTTGCTACACTTTATTTTGAAATGCTATAACAAGTCTTAGAAGGTTTTTAAGTTACATATTTTTTGCTTCGTGAGCCACTGATTGACGTTGCTTCCCCAGCTCTCCCGACTAGCACCTTCTTCTCGAGGTGCATGGTTCATTTATGCAACCTTCCTTGGTGGCCTCAGCCCCCCTCTCCGGATGCACGCTGTTGCAACCGTGGCGCTCCGATCATAGATCTTAACTTCAGTTTGCTTTGGCTCAACAAAGTGCTTGCCAAACACCATCTGTTCCAACTGTGAGCTTTTCTGAAGGTGTCGCTACGAGATAATGTAATGCTAATATTGCTGTTTCCCTCCTGCATTCAGCAAGGCATTGCAGGAAACTAACCAGTTGCTTAGCATTACGTTAGCATGCCTTAGTGTACGATAGACCTGAGTAAATCCTCGGCCTGTCAGTGATCTGACTTATTTTTTATTAGCCTACAAAGGACGAATCACAAGAACCCGCTAAATGCTGTAATAAAGAGGTGTGTAAGATTATTTTTAAAGGTCGTCATGTCAGCCGCCTAGCTCGGTTCCCGAATTCGGCTCTCGCTTAGGGGTGCAAGCTGACATTTGTTTGCAGCAGCCACTGCTAGTCGATCTACAGGTGCATGCTTACGCTAGCGATAGAAGGCTGCTCGACATGCTGCATAATACAACCATGTCGCTTGGCAGTCTCATTCGCTTTCTCTCTCTCCGTCTCTCTGATTTTAGAACAGCTCGTGCTTTCTGCCTGCCGATTTGAAGCAGTTCTATTTGGCCAGCAACGGGTTTCTTCTCACGTGGAAAGCAAAAATCAAGGGTAGGGAGCCGCTGCCACTGCCGCCGGCGAACCCTCGGTCGCACCTCCGGTGGCCATTTCCGGCTGGCATACCTTGCTGCATTGGCTGCCATGTCACCCTGTAGTGCTGCTGCCACCGCCGCCACTGCGATGTTAACTCGGCTCCGCCTGCCTTTGCACAGACAGGTGCATCCGGGCACCGTCGTCGCCCCTCACGGTTGCCTCCTTTTACTCGCCTTACAGCTGCTCACCTCTCTGTTCATGTGCTCGCATGTGCTCGGCGGCGGAGGCGAATTCTTTCCCTTTGCCCCCTCACCTACGTACAGCCGGTGCTTGCAGCTTGTAGATGAATCCCGAGCAGATGTGTAGAAGCATGCGCATGCCGTCGAATTGGAACTGCTTCTTCGCAGCATCTGTCGGCAAGACTTGCAGCCCTGGCATCTGTGAGGTTATGGCTGTTGCAACTAGAGCTGCCCGAGGTCTTTCTAGAACTTTCCCAGCCTCCGGCCGTCGCTCGAGGGTTAGCTCTGCTCGCGCTGAGCAGCATGGTGTCAATGCGCTGCAGCACCCGTTGAAAACAAAATTTGACGATTCGCGTGAGCAGCAGAGTGCCCACGTTTAATTTGGCTGCAGCGGTACTGCGCTATGAAGTTGGCTTTAATCCAGCTTCTCACTGGCTTCCGGCTGCCACGGCTCGGTGTACTTTATTCTGTTGTCTCGGAGAACGCTGTCTTAATTTTTCCAGCGTTTTGAAAGTGCTTGGAAAGAGATTTTGAACAAAGTAAAAATAATTCTTTTTAAAGCAGACAAAGAGACGTGATTCTCTATCCAGGCGCCAATCACAGATGCCACTTGGCTGTAGCCCAAGACCTCGATCGTAAGGGTGAGCACCTTGACCTCACCTCAGTCATTAAAGGCGATCGCCTTGACCCTTTGGTCAAACCAGGACGCTAAAGCGCTGCTTTACTCATCCTTTATTTTCTGCGCATTCTGTCAAACCATTCAGTGCATTTTACTAACCAGGGATTGGCCCCATTAATCTTCGTGTGATCTTTGGCTTGCTGGTCTAGTCATGATACCAAACAAGTCTTACAACTACCTGCAGATCGCCAGGATTGATTTATTTCTTTTGGTGCCATACCAACGATCTATTATCATTATTATTATCATTTTCATTATTGCTGATTGTTCAGATGTTGCTAAATGCCTAATTGCTATTGAAATGCCCAATTCCAGACTTGACTTTGCCTCTCTTGCACAAAAACACAGGTCCGATCAGCCCTGCCATCTTAACTAAGACCTTCTCGTGCATAGAGATAACACCTGCGTCTTCTTGCGTGTATTGTATGAGGGTGCATTCCGAGCTTGGCACAGACCGCTGTACCCTCTTGGCTTCTTCCAGTATTAGGTCATCGGCAGAAGGATCGCCTCGCCTCTCTGAAGCCGCCAAGTAGTATGTTTCACAAGCACTCGTCCTATAGACACGGCGAAGCTGGCTACCGGTCGAAACCTCCTCAGTCCGACCCATAAGGACCATGCCGTCGGGTGTGCCAACTCAGCCACAGTTCTGAGCGACAAAGCACGGTAAAGATTTGGTCCTTTTGCAAAATTCTGGCTATGATCCTGGCTATATCCAGCTGAAATGCTCCCTCCTGCTGGCTGAAGGAAGTGTGCCTACCATTTGAATGACAAGTCTTAGTGAAGCTGGACAGGGCAGGATGGGGTGGGGAAGGCAGCAACCAGAACGGTACAGCTGCAAAGCTGCCGTCGGGTCACCGATGGATGGACTGCATCTCCTCAGTGATCAGCTCAGCTAGTGGGCCACAGAGGGCTGTGCCGGTGCACGGTCGATTGCCTCCATTGCCTCAACTGCACGAAGTTGTGGTCTTCGTGAGAGAATTTTCTGTCGTTAAGAAGTGCAAATGCAATGTCGCCAATGTTCACCTCCCGTCTAAAACAAGGAGGGGCATTTAATTGGGGCATTTCTCGATATGCTGGCATAAAGTGAATCTTCTACGTAAATAAGCACATCTCCTTGTGTGGACCAAGGCGGGTCCTGTAATGCGTTGCTTCCAGAAATGTCGATTTGCACCATTTACTGGGGTTGGGGATACTCAGCCACATGCTAGCACCCCAGCAGCTTCAACGTCTGCTTCAGCTTCACGCTTAGCATGCTTTGCATGTTAGACTCTCACTTTTCTTTCACTCCATTCTTTTATTTGTGTTTACTTCCTCGTCTGCCTGTCATTACTGTTGTGCACGTGGACCCTTCTACTGCACCTACCATCATCTCTCTCTGTATTGTTGGCTTACTTTCTGTATTCACTTCTGTCAGAAATCTCCATTTCTCTTCTTTCTGTTTCATCTGTCGTTTGGTGTCTTCTTACATTATATCTGCAATCATGTTTGCTTTTTTCTCTTTCTCTGTCTTTCTCTCCCGTTCTCCCCCTCTCCCCTTCTCTGCGTCTATTCATCAGTTTGTATGCATATTTCTCCATCGCTCTGTTTGTTCGCCTTTCTCTTTTATAATGCAACTCCCTCATCTCTCACTCATATCTCTCTCTCTAAGCCCATCTTTTTCTTATAATTGCTCTTTCTTTCTTACTGTCAATTATCACCCCTGTACTTTCAATGGTCTCTGTTTCTCTCTGTCTCTCTGTCTGTCTCTGTGTGTCTCTGTCAGTCTCTCTGTCTCTCTCTGTGTCTCTCTGTGTCTCTCTGTGTCTCTCTGTCTCTGTCTCTCTCTCTCTCTCTCTCTCTCTCTCTCTCTCTCTCTCTCTCTCTCTCTCTCTCTCTCTCTCTCTCTCTCTCTCTCTCTCTCTCTCTCTATCCCTATCCGTGTTTTTTTCTCCCTGTCCCATTCTGTGTCGCTGTTTCTCTGTTTCTGCCCGTCTTGTTTTCACTGTCTCTATGTCTACCTCCCACTATCGCTTACCTGCCGCCTCTCTTTTGTCATCTCTTGCCTTTTTCTTTCTCCCCCTCTTCTTCCTCGAGTCTTTCCTTTGATTATCACTACTTCTTCCCTTCCAATGCCTCTCTCCCCTCCCTACTGCCCTACTGCTCCTCGTCTTCTGTCACATGTTCCTGTGCTCTGACTTAGTTATGACATGTCACATGATCCATGTCTCATAGTTATGAATAATGTATTGTATGCTTGCTGTCCTTGAGCATGCAACTAACTGTTCGAACATGCTTCCTTTGCACACACACACACACACACACACACACACACACACACACACACACACACACACACACACACACACACACACACACACACACACACACACACATACATACACATATATATATATATATATATATATATATATATATATATACAAGGGCATCCTGCATGCTGCCGTCCCACTTAATGTCTACCCTAATGTCTTTAGGCAACCAGCTGCCACACTTCGATGCACGCAGCAGGATTTTTGAGCTCGATCCGTGCCGCGACGTGGGCAAAGTATGTCTCGTCTACAAGGATACAGCCCCTGGATTGCCAGCACGGGTTGCCGAGTTCTGGTTTCTTGATCGGTCACTTCGCTGGCACTTCCTAGCTTCTACATTTGCTGCATACTTTCGGATAATGTTAATCCACCTGGGATTGCCTCACTGGCCATACCTATTCACCGATATCGGTGTCTGCCCTCAAGTTAAGGTAAGGAGCAGGGGTAAGCTGAGGAACGTGGCTGCCTGCTGCCAATCATTCACAGTAGCTGCCACCATATTGCATCTGCTCGATGTATTGCCGCAACTTCCACATCTGTCTTGGGCTGCATCGGCATTTCTGCAGAGGTCTGTCCACACTATATTCCAAAAGTGAAGTCTACATGTTTTTAGTTTACATATAGAAACTATTTTGGAGGCAAGATGCAGTCAGAGTATGCTTGCCTGTTTAGCTTTCTACGAGGAAGTTGCAAGACGCAGGAGAAGCAGTGCTGCAATACTCCGTGCAGGAGTCGCTTTCTATGCTGTTGCTGCCATGTGTGGAGTCTGGAAGTTGAGACGATTCTTTGAGTGGGTATTTCACCCGGTCAATATCTACTGCCTGGATGTATGCCTGTGGCGCTGCTGTGCTTCTTTCGCCTACAGCAGTGGTATAGTCTGTATGCTCCGGCTCGGCTCGAGCTCGACGAAGCCAGAGCTGCTGAGACAGAGAATAGTGACGTCGTCGCCTCGGTGAGCCATGTCGCCAAGGCTGACGGCAGAGACTCACAGTGCATCAGCCATCTGGACATTAACCGAGTCTTCAAAGGAAAGCCTGGCGACAAGAAGTGAGTCTCCCCGACGCTCATGTTGCATACTACAGGCACTTGGAGAGGAGGGAGGTGGCTGAGGTGGCCTGGCAGGTGTTTGCTTTGCGATCTGCTGACGTAGTGGAAGGTGATGCCTTGTGCCTGTGAGCTGCTGCTGCAGCAGCATTTTTTCGTTGTGTGTATGCACACACAAATCCTTCTTCACACATTGATCTTCTGGAAAGCCGGAGCAACACAGGCTCCAGGGCAAGCACACAATGCAGCTACAGTCACCGGGTACAAGAAAAAAGCTGGCTCACCTCTACCCGGGAGGTAAGTGCCATCGCCTTAGCAGATGCACCGTCTGGTGCTACTTGGTAGCCTGCTGCAGGCGAAAGATGCACAAGGCCAAACTATCGACCGGCACTTAATTATTCGCTCTGCAATCAGTCACTTTTGAGGCATTTGATATGCTCTACCTTGCCACATTATCAGGGCATCAATAAGCATTGCATTCGTCATTGCAGCATGCTTGTTGTGCTTGCAGCAGTTGTACTTGCAGCTTGTAGACGAATCCAGAGCCGCTGTGTAGAAGTTTGTGCATTGTGTCGAATTAGAACTGCTTATTCGCTGCCATCTGTCCGTGAGACTTGCAGCGCTGGCGGCTGTGAGCTAATGGCTGTTGTAGCTAGAGCTGCCCGAGGGGTTTCTAGAACTTTCCCTGCCTCCGGCCGTCGCTCCAGGGTTAGCTCTGCGCGTGCTGAGCAAAATTTGACAATTTGTGTGAGCAGCCGAGCGCCCTCGTTTAATCTGGCCGCAGTGCTACTGTGCTACGAAGGCAATCTAGCTTCTCACGACAACTGACCAGCATAGCGGCTGATTTTTTTGTACCAATTTCAGGCGTTTGAAGATTACTTGGGGCGGAAGTGTTGAATATAAGCTATTGCTCTCTAATTCAGAAGCACTGCCACAAAAGCTTGAGCTACTTTGGCTGTCGCAATTTTGGCACTTCTTCTCAGCGTATAGTAGGCCAACTTGATTAGTTGATTTTCTTACATTTTTGTCAGAGTTTTACGCAAATGCTTTTATAATGCTTTTCGCAACGACAATTTTGACACGGCACGGCCAAGCCTCAGGATGCATTATCAAATCCAAAGACCTGGCGAGACACGGCTATCTTTTAATTACTTCAGTTTCGACAGGCAGGTAGGCTAGTGCGTCAGAATAAGCAAGTTCGCTTGTCCCGTTTCCCTTCCCCCTCCCTGTAAGCACCGGTGCCTCATCTTTCCCGTCAGCAGCTAGCTCGATTGAATAGTCTCCCATAAAGCTTGTTTATGTAACAATCATGGTCCTAGTTTTGACCGACTATTAAACCACCCTAATTTCTATAGCCCTTCGAACCTTTTTGGTTGCATAAAAATCCTTCTGCACTCCAGACGCTGCGAGGCAGTGCGTTGTCGTCCTTTGAAGCATCCCGGCTCACTTTTCAAGTAATAGTCCATTGAATATCCTCCTTTGCTATAGACGCGAATCAATTGAATGCGGGTGAAGTACTTTAAGGACACTAGCTGTGATCATGTTATGATAGCACGAGCATTGCTTTCGTACTCAGCTGAATTCGTGCCTAGCTGAACTGCTTTATCAGTTTCAGCCTGTTCGCACCCTCAGGTCCTGTGTGGACAATAAATTAGCTGTCCCATTCCTTCGCTTAAAGACAGTTGGCGACAGAAGCTTTGGCTCTGCAGGTCTTAGAATGGAGCTCGCTTCCACAATTCTTACGCTCCCTGTAAGCACTTCATCTTTCCCGTCAGCAGCTAGCTCGATTGAATAGTCTCCTATAAAGCTTGTTTATATAACAATCATAGTCCTAGCTTTGACCGACTATTAAACCACCCTGAATTATATAGCCCTTCGAACCTTACAGTGGGTAATTGCCCTCGGAGAACTCATTTTCCTACTAGGCACTTTACATTTGCTGCAAAGGAAACGCGATCGAATGGTTAGTGGTAGCATGCTCGATAAACAATAAGAATAAACATGGTTAAGGGTGACATGCTCAGGGTCAGCATGCATGTATGGTTAGTGGCAGCATGAACAGTGTCAGCACGCATAACACATAAGCGAACCACAGAGACCTACTAAATGCCGTGCTAAATAGATACGTTTATAATATCTTTTAAAATGTGGTTAAATCAGGAAATGTCGTAGTGCCGGTAGGAAGTGAGTTCCAGGCTTTGAAAGCTCACGAACTAAGGGCACGGTCTCAAATGATTTGAGGTTTGTACGAAGTATAGGTAAACAGCTAAATTCCGAAAAGCGGGTGGTAGGATGCTTAGCCTTGTGGGGCAGTAAATTTGATAGGCAGGCGAAAGGGACCTTAAAGTGAGTGAGAAAACCTTGAAGTCGATGCGTTGCTTGACAGGGAGCCAGTGCAGGTCGGCGAGAAGTGGTGTGATGTTGCAACTGCGAGGCTCACGACAGACAAGCCTAGCTGCTGAGTTTTACACCAGCTGTAAGCACCTGATTGCACAGGTCGGTAGATCAGCAAGCAGTGAGTTACAGAAGTAAAGACGGTATGTCACAAATGCATGAACAAATTTAGATGTGGTATTCCGGCCTAAACAAGCCCGAATTTCAGCAATGCTATGTGGCTGAAAGGAGGCAGACTTGATTGTGAAACCTGTCTGTCGATCGGTCATTCACTGTTACCCGTCTTTGTCAAAGTTCCTCCGTATCCGTCGCTCTATTTGCAGGTCTCTCTCTCTCTCACTCTCTTTCTCTCTCTCACTCTCTTTCTCCCTCTCTCACGATCTTTCTCCTCTCTCACACTCAAAATATGCATCTCGGTGAGTGGGCTTAATTTTACAAAGCGTCCTTGCAATCCTTGTCAATCAACAGGCGTGGACAGGGTCAAATTTGGATGTCGGAGGCACGTCAGTATCCAGTAATTTCCTATAAAGGTCAGCGTGAGATAAATCCTTGTTGATGATCTGCTGACTATTAGACTATTTTCCTTTCCTTATACTTATTCTCCTTGCTATTAGGTACTTAAGCACTACATACTCATTCTTCCACATCTGTGCAAAGTATCAAGAAAGATGCTTAATTCTCTTAAGTATATGCAAATACAGTATTTTTCTGCTAGCTCCATGCCCAGCGGTGCATTCATCTAATAAAATTCAGTCCTGCTGCCGTTTTCTCCTCTTCTGGCCAATATGACCATAGCAAGAAATGCTAGCCACGTGATTTTGTGAGTGCATGTATTCACTTTCAAAATGAGTCCAATAAATAGTATGTACGTTTTTGGTTTCAAGTTTAGGCTTTAGGCTTTGCAACAGAAGTTCAGGGGTTTACGAATAACATTGTACCTCTAGCATGGGCAATAGGCTGCGGCCATACTGAAATCCAGTCGTGTCCACAGTCCCACATTAAAAACATGCGTTAGCAGCTGCACCTTCTCAAGAGCCCGGCCCTGTGCAATTCACCATGCACCTGTTTGTTGCATGTAAATGAGAAAGCCGCCTGTTCACAGTCGCAGCAACTCATTGACTGGGCTGCAGTTCATTCTCACCTCGCCAGAAATAAATCGCTTACTGCAGAGCATGCCAAAGGAATCATTTGCTTGCCAAGGACCTACTGGATAATAAGCTTATGTGAACGCATTAGAAAAGATAAGATAGCGGACCAGCATGCAAAAATTGATTTTCTGACCTCGACAGTGTATGATATAGCCATCCTTCCGGAATCTTCATTTTTGAGAGACATCTGCAAAATCTATGAGATTTCAGGAGCTGCAGATGGCATAGACTCTAACGAATTTGCCGATTGCTTCAAATGTATCATCAACTATTTCGAGATAAATTGTTCCAGCACCATGCTCAATTTTTATGAATAATATGCTTGATGATATTTATATTTGTATCCGCTATCAGGTATAAGTATAAATTCATATATATATATATATATATATATATATGTATATATATATATCGTTTGCATTTTTTTTTATTTCTGTACCAGCCGTCTTTTCCACTCCTACTAAGTAGGCTATCAATGCCTTGGACGAGCCTAGAACTGTCTATCCACTGGCTTCCTACATCCCCTGATCTAAGGACATTTAAATTGAAACAAAAAACCTACAAATTATTCACTGCATGTCCTTTGTCCGTAGGAATCGTCCTGCATATTCTGAGATCTACTGCAACAGTGCATGCTGTTACTGCTAAGCAATTGATAGGCTGTCTTTTATGCCATTGAGAAAAGCTCGGAAATGGATTTACTCGTCACTAGAGCTTATATACACTTACTTTGTAGTCACACATTCTCCTCGTGAACAGAGCGATTTTTCTGGAACGAACCCCTATGATTGAGTCTCATGAGAGGCATAAGGCATACAAGTATGTCGTGATTAACCGACAGCATCGTGAACGGTTTAATTGCACTTGTTTTGACACAAGTACCCTGTAACGTAACTTTACCTTGTACAGCCAGCTAGATAGCTAGCATTTGCACTATCAATCTAATTTTATGCATGTCTTGTAAACGAGAAGCATGAAACAGAGGCTGTAGGCATCGCAAACTTTTGAATTCACTGTGGCTATGGTAACATACGGAGAAAATGCCAAACCAGTAAAATCTTGCCGCTTGTCCCAGCAGTAGCTCGTTGGCGGAAGGCTATGACTTCGAATGATAGCCTATGATTTGGCCGTTGAAATGGCAGCAGCTGCGCTTAGCGACTGTCGAATTCCGCACGCGCTGTATTCCTATTACACAGTTCTAGACTAAAGTAAGGTAAGGTAACCTTTAAAAAGCACACCCCTTTTTGCTTGAGAAAGCTCACGCGCAGAGTGCGAACAACCGAAAGACATTATAAGTCCGACATCAAGACTTTACGCACTCGCGTTTCAAGCAAAATAGCTGCAGAAGACTCTTAGCAGTGTGCTATGCTTACGAGAATTAGTTCGCGGAGATTTTCATCTTTCTCGTTTGCACTCTCCGGACTTTTCCGTAGTGCTCGCAGACATTCTATTCCACACGCCGACACTGCCGGCCAATGATAAGGTAAAGAAGAAGGCGTGGCGCGGAGGTTGAGAGGAAGGAAGTGAGCCAGGCTCTCTCCGTTCATTTGGTTGGGTTCAACCACGCTTTGATAGAAAAAAGAGACCACAGTACTTAATTAGAATTAAAGATGTCTGTGGAACTACTTCCACAGACCACGAAGTGCGAGCGGATGTTACGCTCGAAAGTTTGTTGCATAGTGCACTCGAAGCTTGAGCGACGTTCGTTGCGAATTCGGCGACCAGCAGCAGATTTCATGTCACCCGACAGAGAGCGAATGATTACCACAGCAGAGTGAGGAAGGCAGTCGATGAAAGAGTGACCTGCACTGAAGTAGAACCTCAGGAAGGCTGGAAAGGATGTGCCACAGTCGGCAGCAGGAGGGAGATAAAATGTCATTGCGTAACGTGGTTGTGAGAGGCTTGAGGCAGCAGGTGCTCAGAGTTCAGTGTTCGCTTTTTGGATGCAAATATGTTTAGTTTGCATTTCTAGCGGACAGCAGGTCGACTGCCATGTCTCTCACTTTTAGGCTCCTTAGTTCTCGCACTCCGACCAGCGTTGCTCTGTCGTGTCTGCGTCAAGTCATGTGGCTGTGCGTACGACCTACCTCAAACCCTGCGGACACTCTGCCTTCAGTTCGTATGCACTTACGGCTGGCGTG
This sequence comes from Cristatella mucedo, assembly GCA_009760855.2. Classification (NCBI taxonomy): domain Eukaryota; kingdom Metazoa; phylum Bryozoa; class Phylactolaemata; family Cristatellidae; genus Cristatella; species Cristatella mucedo. Next base: position 819,849 of record WPIO01000047.1, on the reverse strand, counting down.
AAAGTCACAACCGATACCGACAGACGTCACTATGTTTCCTGACTTGACGGGGCAAATAAAAAAGAACGAGCTGGCTAACTGCTCCACAAAACCTTAAATTTCTCCGCGTGTCTCGTCCTCTGCGTACTTATTCGGGCTGAATTTTTCATAGTGCCGCCAACTCGAATATTTGCAATGCTTCCGTTACAGGAAATGCTAAGTGCTTTTAAAGAGATTTGGTTCTCTTATGGCATTATACATGTTTTACTATTATTAATATCCCTATTGTTGTTATCATTATTATTATCGCGTGTCTCTCGAGCCAGAGGCAGAGCAGTAGACGTCGTACGCAATGATAGGAAGGAATTTCTAGCGCCTCTTCAAATAAGTGCATCGACTGTGAAGTAGCGTTATCCCAACTACTACTGAGCTTGTGCTTTGCTAAGGCAGGTTTAATACCTCATTGATATATATGTGGTGTGTGTGTGTGTGTCTGTGTTATATGTTCGTGCATGCGTACAGGTTTATACGTTTACAATCCATTCAGCATAAATTAAATCTCCCAGAAACCTTGAATAGCGGCCTAGATGTAATGGGTTCGTTCGCCAGATGCTTTCCATGCTCAACTAAACGGTTAACTTAGAGTAGCAAAAGCCTGCTGCCGATCGCCTCCAGGTGTGACCCTCAGCCCTTTCGAGCGTCGTATGTAGAGACAGGATGTAGGTAGGACCGGTTAAAGCTTTCACTGAATTAAAAGAGCTAAAGTGCGGTCAAGACCATTTAATATGTTTTGTCCACGACAATCGGGAAATTGCGTGCTTCTGCACGTCTAAATGCTTGCCGCCCGTGCCTGCTGTTCTGCCAGCATGTGCACGTCTTGGAGCAGCGGTCCTGTAGGGACAAACAATTAGCTGTTCCGTTCCTCCGCTTAGAGATCGTTAATGACAGAAGCTCTTGCTCTGCAGGTCCTAGATTTTGGAGCTCACTTCAAGATTTATGCGCGTTTTGCAGTTCCCAAATTAGAGCTTCAATGCTAACGCGGGGAGATACAGTTGCAAATCGAGACATGCCTGAGGGGAGGGCATCCAGTCGCCTATGCACCGCAGAGTAGACGCGACCCGATTGGCTTCTCGCGACTTACGCGAAAAGTTATTCGAGGTTATGAGAGAGCAGGCAGGATTTGACAACGACTCGGCTGACACGGTTTTAGGGTGAACGCGGCTGGGAGGTGTTGTGTGCCCCTTCGGCTTCTGCTGTAGTTAGCGAAGCGCCTGACAATAATGCACGTGCTTCATCTTTGGCCAATAGTTTAGCCATCGAAGCAGCCCAGCGTCGGGCCACTAATGCAGGTTATATTTCGTGTCGTATGCTGCGATTGATTGAGCTCTCTTATGTGTGCCCGTTGGGAGGAATAAATGAGAGTCTCGTTTACTGCGCACGTTCGCCCTCTGCGTCTCCGTGAAACTCCCACTAGAACAGCCCTCCCCACCCCCCCCCCCCGCTCGAGACACTGTCGTCGTACAACAGCGGCCGAAGAGACGGCCGCAGGTACTGAGCACTCGGACAAGCGATGCGAGGCGAGCAATGCCGCGTGACGGCAGCAGGCGGCGGGGGGGGGGGGCATTCAGAACCGTGTTTGGTGCTACTAAAGCCACCGCCAAATACTCCCGACCCCCTGGGAGGAATTCGCGTAGTGGCCAAAAGGCAATGGCAGTGCGACGCGAGTGGTTAAGAGAACACAATGGAACGGCTAACGAGGCATTTCGCGCTCGCTCGGAATAGCCGCATCGCATCCGGCACGACGAGAGTCCTTCTCACCCGGCATGACTCGAACGCGTTATGTCTGACAGTACTCGAGCGTTACAGCCATCGTGACAAATTTCATGCATTGGTAGCTCTATTCTACCGATCTGACCATCTGCAAAACTCGTTCAACCTATCGCTTGTGCTTGTACCTACTTCACCTAGCGTATTATATGCCCTGGTCAAGATAGCCCGTGATTCAGTAAAGACATTAAACTGACTTGACTGCTACACGAAAGCTTATCCTAAGCATTGAAATGATTAGTACATCGGCTGGTACGTGAGGATTATTGAAGGTCATATCACTTCATTTTCGCTATGGCCAAATCTGGCTCCTTTCAATAATGAAGTGAAACCACGGAGGCCCAATCCAATAATTCCGATCTCGACCGACTATCTCTCTAGCCTTGTCTTCAGCGCACTCGCATCTAGATCGACACGTTATTGTTTACCGAGATCTAGCATGGTTTTTTTATGGCTTCATTTTCAGAAAACAGATGCAAAATTAGCAAAACATTGCCGAGTCCATCGCCAAGAGAGCGTCCGCACTAGACTTTAATCATCTCTGTGCTGCCCTGCCTCAACGATGACCCTCAAGCCCAACGTCACGTATCTCTCCGCCATCTCCTACGAGCTCTTCTTCTTCGAGGATCTTTGACTTGTCAATTTGAAAATTTTTTTTTCTTTGACCAAAATCTAGTGACCTGTGACTCCCTTGAGGATCTGCCTAGGGGAGACAAGGACCATTTCAGGCCACAGCCGCCTTCTCTTTACTGAGAGTCAATGGGAGGCTGTTTTCATCTGTCCTGTGCACTCAATATCTCAATATTAAGCGTCGTGTGATACCAGTTCACCAGCGAGGTCAGCAGCCGTGACGACGGGCGCGAGTGGAACGCCAATGATCTACCCCCATGCACCAGTCTTCTGGTGAGCACTTTCCACTGATCTATCTTTACTTTCAGCTGTAGACAGAAAAACTAGAATATTTGTGCAGAGCCTTGAGAGAAGAATCTCTTTTTGGCACCTCGCAAGTTTTGTAAGTGAACCGTCTGAACTGGTTATTGACACAAAGCAGCTGAAGCATGAGTAAGCACAGTATGGCTACTGACGAAGCATGCAAAACAGAACACCAACTAATGGACACAGACAGTCTTTAAAGCTAGAGAACATGCTAACGTGCTTCACATCGGTTGGCATTCGGCTTCTTGCAGGTCAATCTAACTGCTCAGCACTCGAGTCGACCACCTGGATGGAGCGAAACGTGACGAAATGAGGCTCCCACTACCACCCGTACCCCCTTGCACTAGCGTTAAGGTAAAAGCTTGCGACTTGATGTGAGATAGTGCGTAGTGAATTGAATGCTCTGGCAAGTAATTTTATTGGGTAATATTATTTGGTAATTTTATTGAGCAGCAGGATTTTGACATATAGAATTTTTTTTCAATTATTTGCACAATCGACAAACCACAATGAAATCTGGGAGCCATTCACACAAGTGAGCGGCACAGCCGTTGCTTGTCACTGGAAGGTGCCGCCACGAGCTGTGTCACTCGTTACGCTACGCTTCTCTGTCACAGGTCTGTGCAAAGGACGTACGACTACCGAATCACTCTCTGGCAGAGAAATCCTCGCTTGATATACAGCCAATTTATGCTGGGAATGGACGACTAAGTTTGTAAGTCCTATTTAAGCAGTTGCTGCCGATCTGGCCTACTGATGAGGGGCGTTCGGCCACTCGGCAACCCGAGAGCTCATCCGATGGCTCTCATTCTTCTCCGGCTTACGCCGGCCATTTTACGATCATCGATCTACTGACGCCAGTCTAGTTTTACACTGCTTTAAGCAGTCGTCAGATAGACATAGTCGACAGGGCATGCCGAGCGAGCCCAGTAGCAGCAAGGTCGCATGTCACCACTGCTGATTGACTCCTTTGCTCTCCAAGTCCTTAATTGCAGCCAATTTCAAGTTCAAACGAGCTCATGTCTTCACAAAAGTTTGCTTGTCGCCAATAGGAAAGCAGCTGACGTGTCAGAGTTCGTCAAATGAAGTTAATGAACGCATTAAACTTCTGTTTCTGGTAATAGCCAAACTGCTTTGTTGAAGGATACATTCCCTTATTAGATGGCCAAGTCCTGCAACAAGAAACTAAGCAGAGAGAGACCAAGCAAGCAGAGACGTTATGCAGAGACCGAAAACTGTGATTATTAAGAAAATAATCGCCAAGGAGCTCCCTAAGCAGCACTTTAACATAAATTTCGGCATAAAAGATGGCGGCAAGTTGCCGACCATCGTTACGGAAGTATATGGTCTTGTATATCTTTGTGTGAGAAAAATTTCAGGTGTACAAAATATTAACAAAACTAAAAACAACCATTACATTAAACCTCAGTACACATATGGGAAGTTAATACTTATAACAGCATTGGTCTAAAAACTAGTCGTGGGTTGGACAAGTCGTACAATGACTTTAGAGGCCATAAACTCTATTCAGATGCTTCGTATATGCCAAGGGTCTCGAGCCGACAAAATTTGTTATCATAAACATGCACCTTGACCAATGGGCGAAACAAGCGTTTACACGTACTTCCAAGTCATTCTTGTAGCTCTTAACGTTTGAGCACCGATGGCTAGGTCAGTGCACAACGTGGCAGAGAGATCGATGCTCAAGCATCAATCTCTCTGCCACGTTGTGCACTGACCTTGCACTGACCTCCATCCTTAGTTGTGATCAGCTAGGTAAAGAAACGGCACAGTTTCGTTGCTTTATTTGTGATTCAAATTTAAACATATCGCGATGCTGAGACCAAAGCTGCAGCCGAGCTGCTGCTTCGGCAGCAGCAAGACGGTAAAGCTTCTGCCCAGGACAGGGTGCTTAGCTGTCAGGTGGAGAAAACACACCAGGGAGGTCTGACGGCACCAGAAGCTGACCAAAGATTCAAAATAAGTATGTACTTTCTTGTCGGACGGACTTTTTTCGATCGGAAATTAACTGCTACAACTCGCTAGGGGAATCTCGGTGAGTTCGAATACGAAGCGATCAGCAATCAAACTATATATTAAATGCACCGTTGCTTCAATGCTGTCACTGCAACAGAGACTGATAACTGAGACGTTAACCGCTCTTGGTCGAAGCTAGGCTGACAATGCAGGCTACCAGCAGCCATGACGAAACTCACAAAAGCACTGCCTGGGTAAACTCAACGACTTGCTATCAATGATCTGAAACAAAGTAAAACTAAGATAAGATCGAGACGGTCTCACTGAAATGCTGTGCGACTTCGCTCATGTGAGCATCACTAACCAGGCTTCGCTCTCCGCCAGTTCGTTCTGCAGGCTGTCAATTGACGGTGAACGGATTATCTGTTAATGGTTTTGGCATTCAAACCTGCGACCGCAACTTGGCACTGCTAGTGGGAAACACTTTGACAGCTTAAAGCAAAGCCACGGACGATAATGGCAACGTGAACGATCGTTGGATTAATCAACTAGAACTGCACACGGCAATTACGTCTGCTGACTCGCGAGAACCCTGGATCTTGATCGCTCCTGAACAAGTCACTGTGTCTCGGACAGTGGCGTACGAGATTCAAGGGCTGTGTGTCACTTACATATTTAACAATCAATTGGTCGAACGATCAGCTGGGCTGTCATTACAGGCTACCCAGCAACCATGGCGAGGAAACTCACAGAAACGCTACCTGGAAAAACTCAACGACTTGGTATGCATGATCTAAAACAGAGTTAAACCAAGGTTAGATCAGGGCGATCTCTCTGAAAATGAGACCCGGCGATTACTAAGGGCATGTAAAGTTACGACGAACGAGAATCTGTCTCTCCAACTTGGGGCGTCTTGTTCTCGGTGCAACGAAAAACTTGCAGTCCCATTTGATAAGGTGAAGGAGCAAGTGAACTGGTGGATGCAGAATCTTTACAGCAATGTGGCCGAGCTGAACTGAGAGCACATCAAACCTGACGGTGCAAGGCCATGCGCCTAACGGAGCACCAGTGGGAGGCAATGCTCGTAGCAGATCCAAGGACCGGATCTAGGCAACGCTGAGAGGCATCGACGAGTGTTGCAGCTGGCGTTGCCACCGTCCCGCTTAGCTGCAATGCCAGAGGCAGCTGGCTGCGTCCCATACAACGACGAGCAGCCGCTCGACTTGAGCCTCCAGATGACGGCGGCTGATTAGGCCACGGACTCGAACACGGCAACAGAGCCGGCGTAGGTATCGAGCACCGGTTACTTGACTACCTCATCGTCCCGGCATCGTTCCTCCGCCATGTTGACGGCTACCTATTCTAACGGGCTTCCCTCTTTGGGGGCCCCTTGTCAACCGGCGCTCCGGACAGCTCTCACCTCCTTTCCTAGCTCGGCACCACCCCTGCCCGGGGGCAGGGGACTTTCGCCAGCCTGCAGAAGTAGCTGCTCTGCCATGCCATCGCGTGGATCGCTCGCTCGTCACTCGTGCGTCGCTGCCACGGCGTTCCTATCCCTACGCACAAGGCTCACGGCAGCGAACATGGTGGCAGCAGAGGCTTGACGTACCCACTTCATACGGTGAATGGAAGGTGTAGGCTTGCAACGTCTGCGGAAAGTGGTTCGGTCAGCTCTCGAACTTGAAGGTGAACATTAGCGTGCACACGGGCCCGGGGCCGTTCTCGTGCCCCACGTAAGGTGCAAGACGGTGTACGCTTGCAACGTCATCGGAAAGCGGTTCGGCCAGCTCTCGAACTTGACGCACAGGGTTAAAACATAAGTATCGGCAGGGCGTGAATTCATGTCTCTTGACCTTATCATCGTGCAGTAGTGGCACGAAGGTTGAAGGGTACGTCCTCCATGTGCTTATGCATGTGCTTAGCCCTAACTATGCTACTCATGTTGTTTATCAAGCATGCTATTATTTACCATTCAGTTGCATTTCCGTTGCAGCAAATGTAAAGCGCCTAGAAAGAGATTGAGTTCTCCGAGGGCGCTTTATCAAGTGCATTATTATTCTTATGTATTATTACTATTACACCACCGCTCAATAATCTGCACTGAGTAGAAATCGACGGCAAGATTCTGTCATTCACTTTGAAGACCTTCCATTCTCTTGCTCCGGCTTAATAATCTAAACTAGCTTGACATTGAACCTCTCGTCGCATCACCGTCGCATATCGTCTATTCACTGCGTTTCGGAGGTCTGCCAGAGGTTTTATGCTTCTTAGAGACCTTGTACCTCGCATTCATTTCAACTGAACGAAAGGCAGACAAGACTGAACTACTAGGAGACGACGCCAGTAACGAGCACGGAGAAGGCGGCGCGAAGTTGCAATCGCTATCGCTACGTTGCAGGGAGGCCTACTCTTCATCCTCCTTGAGTCGTGTGCATACTGATAGCGTTCTAGTTTTGAGACCGTTGCAAGCGGGTCGGAATATAGAGCTGAAGAGCTCAAGGGGCTCGCCAATTGCCTAGCCACCAGGTGAAGTGCTGACGGCTTGAACACTCGAGGGCTTCGTAGATGTCCGACTCGCTTCTGTGACAGCTGCTGGTAGTGACGACGATAAAGACGAGACAGCTACAACGGCAGCTAAGAAGAATGCGTCTAAAAACCATGGGTGGTCATTTACGTTGAAGCCTAGCGAGGTGGCGAAGCCGGATCGGCTATCTAGCGATTTGCACTGGCTCTGATTGAGCTAGAATAGTCGAGATCCACATTAGCTCACCAAGGCACCAACTAATCTAAACTCAGGATGCATGCGATCTCCAGTCAGTCTCTTTACCAATACGACTATATGCACAGTACTTGTATATCTGTTATGGTATAGGGGCACGAGGCTGCTATGGCATGGTTACTGCTTTCCATGGGCTCTCTGCTCCCTTTAAAAGAATCTCCACGTCGGCCGACGTTAAAGCCGACGTTATCTCCGACACAAAATCCCGCGCTCCGTTCTCTAGCGGTCTAGGACCACCAGCAGAGGGAGCACATGCCTACAAACTACAGAGTCTCCCTACGCCCTTACCTCCGATATATATATATATATATATGTGTGTGTGTGTGTGCATATATATATATATATATATATATATTTATCAGAAATATAAAGTGCTCCATGCATTCCTGGCACAGACTCCCAGTAGATTTCTCATTTGGAAGAATAGTCTCTCGAAGCTGACGACACCGTTTCCTCGTGTCTCATCGATGCCGTCGCGCATTGTTGATTGTTTACTGTCGCCTCAGCTGACGACAGAGCCCCGCCAGAAAATGGATCCGGACGCCCCGACGTACACAGTGGCCGTTTGATGGGTCATCGATTTCTCTCCATCGTCGTCTGCGAGCGCTGGCGAGATTACTTAAACGACGGACGCCGCTCGCCGAACTCAGTCACGTCCTGCCTTCTTATTCTTGTGACGTGCATGTATGCATAGCTCGAGCAGCGCGTGAGCCCAGAGGCGCGAAGCTGTTGCCGTTGGACAGCCGCCGTGGCCAATCGCCGCGATCGCTGCAATAGCTCTCTCTCTCTCTATCTCTCCCTTTCTCTCTCTCTCTCGCTCTCTCTCTCTCTCTCTATCTCTCTCGCTCTCTCTCCCTGTCTCTCTGTCTGTCTCTGTCTGTCTGTCTGTCTCTGTCTGTCTCTGTCTGTCTCTGTCTGTCTCTGTCTCTCTCTGTCTCTCTCTGTCTCTCTCTGTCTCTCTTTCTCTCTCTCTCTCTGTCTCTCTCCGTCTCTGTCTCTCTCTCTCTCTCTCTCTGTCTCTCTCTGTCTCTCTCTGTCTCTCTCTCTCTCTTTCTCTCTCTCTCTCTCTCTCTCTCTCTCTCTCTCTCTCTCTCTCTCTCTCTCTCTCTCTCTCTCTCTCTCTCTCTCTCTCTCTCTCTCTCTCTCTCTCTCTCTCTCTCTCTGTGACTCAACGCTTATTTCCTCGCACGTGCATTGACGCTCTCGCCGGCAGATATTCGTCTGTAGCTAGCCTGCCAGCCAGCGCTCGAGTGTTCACCACCGGCTGAGCATCACTTCCGCTATTATATTAAGCTCGTGACAATTATATTTAGTTGCTGACGGTAGCGCTCGGTCGCGAGCGCTAAGCTGGGCACGAGCTGCGTCGATAGTATTAATCGGGATAGTATGCGTCGGGCAATCCTTTGTTACCACTGCAAGCGGCGGTGACAGCCGTAAACGCTCCTCTGCCGCTATAGAAAAAAAGGCTGTTAAATCAGCGAGCGTTTATTTAGCTGCCTGCAGCCCTGGCATGGCTGGTGTCTGACACCATAGCAGCCGGAAGCGCGGTCGCCGCTGGCCCCCTTGGTGCTTGGCTGCGCGACACTCGCAGGCGGACGGGGGCCGCCACCCAGACTCCCCTTTACACGGGGGCTCCGCTCCCCAAACCCCCTCTCCGTGACGCCCCGGCGCTCAAATCCTGGCTTCGCCTCTGATAATAGGACTACAACTGCACGAGCGGAGAAAACCCCCAACGATCGGTAACGAGCGGAAACATCCCCGGACACCGCCAAATCGTCTTGAGGAGCTCTTCTTATTGGCGAGCTCGTCCTCAGAACTACGACCAGCCGCCGACGGGCCGCTCCGGAGCGGGCTCGTCCGGCTGTCCTCCGAAAGAGAGCCGTGCCGTGCCGTGCCTTTTCTGCGAATCCGTAAGCGCAGCCGTATGTGGGCAGTGTGTCGCGACCGGAAAATCCAGGTCGGTCCGGGAAACCGAGCGACCCGCCTGCGTGCGAGCAGTCGAGTCGAAAACGCACGCGCCTCGCCGGCGTGCGCACATCCGCGGCGGGCGGCCTGGATAGCGAACTCGCTGGCGAGCGCGCTTGCGTTGCTGGACGACAGCACGCAGTCAGGCTCTCGGCTATTTATTTTGCCACCGTCTAAGGACGAGGAAGAGGTTCCGTCAGGCGGACGGCGCAGACAGAGAAGGGCATTGTCGTCCGCTTTGCTCAAGCGGAGGAGGCACATGACTAGACGGACGTGGGTTCGGGGGCGCGTCTGTGCCGATTCGGTCGCCCCTCGCGCGGTTAGCAGCCGCTAGCCGGTAGCCGCAGACGCTTCCGGCACCGGCTCGCCGGTCGATGCGGCGGCACCGGTGCGGCGCCACGCCCGCGCGCGAGCGGCGGACGGCGCGTCGGACGGCTCTCGAGATCGGAAAGCGGCCAGAACCAAGCGGGAGAGTGCGCCGAAATGCACGCCTCCGCGTCCACGAGCAGAGCCGCGAGCTCTCCAGCGTCGCGCGCTGGAGAGCTCGCCTCTGTTGGCGCACTCAAAGTCTGACTGGGAGGATGTATTTGCGCATGCGGCAGCAACCCCCCGCCCGCCCACTCCGGTTCACGCGACGAAAGGAAAGTGGAAGGCCAGGTCAAGGGTCAGGGCAGTCGAGACAGTCGACGAGGCCGCGAGCAGCAGCAGCGCGGGACGGCTGATAAGGACGCGCCAGATTGGGCTCGGAGAGGAGGCAGAGGCGCGGACCCGAGTGGGTCACCGGCGAGGACCGCGCGAAGGCGGAAGGAAGACGGCTTGGTTTTAGCAACTGGTCGGTCTTTGCGCGCCTGCCGCGCGTACGAGAAGGCCGGAGAGACGAGGCGACGGGAGAACACCGGGTGCGCGAGCGCGCCGCGTGCAATGGCGCACGCGGTCGCCCTTAACGCGAGAGCTTTGCGAGACGACAGACGACGAGCGCGGCCGCCACGCCGCAGCCGGCTCGCGGTGGCCGGCTAAGCGTAGCGAGCGTGGAGCTGGCACTTGAACAGGTGCCCGTTCGATAACAGTCCGGAGCTGGCGAAGGGACGCAGCGACGACATGCACGACAGCGTCTCCTTCGACAGCTTGGGGCACAGGCAGACGGGATTGGAGAACCTGCCGTAGCGCTTGTCCGTCGCGGCGACGCCTTCGCCGCCGCCGTCGTCCTCCCTACCGCTCCGGGCAGCGACAGACGGGGCGCCGGCGGTCGCGTGGCCGCCGGCGGCGACCAGTTCGGCCAGCGGCGGCAAGGACAGCGAAGACTGCGAGGCCTTGCCGGCCGCCGCCAGCAGCGCCGCGGCGACGGCAGCGTCCGCGGACCGCCGTCGGTCCGTGAGCTTGTATCTGGTCTGCTGCCTGCCGCCCTCCGCCGGCGCGTCAGCTCGGCCACTCTGGTCGGCGGCGCGAGCCGCGAACGCCGCGGCCAGCGAGCTCGCGTGCGGCAGCGTCACTGACCTCGCGGCCGCCGCCCGTCGGCGGGCGCTCGTCGGCGGAGCGATCTGGCCCGAGCTGACCTCGCGCAGAGTGACCACTGCCAGGTGACACTGGTCCGCTCGCACTTCGCTCGAGCGACTCCGCTCTCGGCTCGCCCGCTTCGCGATCGAGCGTGACGTCGCGCCAGCGCCGCCGCTAGCGTGGCCGCCAGCGCTGCCGCTCGCCTTCTCGATAGTCGGAGCTCCAGCGGCGCTTTGGACGCCGTTCAGCGTTTGTTGCGACTGCTCGAAGACTCGGTTCGGTGCGGCAGCGACGTCGTCTCTTACCACCGCCGCCACCGCCGCAATCGAGGCAGCGATTTCCGCCGCGGCCGCCATTTCGGGGATCGAATCGGCGGCGGCGGCGGAGGGGCCGTCCGTCGCCGACGAGGCTGACTGGTCGTCGCTCTGCGCGCCTGCTGCCCGTCCGCTCTCTTGGTACTCCTCGTCGTCCGAGCTCAGCGCGTCGTCGTCGACGACGACGTCGACGTCGTCGTCGTCGCCGCGATCGAGGAAGCTCGTAGCCGGCGGCCGGCGGTACACGCTCTTGCCGCTCTCGTCCACGTAGCCGAGCCGGCGCGACAGGCGGAGCGCCTGCGCCTTGTCGAGCAGGTCGGACGAGCTCCAGAAGCGCGTGCGAAGCGGGGCGAGGCCGAGCGCGCTCAGCGGCTGCACGGCGCGCACGCTCTCGTGCGACGGACCGACCGACTTGCTCTCCATGCGCTCGCGCGGCAGGTCCTTGGCCGGCGCCGCCGCCGCCGTCGCCGCCGTCTTCGACGGCGATGTGCGGGCCCACGCCTCGTAGTCGTCTGTTTTCAGCGTCGCCACGTCGCGAAATAGCTTGCTGTCCTTGAGCACCTTGGAGAAGTACAGGTCGATACGCAGCACCTTGCCGCCAGGCAGACGGACGTGCGACAGCGACGGGTAGAGGTTCTGCAGCACGGCGCCGTCGCCGAACTGCACGCCGAAGTGGCGATCGCCGGCAGCCGTCGCCGACGTGCTCCATGGCGTGCTGTAGCTTCCCGCCAGCGATTCAGGCTTGCCCCTCCAAGCGCCGCCGCCGCTAAGGCACGGATCACTCTTGTTGGACCGCAGAGTGGCGACTCCGCCGCTCCCGCTGCCCGCGGCCGTTCGAGCTGCTCGCGCGCGCCGGCCGAAGAAGGAGACCGGGTCGCCGCCGTCGTCGTCGTCGTCGTCGTCGTTGGGTCCGCTCGAGTTTGCTCCGCCCGCATTCTCCGCTTCCTCCTCCTCCTCCTCGCTGCCGTCGTCGACTCGGACGAACGGCGGCGAATCGGATCGCCCTGCGTCCGACAAGGGTCCGTCGTCGTCGCGGCCGTCGTCTTTCGGCTCTAGGGCGTCATCGCACGTTTCGGGCGCTTGGGACGCGCCGAAGGATGCAGACGCTGCGGCGGACTTGAGCCGCTCGGCGCCGCCGCCGCAGGATGCCGCCGCCTTCTCGCTCGTTCGCTTGGCCATCTCCAGCAGCGATCGCTGCTTCGCGCGGCGCGCGTCCTCCAGCAGGCGCCGCTCCTCCTGCGTCGGCGCGTGGTCGAGCAGCGTCGTCGCCGTCCGCGTCAGCCCCCTCTCGCCGGCCAGCCTGGCGGCCGACTTCGGCGGCGCAGTGTCGCCTTCGCGCGCGGCCGCCGCCGCTATGGCGGCAGCGACGGCGGCGTTGGCCGCCGCGGCGGCGGCCATCGGCTTGCCGAACGCCGCTGGCCCGGTCGCCTGACTGATGTAGCCATTGATGAGGGTGGGACTGCCGATCAGGTCGTAGTCGACTCTCATGCTCGTCGGTCCGCCATCGCTCGCGCTCGCGCGCGCGCGCAAGAGCCGCCGCTTTCCGCTCGCGACTCAATTCGCGGATCGCATTGTCGCGGCCTTTGCCGCGAAGGCGACCGCCGATTAATAATGAACGAGCAGAGACAAACAAAGCGGGCGCGACGGCCGGCCGGTCGTCAAGACGCCAGTCGGACGTCAATAGAAGCTCGCGCATCCGCTCGATCCGCTCGATCTCTACTTGCGCAAGCATGCGCGGCGGCGGCGGAGGGCGGCCGCAGCCCTCCTCCGCCGCCGCAGTTGGCGCGGCTGACCGAGTTTGAATGCGCGCGCGCGCGCCATCCGGTTTGCTCGCCTGCAGGGCAGCGTAGTCGCGCGCTCTGACAGACGGATGCGCCGCTAGCAGTGGTGGAGCCGAGAGTGGCAATGGGGAGTTGCCGCCCTTCCGGCAGTCTAGTCTGGTCGTCGGGCGTCATTCGGTACCGGCGACGCCCGTCACCCAGCTTACGACGAAGGGAGCATAATGCTGTCCACGGCTTGTCCCGATCTGGAGCTCCGCTTAGACCACGGAGCAGTGGTCGCGGAACGACAGCAGCGGTTGCCGCGGCGGTTTGACCCATAGGTTAGGGTGCTCGCCCCGACCAAGGTCAAGGAGAATGCCTTTGGTGACCGAGGTTGTGGGCTCGAGCCCCGTGGCATATGTGACGCGCATAAATAGAGATTAAACTCTCTTACGGCGCTATACAAATGATTTATATATGTGAGGAGCCATTATCGCGCGTTTTAAAGTACAGTGGTACCTCCCTCGGCTTACGAGTTTACTTAGATCCTTGGTGGATCTCGCAACTCAAATTACTCGCATGTCAAATCAATTTTGCCCATTGAAATGCCATTGATTCATTCCGGATTCCCCCAAAACACTGCGATTTTTGTCACATGTTTTTAAATTAAAAAATCTACTTATCAATAACGAATTTTTTTTAAACGATTCAATAGAATGTCTTCCAATAAAGGGTTTTATTAATCCTAATGTACAGGAGTAACGTGGAGATCAGACGACTTGAAGATGCTAATAGAGTTGGCTAATAGAAGAGAAAGGCTGAAATGAACATTTGAATCTTATTCGCCGATTGTTGCCCTTTTCGTCGGGCTTCCTCCCTTTCAGTTTATTGGCTGGACCTTTACGCGGACGCGCCGATAGGAGTACAGTGCGTGCTTAGCTATTTCTGCCGTAGTCTGATTTAACACAGGAGTCTGGCGATCTTGTGTGTCCAAGCACCACGATGGCTCGCTCGAGTCTGTCTGGGAGTGAACCAACAGGCCTTCGCTTGGCGTCACGTCCGGGTCGTAGGGCAGCGTCTTGCTAAACGGAACGTCGTTCGCTTCCCAACCCTCACTGGCCCGAGTAACCAAGCGCTTCGAAGTAATGACGTTCGCTGCGGCAACTAGCGGTAGATGACTAGCTCTGACGCTGGCGCACAACCCGAATTTTAGCTCGCAACTCAAAGCAAACATTCGGCCGAGAGACAGCTCGTATCTCGAAACGCTCGTATGCTCGTATGTCGAGACACTTCGCAAGCCGAGGTACCGTTGTAAATGAGAAATACGTCGATAGATTTCTTGCCGAGGTGAGTTGTTCATCTCTAAGTCTTAATTATACAGGACCGGATCGTGTGCGGTGTGCTAAAACCAGTGGATTTTCACGTCCGGCGGTTCGCGAACCTGCGCCCCACAATTTTCCGTACCTCTATGCTCCAACTATTGAGCAACAGAGGCTTCTACCTCTGACGGACGGAGCATCAGGCTTTAAAGCGCCTACTGACCTTGCCGTCCACTTACGCTCCTGAGCTACGAGAGTGCGCGTGCGGGGAAGCGACTCTATAGAAAGTACAAACATGCGCGCGCGCGAGTAAAGCGACGCCCAAGCTCCAATAAACGGGATCGATTGACGCAAGTCTCATAAATAACGGCGAACTGCCGGCGTTGTTTGGCCCAGTGGTCATGGTGCTCACCTCGACCAAAGTCTGGCAGAGGTCGTGGGCTCGAGCCTCGCGGCGCACGCGACGTGCCTGCCTAAAGACTTGAGTTTTCTCAGGCCGCTAAGCGAATGGTTTTCTATTTGTTATTACCATAGTCACGAGGCTGCGCGTCATTCGGATGTGCCGTTCCGTCGCTCTTCGCTCGCTTCCAGTCGAGGGCGAGAATTCGGCTGCCGACGCTTCTTGTAAAAGAAAAAGAAAATCATTCATTTGTATAGCACCCTATAATAGAGCCCGATCCCCTCTATTCAGGCGCTTCGCATATGCCGCGGGGCTCGTGCCCTCGACTTCGGCAGGGCCGCGGTCGGGGCGATTCTTGCGATTCTACTAAGACACTCACTTGGACACCGAGGCTTTCGTTACGCTCCTCTGGTCGCCTGCGGTTCGACGCCGCAGTCGCTCACTCCGGTGCTGACGTTGGAAGGGGCTGCGAGGGGGCTAACTCCCGCTCATGGGTCAGGCTTCAGAGTCGTGGCTGAGCTACGAAAACCAAAGCTGCGCCTTCTTCTTCTCCCCGGCGCGGCATTACGCCCTTTAGCCACTAACCGGAAGCGGGCTATCCCCCCCCTCTCGGGCTCCCCAGGAGTCCAGCGAATGACTGCGATACAGCTGCCTTTTCCACAATAAGCGTCACAAAAACTGCAGCTTTGATTCCAACTTATGCAGAATAGTGTTCCTGGACTACTTACCATATTTCATGCTATGGCCTCCAATGGCCCGGTCCAGATGGCAGCCCTATATAACTGCACTGCCATACAGCTGCCGTTTCCACTCAAGGCTTCGCAAACCTGTGGTTTTGATTTCAAATTATTAGAATGGTTTTCCGGGTTTGCGCACCGGATTTCCTGCGATTGATCTGGCGCGTTCTCATGCTATTGCTTGCAATGACCCCGCCGCCTTACATATTCCAACTGCAATATAGCTGCTGTTTCTACAATAGACGTCGCGCAACTGCGGTTTTGACTCAACATGGTAGAAAACAGCGGTCCGGATTTACCGCCAAATTTCGTGCGATCGCTCATGTGCGTTCTCATGCTACGGTCTCCAATGGCCGAGGCCGGCCAGTCTCACAGTATATTCGAACTGCGATACTGCTGCCATTTCCATAATAGGCGTCGTGCAACTGCAGTTTTGATTTCGCATTATAGAAAACAGCATCGAGTTTTTCGCTGCCTTCAAAAATGGTAGACTCCATTTGAGGGACACGAGCATTTATTCACCGGGCAGGACTGCGGTTCAGCCGAATTACTAATTCCGTTGTTTCCTTCATCCGTCCCGGTGCAGATGCGTCGATATTCTTTCGACTGTTGAATGCAAGAAATAGGCATTAAGAACTTGGACTAATTCCTACGGAGCGGGCGTTCTATGGGCGTTCTTGATTGCTGTCGTGCCCGGCTATCATCCGCGAACCGTTCTGCATACTTGCAGCAGGCCTTCCAGCCGATGCGATAGAACGCTTACTGCTGGTCGCTACATTATCTCTCCGTCGCGAAATTACAACTCTCACGTTGCACTTTTTATAACCGCCTTGCACTGGCTCCCATCACGCAGCGCATCGACTACCAAGTTATGTCGCTCACTTTTAGGTCCATCGATTCTCTTGCTCCGGTCTACCAATCGAAAATACTTCCATGTCAGGATGTACATCGTACCACTCGCTCTTCTCACTGGAGTCGTTTAGCTTTGCCCTTAATCAACCTCAAACTATTTGGATAGCATACCTTTAGTTTGCTACCAAAGCATGGAATGCTACCAAAGCATGGAACTCATTACCGGGCTGGCGTCTCGATATCAATTGGCTTGATGGCATTTAAAAAGACACTGAAACTCACCCTGTTTCTTTTGAAATTTCCCGGGCCAGTGTGAATTTTTTTCATGTACTCGTGCTTCATCCTGAATTTGTGCACATTATCCCTGACCAATTTATATGATTCCCTTCAGTGTATTTTAAGCTGCTCAAAAGTGATTTAGTTATTGTAGGCTAAATACATTTTTATCGTTTTAATTTTGATGCTGCGTATAAGACTCTTTGGTCGCGCGTTGAGTCATTATTTTCACAATTATTGTCCGCCGGTTGTGTTTTAGTTGTTAAGGCTTCTTAAGTTCCAGAGCTGCTGAGCGATTTCACATCATTCGGTGTCGGAAGTGAAATAATAATCTCTAAGAATTGGTTCATTGGAACCTGAAGCAGTTATTATTACGATGATCTCATTGCATGTGAATGAATGAATGATTGAGAACTTAATGTGCCTTAATTTGTGCCTTTCCTTTTGGATGATCGTGAGGAAACTTTAAACGCAACCGGGACATCAACGTTGCTAAATGGTAAGCTGATCGGGCTAGAACCAAATCAAAGTTAGCTGAAGGTATGTAAAGTATTTAAGAGGAGGAAATGTTCAGAAACAGTTTTACGACATGTCAACAGAGCTAAGTGGCATTAAGGCCTGAAATAAAGACTTACAGCCTGCTGTTAGCTAAGAGTGTTTTAGTATTTTAGAGTATAATAGGAGTAAGAGTAATATAAAAGTAATTATAGAATGAGTATTATAAGAGTATTAAGATTAAGAGTAAGATTATTATAAGAGTACCTTAGAAGTATTACAAGATATTCTAGAGTATTATACGAGTAGAAAAAGAGTATTATAAGAGTACTATAGGACTATATTATATTGTATTATTATATTATAGGATATTATTATTATATTATAGTATTATAGGAGCCAAGATTTTCAGCGTAGAAATGCCAGGATAAGGATTTACCTTGATCGTAAGTCTAGAGTATGCAAATTGTGATAAAGTGACAAAATTAGTATAACGTAGCATTTTTGCAGGCCGTAATAATAATAATGATAACAATAATAGCACAACAGCATGGAAACCCTAGAGAACAAAATTTCTGTGTACGCACTTCTCGTAGGCTACGTTTGAAGCTCCGTGTGTGGAAATCTGGAAACCTGAACTACAACCTTGGAAGCCGAAGGTTTACGATTTCACACTAGACTATGTAGTTGGCTGCAAGCAGGTAACGTGCAGGTGCGCGGTGCCTTAGCCTAACATTTCCATGTGATTAACTAATAAAAGGCACCATTATTCCGGCTCTGATCATTTCTGTTGTATCATGCCTGCGACTGTTGTGACTTTGTCTTTGAGTATTTGAATCACTGGAATGCGGTGGACGGCTATTGCTGCGATGCTAGTCGAGCTGCTCTTCTACTCAATCTTATCCTGTTTTCTGCATCCGACTACGTCTGCTCTGTGAGTCACGTGACACACTGCCAAATTTCATTTAGATGCCCTGCGAGAGTCCGTGTTTCAGCAAAGTGCAACGCAAAACAGTGATACGGCTGTATGCCGTTTGATAATACTAGCCGATTCAACAGCCTCTTTTGTATAGCGACATATAGCGTATACACACACACACACACACATATATATATATATATATATATATATATATACATATATAGCGATTTACCACCGCTTGCAGCGGCAATAAATATCGCTCACCGCAGGATTCGAAACCCTCGACCTCGGACAAGGTCGTGATAAGCGACCGCCTTACCTAGTGTGCCATCGCGGCTGGTGAATATTTAGCCTTCAGAAAAAGTGCCGGACGCTGGAGGTCATAATTATGAAAATCATAACAGCAATGCTACTACTAGTAATAATACTTTCTTGTATAGTGCCTTACGAGGTTTTTATCTTTATGCAATTTAATTTAATGTATTTTCATCTGCAACTCCACAAAGCCATAAAGACTGTGTGGGTGTTAGGCAGGAGAGTTTTATAAAGCGCACGCACAGCCTAAGCGGCTTTCGGTACGCATTCGGTAGCCAACAGACTTCGTCTCACGCAACAAAGAGAAAGTGGGAAGCATGGCAGAGTCAGGAGAGCAGTTAAGGTAGTGAGTAGCATAGAAGTAGCAGCTCAGGACTGCTGAAAAAGATGTGCCATAGTCGGCAGTAGGAGAGCAGTTGTCGTTGCGTAAGAATTGTGGAAGCGAGCTCCAGGAACCTGCAGAGCTAATACTTCTGTTGCCAACGGTCTTTAAGAGGAGGAATGGAACAGCTAATTTATTGTCCACACAGGACCTGAGGGCGCGAACAGGCTGAAACTGATGTAGCAGTTCAGCTAGGTACGAAGGAGCCAAGCCGTGGCGGGCCTTGTGGGTCAACGTAAGAACTTTGCTCTATATCCGTTTGCTCAACCGGCATCCACCCTAGCTTTTTTCGCAAAGGAGACACATAGTCAAACGTCTGGGACTTGAAGGCTAGCCTTGCAGCCATATTCATAGCCAGCTGCAGTAGCCTAATAGCTTTCTTTGGTAGCCCAGATATAAGGAAATTACAATAATCAAGCCGAGAAAGAACTCATGAGCTAGTTGAATTTTTTGCAAGCCACTGTGGAAGACAGCTCATAATCTTGAATAGGGATAGGACGTGATGGATAGCTGTAGATGCAGTATTCTGAATGAAGCTTTTACAATTTAGGCTGCTGTCAAAAACGACACCTAAATTTCGAGCGCGTGGTGGTGGTCGCACTACAGTATCACCTATTAGAAGAGCAAAGCCTTTTAATCCAGCCACACGCTTATGGTGTCATGTGAGCAGCAGAACAAGAGAAGGCTGAGAACAGATTCACAGGGACGAAGGGAAAGCTGACGGAAACAAATGCGTTTCTAGCTGATACTTAAAAGATGCAAGGTTATCAAAAGTAAAAAACCGTAAAAAAGCAGTGACCGTAGCTTGAGGCGAGGACTGTGGGGCACACATTTGAGCTAATTACATCAGCTCAACAGTCAAGCCTGCCAACTTTCAGCTACATGACATTCCTGAAATTTGGGATCATTTTGACAGGGATACCACATCTAAATTGGTCCATGCCTTTGTGACATCCCATCTTGACTTCTGTAACTCGCTGCTTGTAGGTGTACAGGCTTGTCCACTCAAGCGCTTCCAGCTGGTGCGAAACTCTGCAGCTAGGGTTGTTTGTCGTGAGCGTCGCAGTTGCCATATCGCACCATCTTTCGGCGACCTACACTGGCTCACGGTCAAGAAAAACATAAACTTCAAGGTTTTGTCACTCACTTTCAGGTCCCTTCATTCTTTGCTCTAGCCTACCTATCAGATCTACTCCGCACCAGGCCAAGCCACCTGCTTTTCGGAATATAAGTGTTTACCTATATATATATATATATATATATATATATATATATATATATATATATATATATATATATATATATATATATATATATATATATATATATATATATATATATATATATATATATATATATATATATATATATATATATATATATAGAAATATCTCGTACAAACCTTAAGTCCTTTGGAGACCGTGCATTTAGTTCGTAGGCTCCCCAAAGCCTGGAACTCACTCCCGACTTCCGTTACGACACCCCCTGACTTGACCACATTTAAAAAGAAATTAAAAACGCACCTATTTATGACAGCATTTAGTGGGTCCCTGTGATTCGTCCTTCATGTGCTTATGCATGCTGACACTGTGCATGCTGCCACTAACCACACTTGCATGCTGATCCTGTGCATGTCACCTCTTCCCTAACCATATTAGGCTTTTTGTCATTGAGCATGCATGCTACCACTAACCATTCGATCGTGCTTCCTTTGCAGCAAATGTAAAGTATCTATGAGGGGATTTTAGTACTCTGAGGGAGCTATATCAAATGCATCATTCTTATTATTATTGCTCGAGCAACAAAAGATTTCATTCTGTATGAATGATGGCAGAACAACTAAATGGCCGGATCTAAACTGCTTTGCATAATTCTTAATCTAAATTCTGAATAAGAGCTCTACCTGTGCAATTTTTATAATTCATTTGCATAGCGCCCAAGAGAACTTAATCTCTATCCAGGCGCTTCATATATGCCTCGGGGCTCTCGAGCCCACGACCTCAGCCAGACCTTGGTCGGAGTGATCACCTTAACCGCTAGACCAAACCAGCTTTTGGTAATTAAGCAGCCTTACAGGTTTCAGCATTAGCGAACGAAAGTTTAGAGAGAGAGAGAGAGAGAGAGAGAGAGAGAGAGAGAGAGAGAGAGAGAGAGAGAGAGATTCCGTCTCAATTCTTCGGTAAAGACACCCTGATATGGCTCATTAGTTAAGCTGCTTGCCTTCGACCTCCGAGGTCACAAGTGCGAACCCTGCTGTGTATGAGTACCACCTGAATAGAGATTAAGCTGTTTCACGGCGCTATGCAAGTAGATGACATTTTTAGCCGACAACGGCGTCGGTCGTTCATTTCAGCAGAGATTTGTGCAAATCCTTAGTCCCGCCTACTACTTCCATGTAGATTACTGCCTTCGGCTGGAGATCTTTTCAGGAAAATTATGTAAAACGTTGCCCTCATGCATCTCAGCTCAAAATTGCTGCTAATATAATTTTGGGCCGTTGCTGTATTGCTACCATGCACCGGCATGTGTTGCTGCTTCCGTTTGTACGTGTACACACGCGCAGCAATATATCGGAGTCACTGCAACCTACTTAGGCAGAGCAAAATCCATACTGGATTGACGAGAGCCAAACCTTAACCTATAGCAGAAGCCAACTGTATGCGAACTCAAGCCTCGGCACGTGCTTTTTTCGTTTTTTTTTAGGGCTTGGCCAGGTCAAGGTTGCTAGGCCCTATCATTATGGTCATTGGCGGAGCCAAGATTTTCATCTAGGGGCAAGAGCTGCAAAATGTATATAGTGTAAGACTCGCGAGATTTTTAAGTAGGTCGGGCTAGACCTGCAGTTAATGATAAATTATAGAGCAAAATCATATGCTTACTCGCCCTGAACTCGGTAGTTGCTCATTGAGTGGTTTTAAGATATAATTTCTTCGTCGTTTACGGTTACGGGTAATAGGAATAGGGACTGCCCAACTCATTGCTCCACAGTACAGCGTGGTGAACGCCTCCGCCACCGGTTACGCCAAGCATCGTGGTTCCGTGAGCAAAACTTATCACTAATTAATGCTCACTTTTTGTCGATGTCTCAATAGGAAGCCGACGGGTCAACAATGAAGAGCCACGCAGCTACTCTGTTGCTGTGGGCAGAGAGCAACGTAATCTCTCATGTAATGCATCTTCGCCTGTAGCTAAACAAAGCCACAAAGACTAAATGGGTGCGACTCAAAGCCTAAAAGAATACTAGCAGATTCAACAGCCTCTTGTGTATGGCGGCAGAAGAGCCTATATAGCTATTGTCACCACTTGCAGCGGCAATAAAGGATCGTCAACCTCAGGATTGAAACCCACGACCTCGGTCCCGAGGTTGTGGATTTCACGACCTCAGGACCGAGGTCGTGAAAAGCAACCGCCTAACCTAGTGTGCCATCGAGGCTCGCCTAAGCGGCGGCTTTCGGTAGCCACCTCGGACCTCATCTCACGCAACGAAGAGAAATTTAAAAGCATAAAAGCTGAATCAGAAGGGCAGTTTAGGTAGCTGAGTAGCACGGACGGAAGTAGCAGCAGCTGCTCAGTAAGGCTGGAAAGGATGTGCAGTCAGCAGCAGCAGCAGCAGCAGCAGCAGCAGCAGCAGCAGCAGAGTAGTTGTCGTTGCGTAAGAATTGTGGAGATGATTTCCACAGCCTAGGACCTGCAGAGCTAAAGCTTCTGTCGCCTACGATATTAAAGCGCAGGAATGGAACAGCTAATTTATCGTCTACAGAAGACCCGAGGGCACGAGGAAGCTGAAACTGATGCAGCAGTTCAGTTAGGTATGGAAGAGCCAAGCCGAGACAGGCCATGTGGGTCAGCGTAAGAACTTTACCCTGTATTCTTCGATCAATCAGAAGCCATTGAAGCTCCATCAGCGAAGGAGAAACACGGTCTGACCTCTGGGATTTGTTGCCTAGCCGCACAGATATATTCGTCGTCAGCTGCAGTGGGCTAGTGGATTTTTTCGGCAGCCCAGCCTGTAGTTTGAGTGTAGGCTGGCTCCTCTAATGAGCCTGTGATGTGGCATGGACACTGGCCGGTAACCGCTGGTGGCCAGATGGTGGATTCACCATCAGGATCGGCCGCTGCACAGTTGTGGTCCTCGATGAATCATCGGGGTCAACCGGAGGAGTGGAAGGAGACTCTAGTGTGAGAAGGGGGCGAAGGCAGTCGTGCGTCTTGCTGCTCCGTGCCTTGTACAATAAACCGTTGGCGTTGTTCTGGGCCAGCGTTCCGTATGCCGAACCACACAGCCAAAAGGGACTGGAGACCAACAGAATTGGCTGCAGGTAGCGAACAGATATCAGATCTTTGGCTTTAGCTGATGATGTGATTTACAACCTAGAAACTATTCCTGTGTCGATTAATACCGTTAAGGAGCCCGTGACTGGGATTATTTGCTTTGAGACTGCTACTGCAATAAACTGTTGAGATGAATGAGTGCTCAGATGCCAGTCATGCTTCGCTCATGTGCTATCGTGCCTGCCGGCAATGGTGCCTTCTCTATCTGTCATCGACTAAATGCAATTCTCGCAATGCTTCCGATGACTACCCGTGTTTTGAAGATGTCAATGCAGAGGCATGGCTACTTTTCGTATGCCAGAGCTTAATAAGGGAGAAGAGGACTGCTTTTCTATTCTTGTACTGTCGACGTGTGGACTACCCCCCTATTGCCTAGACTTATTGCAGATAATTGTGCAGTATATCTGGATCCTACGATTACTCGTTTGATATTTGAACTTGGTTTGTGTACGGCCCTGATTTTCAAACCTCAAAATGTCAATCAATGTCGAGCGGCTGTGAGAACGCTATAGTTATCGGTTTCTTGTGGAAGCAAATAAATAGGACTTACTGCTCCCATGTGCAGAAACTTCACTGCGAACTGTTTATTTGAAATTCTGCCGGTGGGTGCATGGTCAGCTTAGAAATGTGTTGGACGTTGCCCACCATGCCCCACAGATTCTCTTAATGTAAGAAGGAAGCTGGATTCGCAGGGCAAAATTATGGATGAACGTCTTGGGTCTCTCTAGGGATCCGCCTCCTCAGAAGTCAGGCGGCCCAGCTTCACTATGCGATGAACGGAATCCGAATGACTTGCGTTCGAGCTGGAAAAGCCCTGCGCAAACATGACCCGAAGCTCGACGCCTCTTTTGCTTGACGAAGAGGCGTCAAGTTTAAGCGCAGAGACAAAGAGGAGTCAAGTTTAAGCGAAGAGACATGGCTGTCAAAGCTCACCGAACATGCTGCGGGTACACGACTCGCGTGCACCATGCGGTCCGAGTCGGCAGGTCCGAGGTGGAATGAGAGAGAGAGAGAGAGAGAGAGAGAGAGAGAGAGAGAGAGAGAGAGAGAGAGAGAGAGAGAGAGAGAGAGAGAGAGAGAGAGAGAGAGAGAGAACAGTGTCCGAAAAATCCGGTTGACATGCAGAAAGTGGGAGGCTAGCGTTGCCGACAGTCACATGACCGACACTGTAAATAGCCTGCACCAGCTGGCAGCTAGCCGAAACACGTAGCGGCCCAGGTCTGCCAGGCCCGTGTAGCCAGCCCCGGTAGTTGACGCTACATAGGAAAAAAGAGCAAATTCGGCGATTGCCTATTGTGAACGTCTATACAACGTCGGAGATTCAGTACGTGGACGCGCCCCCCCCCCCGCCCCATAGCATTCCTGATGGTCGTGCAGCTTGTACATGACCGTTTGCTCCTCCTTGCTTCCCTGGATTCACTACAATCACAGTCTAGTTTGAGATCGTTCCATGCATCTTAAGGAGCTGAAACTTGCGATGTATCCTGTCTCTAAGCAAGGAAAGTCTGGTGACCTGAGGTTGTCTGACAGGCCGACGATTCAGAGGTGAGTTAACTCCAGTGGCGGAGCCAGGATTTTCATCTAGGGGGCAAGTCGTGCAAAATTTTTATTTAGGGCCAAGACCGGCAACAATGAAAAATCATATCGAAAAGTCCTTGTTATGCATTTATTTTGGAGCCTGAAGAGGTTTACTTCTATTACATATACCGATGCTACGCTTGTTTTATTGCACCGATCGAGGGTGGCCTGTCATCTAAGAGGCTCTGATACAATGGCGGAGGCTCTGATACAATGACGGAGGCTCTGATACAGTGGCACGCATGCTAAATCCGCCATGTTATACCCTTTACTACAGAGTATTAGTAGCTACTTGATCATTAAGGAATGAGATTGTTCATAACCTAGTGCTTAGATCTTGTAAAACGATCTCTGAACTGGTGATTCATTAGCTAAATGCTGGCGTTGCTGAGCGAGTGGCCCTCTACGATTTTGGGAATTAAAGCAAGACGCAACAATTTAGAATTGCTACTAATGTATGGATCACCTTCGTTTCTGTTGCGTTGCTATCGACGGCGTACCCGCCAGCATTGGTGCTGTGTCTCTTGTAAACAGTGCTTCGAGGTGCTGGTTCCACACGTACTGTTCACGCTATTGTGAACAAAAGCACTGTTGTTATTTTAAGACTTAGTTCCGTAGTCGTTATGCCGCGTTGGAAGCAATGCTAAAAAACAATGCCACTCGCCGTTATGCGCACCTCAGCTGACCGCTGATTAAGTATAAATAAATACAACTAATTTTTATAGAGCTCCAAGAGAACCTAATCTCTTTTCGGGCGCTTCACATACGCCACGGGGCTCGAGCCCACGACCTCGTTCACGACTCGATCGGTGTGAGCACCTTAACCGCTGGGCCAAACTCGAGCGGAAGTTGACTGAACCATCTCTCATACCAGCCAATACATCTAGCTTGGGTTTAGGATTTTTGGTTTAGTACTTGATAGTTAAATGATTTGGGGCTTACGGCTTGGGGTTTACTCGTTAGCTTTTGCGTTTTTCTTTGGCTTTCAGTTTTTGGGTTCAGAGTTTTCGTGTAAGACTCTAGCGTTTAGTATTTAGTATTACAGAGAGAAACTCAAAATGGAAGAAACTAAAGAAGTGTTTGCTTAACGTAACTATTAACACATGCTGGAAACCATGGAATGCTCTGCTATGAGCACTGTGCCCATAGCAAATCCGACATAAGTGTATGAATAAACGACGCCGTATTAGCTGCGCACGCAGGCCACACGACCCTTCGCATGCTGACCCTGTGCATGTCACCCCTAACCATGTTATTCATTTTGTTTGTTTATCAAGCGTGAGATTACTCACCATTCAATTGCATTTCCGTTTGCAGCAAATGCAAAACGCCTAGAGAGAGATTGAGTTCTCTGAGGGCGCTTTATCAAGTGCATTATTATTATGATGATGATGATTATTATTATTACCTACAACCCTTTCGAATATCTATGTACCTACTTCCCGTGGCCTGAAACGTCCGGAGGAAGGGAATTGCTCGCTGTCAAGGTCGAGCAACCGGCCGCTCGGATCATTAATTGAATCGCTAAAACGTTTTTCTTTTAGGCGGTAGTCGGCGCTGCGGCATTCGCCAGGTCTTGTGCCGCGGCCAAGCATTTTCAGGCTGCTCATTCATCGACATCGGCCTGCTCTCTGATATTTATATTCTATTACTGAAGTGAAGCTTCAAGTTCAAGCATGACAGAAGCAGCCGACGACGGAGTCGGTATAGAGGAGCCAGAGACTGATAGTTCTATGGAAGCATCCTCTACGGGCGACAGGTCGCTGTTGAAGCCAGACGAGATTGCCATGCCTCGCCCGTACGAAGCAGACACACAAACCGAGGAAAGAGTTAGGCAACTCGAAGACGATCTTGAACTTCTCAATCGTAGATATATCCTTCCTCGTCACTTGCGTTTACCTTTGCCATGCAACGTAACGTATTAGAAAATGCTTAGCAGAATGCAGCTTGTGAAGTACGATTGGTGGGCTGTAGTATAGCCGTAGCAGTGCATTTTTTCTTGCTTGGCTAATGAATAAGTCCCGCGCTGTTGTTTTAAGCCACGCCGCGGTCGATCCCGCTTTTGCCCCGTCGATTTCTTATGTGTCGTGACCTTCCGCCCCATCCATCGCCTGCTGGCACACGCGCGCGTTGTCACCTACGGCCCCCCGCCCGCCCTCCGATCGACTCATGCATGTTCGCCGGGCACGGAGCCTAGAGTTGCGATGCTGTCGCATCGCCGACGGTAGCTATGGAATGCAAAGCGAAAGTCCAATCCTCGCTGAAGCTTCTACCGCCGTACACCCTTCCTTGACGACTATGCACATAGCGAACTCAAGCGGTGTCTGCGAATCATTGACTGTGACAGGTAATGAAATTGTTTGTATAGTAGCGACTTAGTTCCGCGAGCGTGGTGTATGCAAAGCTGCGGGAGCAGGGCACTCGCTGAGGGCAGCATCGGCTGTGGCACGATCATTAGCTGTGCAAGCGCATATCAAGCATGCCCACCTCAAGGGTCACTGTTTTAGGCCTGAGCTCATTATTGGATTGGATACACCTTATTGCGAAGTTCTCTTCATGGTTTATACTCTCCCTCTTGCTGATGTGATTGCCAAGCACAATCTAGGCTTTCACTTCTATGCGGATGACACTCAGTTGTACCTATGCTTTGATCCCTCCCAGCCTTCGAGCACCTCAAATTCTCTCAGCTCACTTGCTGCATGTATTGATGGCATCCGCACATGGATGGCAGCAAATTTTCTTAAACTAAACGATGATAAAACTAACTTACTAGTTATGGGCAAACCCAGTGTGATTCAGAAACTGGAAGGCTGATGCTCAAAATTGGCTCTGCCAGCATATCGCCTGTTGAATCAGCTCAAAATCTAGGTGTCATGTTCCAAAGTGACCTCTCGTTAAACGACCACATCAGCTCCACCGTCAAATCTGCCTACTTTCAGCTACATAACATTGCTAAAATTCGGGCTTGTTTAGATAAGAATACCACGTCTAAGTTGGTCCATGCATTCGTGACATCCCATCTCGACTTTTGCAACTCACTGCTTACTGGCCTACCGGCATGTGCGATCAGGCGATTGCAGCTTGTGCAAAACTCTGCAGCTAGGCCTGTCTGTCGTGAGCCTCGCAGTTGCCACATCACACCACTTCTCGCCTACCTGCACTGGCTACCAGTCAAGCAACAGATTGACATCTCGGTTTTGTCGCTCACTTTTAAGTTACTTCATTCTTTGGCTCCAGCCTATCTCTCAGATCTACTCCCACACCAGGCCAAGCATCGTAGCACCCGCTTTTCGGAATCCAACAGTCTACCAATACCTCGTACAAACAAATCCTTTGGAGACCGTGCATTTAGTTCGTATGACCTGACCACATTTAAAAGGAACTTAAAAACACACCTATTTAGGACAGCATTTAGTGGGTCCCTGTGATTCGTCCTTGATGTGCTTATGCGTGCTGACACTGTGCATGCTGCCACTAACTACATTTGCATGCTGACCCTGTGCATGTCACCCCTAACCATGTTATTCATGTTGCTTGTTTATCAAGCATCATGTTACTCACCATTCCATTGCATTTTCCTTTGCAGCAGATGAAAAGCGCCTTGAAAGAGATTGAGTTCTCTGAGGGCACTTTATCAAGTGCATTATTATTATTAAGTTGAAAGTGGCCACCGATTTGGTCCAGCAGTTAAGGTGCTCGCCTCGACCAGCGCCTGGCTGAGGTCGTGGGCTTGAGCCCGGAGGCACATATGAAGCTCCTGAATATAGATCAAGTTTTCTTTCGGTGCTATATGAATAAATTATTCAAATTATACACCTATTCTATAGCCACCCAATCATCCCACTCGGCTTGTCCCCCCCTTGTGTGGGATGGTGTGCTCGGGCGTGTACAACTGCATAGCCTCGTGTGCTCGTGTTCGCATGCTTCGTGCTTGCTCTCACCACACGGCTCGCACGGCATGAATGCTGCGGCTAACAAATGCATTGCGATGATTTTGTCATCAGTGTCGTGGCGGGATAAGTTAAAGGGTGCTTCCATACTTGCAGATACTGCGATGCTGACGGCCTTGGAATTCAGGTTATTTTTATGAATACTGACGTCGGCAGGTAGGTGATGTCAGCTGTGTGCCTGCAACTTTTTCTTGTTGGCTGCTTATCTGCTTGCTCAAGTGACCCTTTGGCTTGCACAAGCTAAAGCAGTTGGTTCGTATTCACGTGCAGGTATCGCATTCTCTGCAAAATGCTGTATGCGTGCAGTGCATTTGTGCTTGCATGTAATCGTTTTCCATTCTTAGAAGGCCATATGCATGCTTGGCCAGTTTATTTATTGTTTTCTGTTTTATTCCAACTGCCTACTTTCGAGCCCGCCCCCTACTCGGTGACGCTGAATGCTGCTGGAGCCGCCAAGGCACTGAGTACACTATGTAGTAAACTGTCTCCAGCAGCGCAACTATTTAGTCCTATTGACTTGAAGGAATCAGAGACAGAGATGCTCAGTGCGCAGGTGTACGATTGATTGCAAACACAAAATGGGACTCTAGTGTTGTATGCTGCTCTTGAGTTGTCACGTGGGGAGTTGGAGGCTCTCGTGTCATAGCTCTGGATCCCGTGCACAACGGCTGAAGCATGTCGTGCCTGCTTCCGGTGCCATTGTCTTCTCTTTCCTCAGCTCAGCCAGCTGGCCTGGTTATTCTTTTTGCGAGGCTGCCCGGAGTATAGGCATATTTTAAGTCAAACCTGTCTAAGAGCTTTGCCCAGGGTACCAGCACAAATGTAAAATGCCTAGAAAGAGATTTTGGCCTCTCTGAGGGCGCTATATCAAATTTATGATAATTATTATTATTTTTATGATTATTAGCGGATGGTGCCAGTGTCTGCCAGTGCTTCTTGGAGAGACTCGCCTCGCGGGCACGCTTACATGTATGAGCTGGCTTACCACCTCTCCCCCTCTTCTCTCTGCCCCTGCCCCCTTGCAGCTGGTCAGCTTGGCCAGCACGACTTTCAGCGGGCTCAGTCTACTTTCGGTATGAAATCACACTTCGAGTAATAAATACAACAGAGAACGTGAGGTGCAGTAATCTTTGCCTGGGTGGGACTAAATTCATTATTGCATAAGCATTTCTCTCTGCGCTCTACAAATGACTGCACAATCAGCAGGGCGCAGCAAGCTTCCGTGCGCTCCGCCCTTTTTTCTTCAAGCTTCCGTCGCTCGAGATTTTGTTTTTACCATTGCTGCTGGAAAGCTTGCCTGTGATTGGTGGCAACTCGCCATGGCATCATGTCCTCCCTTGCCCAGCTCCATCCCTATTAGTCTGCTGTTGCATTCGTCCAGGACGCTAGAACCTGAGCAGAAATCGATAGACTGCTTGTGTGCGAGACTCGTGGATAGCAGCCAGTGTCAGTTCCTTTGCCTCTTTTCATCGCAGCCAGCCGTTCAGCGATCCAAAGGCGGTCGAAAGAAAGTTTACTGGCAATCGTCGTACTTACACTGTTGTATGAATGAGGTGCCGTGTTTGGTATGACTTCGCCAACCTGATGTAATTCATATCCGTCTCTAACTTGGTTAAGCCACAAAGACTCAGTGGCCGCTGCACGTCAGAGTTTTGTATAGCGCACTCAAAAGTCTGAGCGGCTTTCGGTGCGCATTTGTTAGCCAACAGACTTCATCTCACAGTAACAAAGAGAAACTCAGAAGCTGAGTCAGGAGGGCAGTTGAGGTAGTGTTGAGATAAGAGTAGCATGGAAGTAGCAGCTCAGGATGGCTGGAAAATTAATTGTGCCTTAATGAGCAGCAAGACAGTAGATGTCGTTGCATAAGAACCAAATGCTGCAGCTGGGCATTTCTCTTGCAACAGTGACTGTATCGCCCCACTACCACCACCCGACCTACGTGGCACAAAACTCCTCCTGTAGATTCGCGCTCCACTTCACACTTCGTTGGCTCAATAGACATGCGTATAGCAATTGTATACCTGTGGGGAAATGCTGGTCGACCTGGCAAAAAAAAATATTTATATAAATGATCATATATTTGTATAGCGCCCTCAGAGAACTAAATCTCTGTCTAGGCACTTTGCATATGCTATAAAGAAAGCATGTCAGTATGGCTAGTTACAAGATCAGCACGCATAACTAAGGACACGAAGGACTAAAATCCCGGACCCACCAAATGCTGTGAAGAGCACAGAAGCGTTTTTAGCCGACACAGGATCGGTAGAATCTGAAGGCTTGCAGATACGCTCTGCCAATCGAGTGGCCTAGGTGAACAAGCACCTGCTGCTATGTGTTTCTTAGGAGCCCGTTGGAGAGTGTTGGTTTAGGGCTGGTTGTGCTATTGGGCCGATCGCAGTTAACCGAGTTAAGACAAGTATCGTGTGCACTTGAAGAGATGCATGCTGGCCAAGACGGTCGGCCACCAGACAGACTGCAAATCTAGCAGACACTTCTCCAGCAGCTGGGCGAGGACACGGCAGGAGGCCTCGGCGGGGCAGCAGCAGCCTGTTTTGAGCAGCACACGTATTAAGTTGTGGCTTTAGGGTGCACGTGTAGTCTACTGCACACGTCTGTACTCGTACAGAGTTGTGCTTGTGGACTGCTATCTGAGTAGTCGATCAGGTGATCTCGTGGCACTCGTGCGGAGATAATAGCAGTAAGGCATGAAGCCAGAAGCTCTATAAAAGGAAAATACATCGAGACCCCGACTTACTAGTTAGCAGACCTTCTGACTTACTAGAAAGTTGTGCCCTACGTCACGGCTCTGCTCCTGCGCGATGAACATGAGAAAGAACCGCTGTCGAATCGGGGTCACTAATTTATAGTCTTTGCTGTCGTGAGTGCTGCTGCTGCTGCCGCCCGTCTTGCTGCAAATCGAAGCACTTGCACTCAGGTCTTATCGCTTTGATTGCAGGCGACACCGGCACAAAGTTGAGGAGTTCTTGGCCAACATCATGCAGGCTGAGCGAGCGGCAAGCAAAGAGGCGCTGCCCAAGGCCTCGGTCAGGGTGAGTCACCTCTGTGTACCGTCTCTGTGCCCCGGTAGGTCGGCGCCGGTCGTCTGTGCTGCCCAAATCGCAGCTGCAGTGCAGGCAGATAGCTTGCTTAGCAACAGCAGCCTTCTTTGCCTTCCTTCCGGTAAGCCACCACCTTTTCGGCCTGCTGCTTCCAAAGTCGGCCGTCGGAGAACGGCACTCACGTGCCTCCCCGACACTCCCTTCCCCCGGGAGCTGCTGTGGGCTGATATGAACGGCGGCTCCTGCGCGGGTGCCTCTGCGGAGCATGGGCTGCCACGCAGCAGCAGCCTGTCGTGGATGGCTGGTCGTGAGGGGAGCTTCGCTAGTGCTAAAGCCTCCGTAAGTCCGCTGCTACTGCTTGTGATGGGCGGTGGCAGTGGCTCCTGAAATCGTTATGCGTTCTTGCCTTCTTCTCTTTGAAGTCCACCGCACCGTGTCTCATAAGGACGGACGAAAGCGAGCACGAGCCGCCGAGTGATGTCGCGAAGAAAGCATGCACGGTAAGCAGCGGCGGTCGGCGAGTGGAAGCCCCCAAGGCTGTCGAAATTCTAGACGTATTTCTCTTTGGGCCCTCTCCAAATGTCTTATTATTATCGGTAATATTATTTATTTTGAAATTATTGTGGTGCCAGGCCTGTGGCCTCGAATTCTTTCTAGTGCTTGCGTTGGCTGCCTCGTGCGTTTGATCATCTGCCTGCATCTGCAGCTCTGTATGGTGGCCTGCCAGCGTGCGTTTTTCTGTGACAGTCACCAGGGGCTCGTGCTCGCTGCCCTGGAGGCTGTCGTCGTGTCGTCACCCTGGTGGTTGTGTGCTGTAGCATGCAGACAGGCACTCGTGTTCATAAATAAAAATGTTCGTAAAAATGTTTGGCAACTTACAAGATTCGAACGATTTGTTGACTCGTATGCAGTAGCTGGCGTCTTGCCGTCATGTAACGTCTGCTAGTATGACAGCCCCGTCTTAGAGAGAGTATGCATCCACAGTCTAGCTCAGCAGCCATGCTTGTGATTGCACTGCTACGCTGCATTGAACGTCTTGCCGAGCCTTTGTCATCCCTGTGGCCTTCTCTAATAAAGTCTCCACTAATAATCTCTGAACGGTTAAAGTGTGCATCCTTGTTTAGTCATCGTTTCCGTTGTAGGCCATCGGTTGCACGCAGTTCCACAAGGACTTCGTGGTGGATCGCCTCGGCTGGCCGGTCACCTCCTATGATGTGCCGCCGTGCCACACGCCCGGCTGGCCTACCATACCTTAGTATCCTTCTGCGTCTGTTGTGTGTGGGGTTGCCGCAGATACGGCGCATGATATTATGCAAATGCTCGACCTCGCTGCTGCTGCTGCTCGCTCGGCTGCAGGTCGTCGTCACGCGCCTCCTGTCGGCTGCTAGGGTGAGGCGCTGCGCCTAGGCCCCCACCTTCTGCATCCGTGGCTGCCCGCTCGGCAAGCGTGGCAGTGTGTCGTCCCGGAACGGGTTTTTTGTTCGTCTACCGCCTTTGCCGTGGAAGCATTGTCGTGAGAAGCAGTCGGCATGGCGCTTGTGAGTCGTATCGGCACGAGGCTGCGGCGCACCTCGTTGATTTGTCCTTGACCGTGGCTGCCATCAGCTACCAACAAGTCTACTCGGCGTATCTGCCTGTCGACGACGATGGCAGTGCCCCGGATCCTAACGCCTGTGCTGCACCGTAAGATGCGCTGCTGCTGCTGCCTCTGCGCTGTAAGCTCCATCGATAGTGTGAAGCTCGTTCGGTGTGTTGTGCTCTCGCGTTCCCACGCACTTGACGCTGTCTTGCTAGATGCTCCTCCCGGCCCGGCCCCTCCCCCTCCCCCGACACGCACAGCAGAAGCAGCTGCCGCCGCTGCCAGCACAGCCACTCACCCGTGCGTGGGGCCTCCTCTTGCTGGCGACCTCACTCGGGTTTGAGATGGATGGCAGGCGTACGCTCGCTCTGCACACTGCCATCGCTCTCTCGTTACCGATCCTGTCACCATCGCTGTTGCCATCGTTGCGCAGGAGCCGGATGGCGTGCTTCAACTGCGAAGGCCCCCATTCCATGTCGGAGTGCACCTTTCCGAGAGATGAGGCGAAGATTCGCAAGAATCGACAGGAGACGCAGAAGACGCGGCTGACTTACAAGTAAGTGCGTGAACGACTGACCGGATGGGGCGCGAGCGCTCACCGCTCCCTCGTCCTTGTTCCCATTTTTAGCCTTCGAGTTCAATGTAATCTGGTGTACGTACAGCTAGCCGCCGCTCTCGTGGCAACCGCCGTTCCTTTCTGCTCGGCCGCTTTTGGCGTGCTTGCGTGCATATTTGGCTCGTTGCCGAGCGACGGAGCGCTTTGATCAGCTGTCCTGCGCCAGCGCATGGAAGTCTGCTTACGAGTTAAACAACCAGGCTAGGCCCGGTAGCAAAGGGTTTATCTGGTAAATTTTCCCTGGCTGGTTTGCTTGAGGGCTGACAGAGCAGCGCAAGAAGATGTGGATACTAATAAATCTGTATGGTGCCCTAAGAGAACTAAATTGCTTTTTAGGCACTTTGAGCATACTAAAAAATAGGCATATTTTTAATTGGTTAGTGATGACATGGTCAATTTCTGCACCAGTAAGCGCATAAAGGCCTCTGACCCACTCTCAACGAAAGCTTTGAGAGCAGGTTGGCTTTTACCTTTATTAAGGTCGTCTGTTCAAGTGATGTCATGACGTCGGTTGGTTGTGAGTTTTGGGCTGTGGGAGCATGCAAGCTGGAGTCTCCAAAGGATCCAAGGTTGGTTTGAGGCAGAGACAAACGGTTTGAGTCAGAAAATTGCTACGGTTTGAAGGCTGAGTAGGATGTATTTCGGACAGGTATTCTGGAGCAAGAGAATGGACCTAAAACTGCACGACAGTTGACAGAACTCTTGAAGTCGGCACACTGGCTTGGTTGGTAGCTATTCCAAGGTTGTTGGGAAGTGGTTTAATATGGTAGTTGACACTTTCACGACAGACGAGCAAAACTGCAGAGTTGTGCACCATTAGTGAGCACAGGCATAGAGAGACGTGCTCGTTTTGAGCTGCAGAAGTCTTGGTGGGAATAAGCAGATGCATAGACACCAACATCAACCTTTGATATCCTAATATAAGCAAGCAGGTATTTCGCAATATTGTGTTGCTGAAAGTGGCGGGGCTTTACTGCGGAGCCGATGTGGTCATCTGCAGAGGAAATTCATGTTGACAGAGGACCTCAAAGTCCTTGCAGAAGGAGGCTGCAGGCATAGGGCATCCAGTTTCGTCAAATCTCAGTTGCATCACTGTTGCCATGCCGATTCGTGCGAGCTGTGGCAGCTGCGTGTCTCGGTCGGCGGCCCCTGTGGCTGGCGCTTGCACCAAGCAGCAATGGCGGCTGTGCCGCCGCCGTCACGTCATCGCTCGCGACGCTCATCTGCTCCATCTCCTTTCAGGCGCTACCACGTTGCCGAGGCCAAGTACGGTCGCATGATGCCGGGCCAGCTGAGCGAGCAGCTGTGCCGCGCCCTCGGCCTGCCCACCGACGGCAGCCGTCTGCCCGCGCACGTCTACCGCATGCGAACGCTCGGCTATCCGCCCGGCTGGCTGCTCGAGGCCGAGCTCTGCGGCTCGGGTCTCTCCATGTTCGACAAGCACGGCCGCGGTGAGCTTCGAGCGCCTTTTGCCTCCTGCCGCTGCGCCGCCACCTGCCGCTGCGCCACCTAGCGGGGTGGGGCAGCGGCAGGTGCCTGCGCTGTCACCGTCTGTAGCTAGCAGCTCTTCTAGCAGCTCTGCCATTCACCTGCTTTCGTATGTTATACCTGTTATCGCATTGGTCGCTTGTCACCCGCGTGCTGCATTGTGGACTTTCTTTTGCCTCTCTTGCAGAAGTTAACTTAGACGGTGACCTCATGGAAGACGGGCAGTGCCCTGACTATCGCCTGCCACAGCAAAGGCGTACGTGACACGAGCTTGCCGTGTGCTAACAAGGCTTTGCACTGACTGCTGTGCTGACTTTGCTAGCAAGCCCAGATCAAAATCGTGCTACGAAAACGGACCAAATTGTGTTTGTCTGTGGTCACGAGTGAGTGTGCTCACTAGCATGTGTGTAAAGTTTGGTGATTATATGACAGGGTCTGTGTGTGTGTGTCTGTGTGTGTGTGTGCGCGCGCGCGTGTGCGTGCGTGCGCGTGTGCGTGCGTGCGCGTGTGCGTGCGTGCGCGTGCGTGTGTCTGTACATATTGTACTTCTTGTGTTTAGTGGCCAAATAGCGTTTGCTAATCAGGTGGTCGATTCCCCTAGTTTTTTACTTACTTCCTGCCTATGATTTATCGTGGATACTACTATCCCTGGCATTTTTGAGGAGCCATTTTCACCAGCTTCGACCAAGAGCCTCAAGCAATCCTCAATCCTGAGACGATGTGAATAGTTGGCAATCATACACTTCCTTTCAAAGCGTGCAAAAGGTTTTCTGAGTTTTCACATCGGAGTTGAGACTTGACCATCATAATTCAGTTAGCAGAAGGTAGCAGTATCCTAGAGGCTGCTTAACGACAGTCCTCGTGGAAAGATTTTTGTTAGTAATAATAATAGTAGTGCACTTGATAAAAGCGCCTTCAGAGAACTTGATCTCTCTAGGCGCTTTACATTTGCTGCAAAGGGAAATGCGTACACTGCTTTGCCTGCGCTCGCATATAGGAAATAAGGAAAATTGGTTCAGAGGCTCTCTCACACAACGCCAGTCCGCCAGCGTTCAGTGGTCATGGTTTCTCCTACCAGATGCAGACGGCTTATTTTTTAAAGCAAGCCCACATGTTCGTGCGAGCAAGCCCACAGGCTACATCTTGCAAACGCAACCCCCATATTTTGTTTACTCAGCTTCAGCTTAAGTCTAATCGGCAGTTAAAGCATCTTAAGAGCACTCTTCTTCATATTACATCTGTTCTTCAAGCCTTTATTTTATGACTCAATCGTCTTGATAATCTTTCATCTTGTGGAAGCTCCCAGTTGAAGTTGCTTCTTAATATTGCAGCCTGCATAGAGTGCTCGAAAGCTGTGCTGTGCTCCCTTGTGATGCATGCGCGGTTGTAGCCAGTCGAATTCAGATGACCCGATGCCTGGCGTGCACATATTTGTGTGCTTTCGACTCAATATGTACAGAATGTGTATATTTACGTTTGTATATCCTCGCAATATGGCTACCGTTTTGCCGGCTGTAAATTCGTTCGGGTTATAAGGGGATTTTCAATGACACTGGGCATACTTAAGTTACGCAAAGCACAGGAGAATATTTATTGGCAACCCAAAAACAAACACAAGCTGTGTGTGTACATGCTTTTACTGAGACGTCTTCCTACCACGATTCTCTATGACCCGGCCCCCCCTTGTCTGACCAGGAATAGGCTGCCATCTTCTGCGGTGTCTCATTGGCTATAGCACTTTTCAAAGAGTCGTAGCTTTACTGTGAAGGTCGGCTTGAGTCAGGTCGAACACCTGAGGCCTCAGCTGCCTGTCCATATTCCTCCATAGTAGTTGTATAGGGTTCAAATCAGGCAGCTGGCTGATCCACTGCACCAGCAACAAATAAGGATTCCTCGAAGCATACTTTGCTCAAGTCACGTCAAGTTAGTCAAGAGAAGTGGATTTCAATGCTCTAAGGCTCCGTTTGGGGGTCGTTACCCTGGGCCTCAAGATGACGACCCTATGCAAACTGCCTGTAAGGTTACATACTTTTCGAGGAATCTTTATTTGGTACTCGTACAGTGGCTCAACCACCTGCCTGATTTGAACCCTATGAAACTGGTATGGAGTAACATGGACAGGTGGTAGAGGCCAGGTGTTCGACCTATACCAGTAGCCAACGTTTTCAGTAAAACTCGGGTTCTTTGAAATGTGCTACAGTAGAAAAGACAGCACAGAAGCTGGTCGCCTCTATTCCTCTCCAGATAAGGGAGGTCATACAGAATCGTGGTAGGAAGGCGTCAAACTAAACAGATGCACACCAACAGCATATGTTTGTTTTTGGGCTATATATATATATATATATATATATATATATATATATATATATATATATATATATATATATATATATATATATATGTATATATATATATATATATATATATATATATATATATATATAGTGTATATATATATATATATATAGTGTATATATATATATATATATATATATATATATATATAGTGATAACAACGTGCAGAATTGTACCTCGATCACGCATATAAAGGACATAATGCACGGACAGAGCAAATGCCGTGAGTAACAGGTGGGATTTTAGCTTTATTGTAAATGTTACCATGTCTGGGAAGCTAGTGGTACGACACAAAACCTAATTAGGAAGTGTGTGCGATGGATAAGCCGGAGGGAGGGACTGAGGGAACCTAACAGTGAGCGAAGGAATCTCGAAGTCGATGTGCATGCAGGTCGGCGGGAAGTGGTGTAACGCGTCTCCCTAGCGCAGCCCTGGCCCTGTCGGCCTTTCAAAGTTTCTCTCCAACTGGACGTCGGCGCTCTGACGGCTGAAGAGGAAAAGCTTGCTCGGGCATTCTTGACGTTCAGTTGCTGTGGCTGCAGCTTCCGGGGCAGGCCGGCTGGGCCTCGGTCGTAGTGCACATCGGTCGTGCCCCGCGGGCTCAGACTTGCACATCTTCTTGGTTCTTTCCTATTGGCCATGGCGAGGCCACTTTTTTGGCATCGTGCACGGGCCTGATAGATCGGACAGCCACCATGCCAGGCACCGGAGGCGGTGGTCGCAGCTGACGCTGCGTAGCAAACTCTCGGAGCCAGTCTAGTGGCCTTCCAAGCTCTCGGAGCCTTTTTGCCTCGAGGCTCTGGCGCCGGGCTCGTCAGCTGTGACGCCGTTTGCGTTTACCGGTGGCTTGGGTCGTGCCGCAGCTCCAGCGTTTGCGTGGCGCCGCCTTGCTCGGTGAGCGTGTGCAGTCTCTCTCTCTCTCTCTCTCTCTCTCTCTCTCTCTCTCTCTCTCTCTCTCTCTCTCTCTCTCTCTCTCTCTCTCTCTCTCATCCTGCCCCCTACTACCCGCCAGCCGTAGCTTCTCCGGTCCTGCAACAGCGTTCCGTTGTAGCATCGTTTGACTCGTCGAAGATCATCGACTACCCAGGATTCAATGCCAAACCGTCAAATACGTTCGACGTAAGAGCGCCTGCTTGCACAGCTGCCTCCCGGCCCGGCCCTGCCCTGCCCGAGCGCTTCCCCGCTGCCGATGCTGCACTGCTCTCGCCCTGCTCACTTGGCCGGGAAAGCAGAGGCTGAGCGCGCTGCAACGGCAGCAGCAGGCACGCAGGTTCCGCACGCGGGCCGTCCTCGGCTGCAACCCAGCTGCGGCCGGCTCTGATTGGCACCGTAGCCAGCTTTGAGCCGGTGATGGCCAAAAGTGTAGGTAATGAATGATGGTCAAAGGTGCAAAGTACTCGGCCATTTTCGCCTAGATCGTGCCTCGGCTGACGGTGTGAGGCGTTCGGATACTTGGTGTTTCAGACGCGACTGCTGACTTGTAACATTTTCGAGCGAGTCGTATGTGCATGCCTCGGATTGCTGCGCGGTCGCATGGTGCTACCCGTCTAGTAGGTCCGACAATGCAATGGCATTTGCTGACCGACACAGGAAGTCGCCGCCGCGAAACCGGAGGAAGGCGCGCTCCCGGGATGCACTCCCACTGTTTTTGCCGTTGGCCCCGAGTCTAGAGCTCTGAGATCGCTGAGTGGTACGCCGACCTAGTCGTCGGCAAAAAGAAAACGCTCACAAGCTGGTGAAAGAAAGCGTGCCCTCTCGAATGAGGAGCACATTTTGCGACCAAGTTGGCCGTCGGCGCCCATCCGCCTAGCCACGGCGTTCGTTTGCGGTGGCAGCCGTGAAAGTGCGCCCCGCGCGAGTGGCAATGCTGCTTGGCGGAGCAGCGTGCTGTCGCCCGGCGGCGACCTGCCGCGCTGCAGGCCGGGTTTTTTGTCTGCACAGCCATGCGTGAATCTGTCAGCTCAGCTGCTGCCCGCATGCACGCGCAGGATTACCGCTCTCACGGCGCCCCGCCGCTGGCGTGGGAGCGCACTCGGACAGAGCTGCTGAGCCAGCTGGCGGCCGACGACAGTGGCTGCTCGAGCAGCGGTGCCAAGAGGCCCGGTGACGTCATCGAGCAGCTCCCCAAGCGGCCGCGTCAGAGCACCGTGCCGAAGAAGGACGACGTGCATGACATGGAGCTGGCTGATGGGAGTGACGGAAGTGAGTGGCGGGCGCTCGAGCGATCCGCCGGCATCGTGTGTCATCATCGTCCGAGGGCTTCTTCTTCTTTTTCTGCTCGCGCTGCTGCCGCTGCTGCCTGCACGCTCTCTAGCTTTTTTGCCACTACCCCCTCCTCCACTAATCCGTTTGCTTGCCCTCCTCCAACTCCTTCCTTTCCTACCTACCTACCTCCCCATCGAATCCACAAATCCCACCTCTTTCTAGCAGCATCTCCTGGGCTCGTGTTCTCTGTGCGTGCTGACACTGTACATGCTATCACTGACCAATTGACATGCTTCCTCTGCAGCATCTCAATATAAAGTTCCTCGAAAGAAATCTAGCTCCTTTTGGGTGCTATGCAATTGTCATTATTATTATTATTATTATTATTATTATTACTGAGATTTTGCTGCAGCTCCTGAAAATCGATCAGGTTGAGCCTGGAATTGGCTTCGGTCGTATGTCCATCGTACATGCCAATGCCTTCTTGGTGTGGGCTAGGCCCAACGACACTCACACGATGCACTGCGCAGCCAAGTTCTCTGTCTAAACCGTGTGGCAGAAGTTATCGACGTGGCCACCAGCACCCCTGTCCCGTCCCCAGCAGGCAGGGCCTGTTCCACGTTGTAGGCGATGCTCTTTAGTGCGCATAGTCTGTTGCTGCTGCTGCCAAGAGAGAATGCGGCTGCGCGATTACAAAGTTGCAATGAATTGGTTAGGAGTTGTGTCTTGACATGTAATCCCGATTTGTCTATACCGTTAGGATAGAACCGCTGCGGCTGCATGATTTTTAGGGTGGCGTCTCATCCCGAAAGTTGTGTTTCCTTGCCGAGCTTAACCCTGACTTGTCTGGCATGTCCGCTCGAGCCGTCACTGCTTTGTGGGGGGCGCTCAGCTAGAGAGGTCTTGCAGCACCGGGCATCGGGTGCATCGGGTTCCCCGAAAGAGTCAGCCACGTGTGCCTTTCAGGGCTATGCCGATCAGGGCTCGTCGAGCAACATCTGCTTGTTGACTTGTGTGCGCCATCCCACCGACCGTTTGAGCCAAGCGGGCAGAGGCCTGAAGGGTATTCGGTTCGAATGCGAAGTTCAGTCTCGGCGTTCAAAGCAAGCCAAGGCAATGGTCTCCCACCTCTGCCAGCACCATCTTCAGAATTTCTGTCCTTCGGGCATCCCTGATCTTATGCGGATCGCTGCTTGGTGACTTGTCTCTCTGCCACGCTCCCAGTTTACAGCTCTCCTTGCCGATGATGACTGTCGGAGGTACGACGTCCCCAAGCTTGCAGACCTTCCCACCGTTGTAGCAGCCTAGTTAAAAACAGGCGGGGACTAGTGGTGGGACACACGTTTGCTGTCTGAAAGCATCTGCCACTGCCACGACTCACCAAGCGCTGCCGCCCAAGTAATAATAATAATAATAATAGTAATGCACTTGATAAAGCGCCCTCAGAGAACTCAATCTCTCTCTAGGCGCTTTACATTTGCTGCAAATGGAAATGCAATTGAATGGTGAGTAATATTATGCTTGATAAACAAGCATGAATAACGTGGTTAGGGGTGACATGCACAGGGTCAGCATGCAAACGTGGGTAGTGGCAGCATGCACAGTGTCACCATGCATAAGCACATGAATGACAAATCACGGGAACCCACTAAATGCTGTCTTAAACAGGTGTTTTTAAGTTCTTTTTAAATGTGGTCAAGTCAGGGGATGCTCTGACGAAAGTCGGGAGGGAGTTCCATGCTTTGGGAGCATACGAACTAGATGCACGGTCTCCAAAGGATTAGAGGTTCTTCGTACGAGGTATTGGTAGACGGTTGGATTCCAGAAAGCGGGTGGTTTGTACGAGGTACCTCTCCCCACCCCCACCCACCCACCCCCTCGTCAGTCTGTCGTCGTCGTTATCGTCTGCCAGTGAGGACAGCAATTCCCATTTGACTGGTTCAGCAGCCTCAACTTTATGGTGACCGAGGAGCCATTGTGGCTGGCACTTCCGCTTGCAGCGGGCAATAACGGTCCTCTGCAGGACTCGAACCCACGACCTTGAAGGGCAAGTGCCTTCCTTACCCCTCTGGGCTAAGATTCCACCGCACTTGGGCGCACCTCAGCTTGGGTGCCCCACGCTGCCTCTGCACTCGGTCCCTCGTCACACTAGTGGCATTTGCGCAGCTGGGCAGGGCGGTCGTGCGTCGGCCAACGGTCGGTCTGTGAACTAGCGCTGGCCTGTCCCCTGTCTATGCAGCCGTCCATTCGTTGATAATACTACAAATAATAATGACGACGTGCCTAGCGCCACCCTAGGAGAACTGAATAACTTTCTATGCTTTTTACTTAAGCTGTAAAGGAAGCATGCGTGGAGTGCTAAACATGGATTTTAGCTCCGTTAAGTGAGCCCGGTGCTTTTCGGGGGGGGGCCCTCGCGGAATGTAGTGTACTGTTTCTTCGGACTACGTCGCATGGTTCTTGGCCTTGCCATGGCCCGCCCCCTCTCGCCTCCCTCTGCGTCAGCACTGCGCTGCCCTTCTCGTGCAGGCGACGCGGAGCTGATTGCCGGCGGCGAGTCGCCTGCCTTGGACGAATGCAGCGCAGCCGCGCTGGAGCGGCGCCGGCTGGAGCTGCTCCAGCAGCTGAGCAGCGAGGTCGGCGGCATCGCTGGCGACACCGGTGGCAGCGGCAGCAGCAGAGAAGGCACCGAGGATGACGACAACGTGACCGCGGGTGAAGACGGCAGCAGCAGCAGCGCACCTCCAGCGGCAGACGAACCTGCCGTGGAGGGGGAGGAGGTAAGCCACGCTGTTCTTGGTCTCGGCCCAACCCCTGCTCGCCTCTCGATTTCAGCTTGGTTCCACTGTGGAGCTCGCGTGCTGGGAGCTCGATAGCATGCGCCCTTGTAACGGACGCTAGCTACCAGGTACAAGGTTTTCTATATAAAAAAATCCGCACTTTGCCGCCTGTCGATTCGTACGGCACGCGAACGCAGCAGCACGATGCCCTGAGAACGCCAGCCTGCTCGACACTTTTCAACCTTGACCGTGGATCCGCGGCTTTTCTGGCAGCAGCCGATGCTGCTGCTTTGGCCGATACAGTAGTAAGCATCCTCCGGCTGGTTACCCCTACCGTGCCGGACCAGTTGTAGATCTTAGCCTGCTTAGCTGCTGCTTCCGTGCATCGGCACGTGCCTCCTCGATTGCTTCTGCCAGGTGCTAGGTGCTACTGGCCTGGCGTGGCACGCCCACCTGAAGGTGCGTGACGTCATGGTAGGCTTGCTGTGGAGGAGGGCCTGGTCTCAGCATCCGGTGATGGCCCAGTATGAGTTTTTTTGCCAATTTTGCTCAATTGCCCGGTGTATTATTCCTCTTATTATCAGTCTTAATTCGTGCGAGCGTGCGCTTGCACAGAACTGCCAGACTGTTGTACGATTTACTATGAACGGCTTGCTAACATTGAGGCTAGTCGGTTCAGTGCCCGCGGTTTTTACTAGGCACATCCTGTCCTTGACCTTCGTTGCAGCAGGGCGCCGACGTTGGCGGTTCGGGGCCAGCCGACGTGCAGCAATTGGATGGCAGCACGGCAGAGCTGCTGGAGCAGTCGACAGCGACCCCGTGCACCCCGCAGCAGCAGCAGCGCAGCCAGTCCATCGGCGTGCAGCATGGCACGCCGGTTCCCTCCATCAGCGAGTTCACGAAGCTGCCCAGCTACGAGAACTTCCGGAATGGCATCGAGGATCACATACCGTACGAGAACCTG
This sequence comes from Cristatella mucedo, assembly GCA_009760855.2. Lineage (NCBI taxonomy): Eukaryota > Metazoa > Bryozoa > Phylactolaemata > Cristatellidae > Cristatella > Cristatella mucedo. Next base: position 776,214 of record WPIO01000047.1, on the reverse strand, counting down.
CCGGACGCCGTGGGCACCTACCAGCGCATGTCTGTCGTGCTGCAGCGGGTGCGCGAGGTTGCGCCGAAGCGAGATTCCAAGAAGAACAAGTGACGCGGCGCCGCCCCCCCCCCCCCCCCCCCCCCCGCTCGAGCGCATGCGGGAGGCGGCAGCGGCGAGTGAGTGAGCCACTGCCGCCACCACCATGAATGCTGCCTGCGCATTCAGGTCTTCTGTGTAGGAGGCGCTGTGCTGTGCTGCAGCCCATGATGTGGCTACCGCTGTTATGCCGTAGTACAAAAATATAAAATATAATTCATTTATATTGCGCCCCAAGAGAACTTAATCTCTATTCAGGCGCCTCACATATGCCTCGGGGCTCGAGCCCACGACCTCAGTCAGACCTTGGTAGGGGCGAGCACCTTAACCGCTAGACCAAACCAGCTCGGCAACAAGCGCCCCTCCCCGGCACGTGCAGACGACGAGTTGTGCGCGCGGCTTCGAAGCACGAGTGGGCAAATGTATGCACGAGTATTAAAAGAAAACACCGGTGACCGGTGGCACCACGACCATGTTCAGCTGCCTATCACAAGAAAAGCCCAGAAAAGACTGCCCCGAGAGGCTTCGGAAAAAATACTCTTAGAACAAAGACAAATATCGCTTGGAGAGCAGTTGTAGTTTCGTTTGACGCATGACTTGTGGACTTCCAGCAGCCCGGCTGCTTCGATTCCAAGGAAACGTCAGGCCACAGGCGGTGCAGGAGGCGGGTCCATTCTTCCCTATAAAAGAAATGGGGGCCGCACAGTTGTACCGCGTCCAATGTAACTGCCGCTTCAGGGATAGCGAGCCACCACTCTCGGTGGGCTCAGCCGCGCGCCCGCACAGCGAGCCTACTTAGTTCGGCGCCAGCACAATGCCGGGAACGTGATACTGCAGCACAGCACTTAGGTTCGAGCAAGCGAAAGAGTTTCGGAGTCAAAGAGGGGGGGCACCATGTACTGGAGAGTTGGCACACCCAGGTATTAGGTAAGGCGGTTGCTTTCATGACCTCGGTCCTGAGGTCGTGGGTTCGATTCCTGCGGTGGGTGATCCTTTATCACCACTGCAAGCAGTTGTGATCAATGCCATCAAGGCTCTTCCGTCGCTATACAAAATGAGGCTATTTAAGCAGCTAGGATTTTTTTTTAAAGGACCTTCCATTCAATGATTACAAGTGCTGTCATAAATATCGCCACGTAAATATCGTAACATCTTAGCTGCTGCTTGCCTCCCTCCAGCAAGTCCGGGCTGCCTGAGACAAACCGGTAATTCGGACGCTGCCCATGCCGAAATGGCTGCTAATGAAAGCTGGATTAAGTGAGTTGCTTCGTCGGGGGAGGTTCAGGAATGCTTTCGATGCGAGGAAGACATGGCAACGGATTACACCGTCTAAGTACGGTCTCTCGGTGTGCTGGACACTTGAGCAGTAACATAATGCCAGACCGGCTCTCCACCGGCCTGGCAGGCCGGCCGAGCAGAGAGAGCTCTCACCGGTGGATTGCTGCCGCCTCCTCTTGGCTTGCCGTCTGCATCGCTTCGCGATCGGAGCGAGGCCGGTCGGAGCAGGAACAGAGCGGTCGCAGCCACTAGCCAGGCGAGCATCACCACCATCATCATGCTCAGCCCTCCGTCTGCCGCCGGGCTGCCTTGAGGCCCTGGAACTGTGAAGCAGCAGCAGCCGTCGAGATAAGCGCCGCTCGAGTGGCGGTGCAGCTTACTGCATGCGCAGGAAGCCAGCGCAAGACTGCAGTCACGGCAGCGCTCAGCCGGCTGCAGTCAGCAGCAGCAGCCTCAGAGAGGTCGCGCCCTCCCCTCCCTTCCCCCTTCGCTATTCGAGGCGCTTCGCCGTCGAAAGTGCGTGAACGATTGCCGACGAGCGGAAGCCAAGCGGCGGCCATTTCTGGCAGCATGTGCCGTCGGGTCCGCGATTGGCGTAGCCCTAACGACTGCCCCCCCCCCCCCCCCCCCCGTTGAAGAGCATCGAATAGGGAAGCGGCTCCCCCCAGCTCACGAGGAGCGTCACTCGACGGGAAATGCGCATGCTGAAATTGCACGAACGAAAAATGGCGACCAGGGAGGCCGCGCTTGCAGCATGCTGCATGCCTGGGGGACGTGGGAAGCGACAAGTCGCTGGCTGCAGGTGCGCTGCGCTAGTGGCGGCGGCGAGAGCTCGCACACTTACATTCCTGGAGGCACTCGTTATCTGTGCAATACGATTGCGAACCTCGCAGCTGCAACGGAGAGCGGCGGCGGATTTATCGTTCAGTTATCAGCAGACTAGCATTCGCGATCGGCAGCATCCGAGCTTGCACAAGCCGAGGCATAGGCCTGGTGGATTTGGATGGACAGTGTGTGTGTGTGTGCGTGCGTGCGTGCGTTCGTGGGGCAGGCCGGCGCTCAGCCTCCCAGACTGTGTGCCCCCGGGTAGAAACTGCACAAGTGAGCATGGCCGCCTATTACTTATTACCAGTCCGACTCATCTGCACCTCTGGCTAGTAGTGAAGCACTGGCACATCTGTACTCTGGCTAGCGTTCCCGAGGCGGTGCGTGCATATGTGAACGAGGTCCCTCGCTCCTTCCCTCCCCCTCTGCTTCCACGTGATTCGGAGCAGTGAGCGGAGCTGCAGCACTGCACCTACGGCTGCCGTCTCAAGCTGTCAAGCCAGCCTATAAAAATCAAGCTTGAGAAGTTGCTGCAGAGTGGAGTCCTTCCTGCACGACCACGTGCAAAAACGGCTTCGATAGACACCACGCTTCGGTGCCCCCTCGAGATAGAGGCAAACGAGGCAGAGTGCAGAAAGGTGTGATTCGCCACTCTGGGGTCAGGCCCAATACGACCTAGACGGACAACTAAAAACCGACTCGCTGACAAACTGGTAAGCCTGACTTTCGGACGACGACCTCATATAGTCCGAAGTGCATCGCACACTCCAGAGGCTGCAGATTGCACCGACAATGAATTGCACTTGGCCAAAGGTGAAAGCTGCAAGGCAAGGCATTGGAAGCCCAAAGCAGTATATGCGACTCGATACCTTATCTGCCATAGGTCACATGGCATATATGTCACACTCGCTTACGTTGGGACGGGTATTGCCCATATGCTAGATTACGTCCAGCATGGGAATCTAGTTATTATGCTCTCCAACATTTTGTACGTTAAAAGTTATCTATGCATAGTATGCGATCACTGCGTTAGTGCTGACTACTTGAGGCAAGGACTACTTGCAGAGAGAGAGAGAGAGAGAGAGAGAGAGAGAGAGAGAGAGAGAGAGAGAGAGAAAGGGGGAGTGTGTGTGAGAGATAACAATGCAGTTGAAATATTGAGAGACAAACAGATGGAGAAAACGAGAAAGATGCACCGACAGAAGAGTTGTAAGTACAGAGACAGATTAGACAGACGGAGAGACATGCAGAGCAACAGCAGACGCAGAGCATAATGAATGCTGCAAACAAATTGCAAGTATGACAGCAAAGCGGCAGACGTCTTAGTCAGCGCGCGTTGCGACCTCCGGTTGCGCAATAGCTCCTCCGACATACCAGATTTATGAGACGCCGCATGGCATTCTCGTGGCTCCACACCATCTCGCAATAATCGTAGTCGCCCATCTTGGATCGAGGACAGGCGTGCACCTAAGGAAAACGAAGAGCAGTCCCAAGTGCACCGCACACTCCAGTGACTGCTGCAGATTGCACCGACAATGAATGGGCACTGGGCCAAACGTGAAAGCTGCAAAGGCAAGGCATTGGAAGCCCAAAGCTCCCAAAGAACAGCAGCAGGCCACCGTCACCGCCGCCATAAGCTAGTGGCACGCAAAAGGTGTAAAGGAAATTCAAGCTTCTGACTAAACCACTAGGCAGCCACAAACGCAAACGTGGGTACCCGCACATGACTATGTATTTCATCCATTTGGCCAAGATAAGCTCAACAGCGATGCAAAGCTTCGCTCGATATCGCTCGAACACTGCCAGCCGCCTCTGAAGCAAATCCTCGATGAAGCCTCGAAGCTCGTAATGAGGTGTCACGTTCCAAAGTGACCTTTCATTAGACGACCGCATCGGCTCCACAGTCAAGTCTGCCTACTTTCAGCTCCACAACCCTGCTAAAATTCGGGCTTTTTTTAGACAGGGATACCACATCTAATTGGTCTATGCATTTGCGACATCTCGTCTTGACTTCTGTAACTCACTGCTTGCTGGTCTACCGGCATATACACTCAGGCGCTTACAGCTGGTGCAAGGCTCTGCAGCTAGGTTGTCTGTCGTGAGCGTCGCAGTTGCCACATCTCACCACTTCTCGCCGACTTGTACTGGCTCCAAGTCAAGCAACGGATCGACTTCTTTGTCGCTCACTTTTAGGTTACTTCATTCTTTAGCTCCAGCCTACCTATCAGATCTACTGCCCCACCATGCTAAGCATCGTACCACGCCCTTTTCAGAATCTAACTGTTTACCCATACCTCGTACAAATCTCAAAATCCTTTGGAGACCGTACATTCAGTTCGTATGCTCCCAATGCTTGGAACACACTCTCGATTGACGTCACGTTATCCACTGACTTGATTAGATTTAAAAAGAAACTTAAAATGCACATATTTATCACAGCACCTATGAAGGACGAGTCACAGGGACCCACTAAGTGCTGTGATAAATATGTGACTCGTCCTTCATGTGCTTATGCGTGCTGCCACTGTTGCATGCTGCCACTAACCATACTTGCATACTGACCCTGTGCATGTCACCCCAAACTATGTTATTCTTGTTGTTTTTTGAGCTTGGTACCACTAAACATTCGATCGTGCTTCCTTTGCAGCAAATCTAAAGTGCCTATGAAGAGATTTGAGTTCTCTGAGGGTGTTATATAAAATGCATTATTATTAATATTACTATTATTATAGCCCCACGTGCAGTTAGGTGCCCCTTGAGAGTAATCTGCCAGTGCAAGACACACCGACCACTTTTTCACAGACAGCTGATAGTCAGCTTAGGTAGATGAGAGGAAGGCTTGACTAAATTGCTAAAAAAATACACTTGAGTTCAATCACCCCATCCAGATCCTTCCAGAGCTGACTAACTGATGACTTGACTGAACTGCTCTAGTAAAAAGACCCTTGAAGTACCAGCACAGCTAACATTTCAAAGATTTTGATGAGCCGTAAGAGAACAACTTCAAAGCAAAGGAAAATTTCCAGATTCAAACATTATTTAACACCTAACATTAAAAGCACTCCCATCGGTCAAAACTAGATGGTATACAGTCTAGCAGTACATATACAATATACATGGTGAGCCGTGATGGCACACTAGGTAAAGCGGTTGCTTTCACGACCTCGGGACCGAGGTCGTGGGTTCGATTCCTACGGTGGGCGATCCTTTATCGCCACTGCAAGCGGTGGTGATAGCCGTAAAAGGCTCTTCTGTCGCTATACAAAAAGAGGCTGTTTAATCAGCTAGGATTTGTTTATTTATTTATTTACATGCATAGCCGGGTATCGGAATTTTCACCGTGCCTTGAAAAAAGAATGCATGCTATTTTCGAATTTTTTGGTAGATGCTGAAAACAAGCAAGGCTTTTGGTGAGCATATGCTAGCTATCAGACTTCAATTCTCATGACAAAAAGTAAAGGTCGGTAAAAGGCAAGCACCTTAACCGCTGGGCTAAATCATGGAGGCAATTGTATTACTATTAGTATAGCAGTGGCAGTATCAGACGGCTGGAAACGAAGTGCCACAGCCGGCAGCAGGAGAACAGATATCGTTGTTGAGCAAGAATTTGAGAAGTGAGTTCCGATGCCCAGGACCCATAGCGCAAGCGGTGAGCCGTGATGGCACACTAGGTAAGGCGATTGGTTTCACGACCTCGGTCCGAGGTCGTGGGTTCGAATCTTGTGGTGGGCGATCCTTTATCACTACTGCAAGCGGTGGTGATAGCCGTAAAGGCTCTTATGTCGCTATACAAAAAGAGGCTGTTTAATCAGCTAGGATTTATTTATTTAAAGCTTATGTTGATTAAAGTGAAAGAAAGGAGCTGCTATTATGTCATTGTCCTGAAAGACGAACCGGGGAGGGGGGCCCTCAAGGAGGCTCGAACGTGTGCAGCTAGGTACGAAACGTGAGCTGAGTACGTGAGTACGAACAGAAAGGAACCAAAGGGGCAGAGCATCTGCAGCCAGATGAGTACAGCTCCTTCTGCTGGAGGACTGTGACTCCTGGATTTTTTCGAATACCGACCGACCGAGCAGCAAGCACTAGATGCCGAGGTTAATAGCAGTCTTGCACCAGCAGCAACTTGGCAGTACTTGATTAGTTATTTATCAGGCCAGCCTAGCCTAGAAAGAGCCACGGACGCCGGCCCTGCGATTAAGGTGCTCACGTCAAACCAAGGTTAAGGTGAATATATTTGCCCACCGAGGTCGTTCGCTCGAGCCCCGTGGCACATGTGAAGCGCCTGAATAGAGATTAAGCTCTCTTAGGGTACTACACAAATGGATTGTGTGTGTGTATGTATATATATATATATATATATATATATATATATATATATATATGTGTGTGTATGTATATATATATGTATATATATATATATATATATATATATATATATATGTATATATATGTATGTATATATATATATATATACACACACATCCGATGGGCAGGACATCAAGGCAAGTCGGTCAGTTAGCAACGTAGGTGTGCAGCAGGCAATGCTTGAGTAAGAGGCATCGGACAAATACAAATCATTCTCAGCCATTCTCGAATTGGCAGCATTAGAAAGCTTAACGGCTGGCTTAACAATCGGCTTGCAATAAATAATGGACAAGAACGCACAGTAAGTCTCTAGAGAGCCCGAGGTGCCCACCCTGAGCTCAGCTGCTTCGGGAGGTGCGAAGGCTAGATAGGCATCCGAGGAGGCCCCCCCAGGGATGTAAAACTCGGCAGGAAATTCGTTGGCGACATGCATAGCTTGCATAGTGGCGCGAGCCGTCGATTCCAACGAAATCGAAGCGACCCTTCGGCGACCGAAGATAACATTATAATAATAATACTGAGGCGTTTTTATAGTGCTCTAAAGCTGGGTATAAAAGGTCCTATGCCTCATAGTATCGCATTAAGATTGGCTTCCATTATACCACTCGATCGCCATCGGCTACGGTGCAGTCATCCACCATTGTTTGCAATGAAAACCAGCCCCTGATAGTGACACTCTAATGCCTTTTGTACGGCACTCTATGAAAACCAATCTCTAACCAGCCGCCTTACAACTGGCTGCAAGCGAAGCAATGGCCACGAGTTACTGCCTTCATGATAGTTACGATTAATCGTCATTAATCAAGTCATTTCTGAAAGTCTTGCCCAAAAAGATAAGAACCGACTGCTCGTCTGGACCGCTCGTCTGGTTTGCACAAGTTTCCTATAGCCAGCTAAGTTCAGGAAGAAAATGGAAAAATTGGGAAGAAGGTACGAGGCCACCTAAACGTGCTGAGAGAGAATAGAATCTCGCAAGCAGCAGGAGCATGGCATGTCAGGCCAGGCTGGTCTAACTCAAATCCTTCAGCTTCGCCTCTAAACCTAAAATATTTCGGAGACTAATGTACGTTAAGCTCCTATGCTCCCAAAGCCTGGAACTCGCAAGCCACAGGCATCACAACATTTCCTGGTGAGGCATTAAAAAAAAAGCTATAAACCCACATTTCCTCACAACTTGTGCTCAATCTGTTGTGAAATTGTGTGCTTGAGGATGGTCAGATTGTGCATTCTATGATTTTAGCTTCTTTTTAAACTTCATCGAGTCTGAGAATATTGTGCCGCCAGTAGGGATACAGTTCGATGCTTTGAGAGAATGTGAACTAAACGCACGGTCTCCAAAAAGATTTTAGTTTGGTTAGGGGCACAGTTCAACTTAAATCAGCCAACCTGGTGGCACGATGGTCTGATTGGGAAGTAGCTCTGATAGGTAGGCTGGAGCAAGAGAATGAAGGAACCTAAAAGTGAGGGACAGAATCTTAAGTCGATGAGCTGCTTGATGTGAAGACAGTGCAGGCCGGAGAAGTGGTGAAATATTGCAGCTTCGGAGGTAACCAAGGACACGCCTAGCTACTGATTTTTGCGAAAGACCAAGTGCCTCGCATTTTCCCTGAAAAAGGTCGGTGGGCATGTTGGGGCAGACTGATCACTGCAGGGGACCTGAGCGAAAGAACGTGCTCCAATAAAAAAGAACAACTATAACAAAAACCTACTGCCAATCGCTCGGGGCATCCACGAGCACCGAACACCCAGCACACTCTTCCGAGGAGGGGGTTGGCCTGCAAACTGGGCACAGCCCACAGCAGGCTACTTATTGCAGCTACAAGCCCGCATCTGCCAGTGCACAGCTGGTGACCAGCAGGCAACCGGCCGTGGCACAGTTTCCTGTCTGGTCTGTCCACTGATGCTGATGCTGCTGCTGATTCTTTGGATCGACAGAAGCAGCCGCTGCTGTCAGCTGCTTCCAGCTCCAAAAGCAGGTAGCTGCAGGATGCACTCTAAAAGCAAGTCCGGCTACCTAGGAAGATGTCAAGATGCAAGACGAGGTCTTCTTGCCCCACATAGATCATAGATCAGAGCGCTGGCAGCTCACACGTGAATGACAACTCTGCTAGTTTGAATCCTCACCACATAGGCGATGCACAGTTCATATCATTAGCATTATTGCCAGCCGTGACCCAAATGAGGGTCACATAGCTTCAGCATAACAAGAGCGACTTATACAAATGGCCAAGTGAGCGAGCTTCAGGTGAATGCCGAACGGCTAATAGGACAGCAATACTATGTAGGGGCAATCCACGGTGAGCCGTGATGGCACACTAGGTAAGGTGGTTGCTTTCACGACCTCGGTCCGGTTCAATTCCTGCGGTAGGCGATCCTTTATGGCCACTGCAAGCAGTGGTGATAGCCGTAAAAGCTCTTCTGTCGCTGTACAAAAAAGGCTGTTTAATCAGCTAGGATTTATTTATGGGAGGAGGGTGAAAGGGGAGTGGCAACCTCATCCATTTGTTCGGTAACCACTACTAGCTTTCTACCAGAACATCCTCGAAGAATCACTATCTCAAAAGTATGATAAGGAAGTGGCACGTGGTCGAATTCCGATGCCACTCGAAAAGCTCTCCTTGTCATGCTGCATTTCTGCGAACGCGACACCATGAACGCCTACTCTAATTGGACACTACACTTTCGCTCACTTTTAGGTCACTTCATTCTTCGGCTCCAACCTATCTCTCAGATATACTCCCCCATCAGGCCAAGCATCGTACCACCCGCTTTTCGGAATCCAACAGCCTACAAATACCTCGTACGAACCTCTAATCCTTTGGAGACCGTGCATTTAGTTCGTATGCTCCCAAAGCCTGGAACTCCCTCCCGACGAATATCCCCTGACCTGACCACATTTAAAAAGAACTTAAAAACACCTATTTAGGACAGCATTTAGTGGGTCCCTGTGATTCGTCCTTGATGTGCTTATGCGTGCTGACACTGTGCATGCTGCCACTAACCACATTTGCATGCTGACCCTGCGCATGTCACACCTAACCATATTATTCATTTCGTTTGTTTTTCAAGCATGATTTTACTTACCATTCAATTGCATTTCACTTTACAGCAAATGTAAAGCGCCTAGAGAGAGATTAAGTTCTCTGAGGGTGCTTTATCAAGTGCATTATTATTATCATTAATATTATTCGTTAGTTAGTCTGAAAACAAACCCGATGAGCATAGAGCTAAGATCATGTCTACCAGTGGCATGACCTTGGATTTCTCACCACTCAAATTCTCACTCTAGTGGTCTGCAGCTAACTTATAATGCATAGAATCAATGAAATATCTTAAATAAAACCGGGCCAACAACCAAAAACTATCCAACTACAACTGCCCCTAGTAGTTCTGCATGACCTCCATTAGAGCCTATGGCCGACACAAACAAGGCAAAACGGCTGGATGACTAGCGGGGATAGTGTGAAAAGTTCGATAGAAGCCTTCCGACAGCTGCCATTGCTTATTTCTAGCGACCGGCCTTCCTAATCGACCAGCAGCTGTGTCGTAACACCTCGATTCTGTCAACAGCTGCAGATGGCTAACCCCATCGGGCTGCGATCGGAAGAGCAGCATGGCGATATTCGCAAGCAGATTTAACAGCCAGTCCCAAGTAGGTTAAAGAGCGGAGCCAATAAATCAAAGCCGTAGCGCTCACAGATGTGGCTAACGCGGAGCTACGCATGCACGGCTCCTCCCTCCCCAGCTTAAATCGATCTAAAAAGCGAATCGGTAGATCGACATAAGTTACTAATTACAATAGCAGGCTACCCACAATTAAATGAACCAATACTGGACAGCAGTCGTCAATACACGACTACAGAATGAATTTCCGGTCTCAGTGTTAAAGCCCAGTCCATTCCAAGTCTCAGCGGTTGCCCAAGTGCCATGAGTTGAGCTCGGGGCTATAAACGCTAGCATCGATCAGCCACCGCTGAGGACTTCTGCCAACCACTGATAGTAAGAGCGATTTTTTACAACTACGGCAACAACTGAAAAGTGCAACCTTGCCGCCATCATTTACAGCCAGAAGGGTCCCAGGGTTTCGACAGGACTGGGATCGCTCGAAAGGAAGGCCACCCCAGGAGTTAAACGCGTAGCTCACGATAATTCAAAACAATAGTTAATATGCAAGCTACGCCCAACCTGCACGCACCTAGTCATGCTTAAGTACCAGCTTACCTACGCTACTGCAGAGCGTTAGCTACGTGCAGCCACCGACCAGCAGACGGCAACCCGATCGCGAGGAATACTGACTAGGAACTCCGTCATCGGATTGTCAACAATACGTCACTGCTCTGAGCATGCCCGGATGACCATAACACTTCCGATACGTGGCGTGCCCTGAGCGCACCACGTGATTCTGCAGCACGTGGCTTTCCGTTTAGTATCTGTATCTTATTACCTCTGTCGGAAGCTGCTGTTGTAAATGAAATGAATTTTCAACTTGCCGTACGCACAAGCAATTATGCATGAAGCTAGCACCGTTGCCAGGATACTGCTAAGACCGGTCAGCCCGCATGGAAGCGTCCCGCCGGAATCGATCGAGATCGCACGAATGCGGTGCGACTGAATCGGATTCATTGGGATAACGCGGTGGGTGCGTGGCTGGAATGACTGAACAGCCTGCTGCTCAGAAAGCTGATTACGTCGTCGGCTGCGTTCTCCTGTCGCTGAACTAGCGCGCCTAGCGGAACGTGCGAAGCTACGCACTTGAACATTATGGACCGAAGACAACTAATCCTGGTTGAGAATCCCTGCGTACGGTGCCTACTGGGCGCGGTCACGGGTCACGAGACATCTTCCCCCCAGCCTTGTTTGGTGGGACGGTCTGCAATTTTTCCTGCTAAAGCTATGACATATATATATATATATATATATATATATATATATATATACATATAGAGAGAGAGAGAGAGAGAGAGCTAACTAAACCTAGGATCGTCATGATACTGGAGAATCCCAAGACAGTTCTCGGAGGGTGCTATGCAAATGTATTATTATTATTGTTGTTTTTGGCATTATTATTATAGGGCAATCCCAATAGACGTTGCTCCCCAGGGAGCGACCATGGGATCGAGGTGGGCGGAGCAACCGGCCTGTACTGCGTACTCGCCCCCCATCCCAGCCTCGCCGGCCCGGACGAGAGAGGATGAAGTGCCCGACCCGAGGATCCGCCTAAACCTAAGAGGATCTACGTGAAACCCCTAGGTAGCCGCAGTCGTCGCCGCTCGGGGAGAGGGAGAGAGATGATGAGAGGGAGAGCGAGTGAGAGGGATATGAGAGTAATGAGAGTAGTATATTATATTGTTTATATACCCCCATAAAAGTGTTTATATTCAGGAGGGTTTATGGGAAGATGGGCGTGGAGAGGTAGCTCGGGTAGATACGCATCGTCACGACCGCCATAAAACATCCCCAACCGCCACTAACATTCCCAACCAAACTGTAGCTGTCGGGCCCTGCGTAATAATAATAATAATAACTAATACAGTTAGTAATAATAATAATAATAATAATACAGTTGATAAAGCACCCTCAGAGAACTAAATCTTTTTCTAGATGTGTTACATTTGCTGCAAAGGAAGTGCGATCGAATGGTTTGTAGTAGCATGCTCAATAAACAACAAGAATACAACGGTTACCAGTGGCAAGCCAGAGTTCGTTTGCTTGTTTCGGCTATGCCTCATCAGGCGCCCTGCGGGGGAGTTACCAAGGCGCGATAGGCACAGAAGCCACACAGTCACCGCTGCCGCCGCCCTGGGAGGAGGGCTTAAAGGCGCGATAGGCACCACCGCAGCCGCCACAGCTCCGCCAGGGAGCGTTCGGCTGCTCGGGCGGACATCTAACGTTAACTCCCACCCCCCCCCCGGTTGCAGAAGTCAAGTCAAGTTTCTGATAAAAGATGTTGTCACGTCAAAAGATGTTGTCACGTCGATCATTTGCCCATTGTTTGCGGAAATGCCACAGATATAAGATGTTCCAAGTAAGTAGGCAGGCGAAGGTCAGGCGCCATGGGCCTTTTGGAATCCGAACCCGGCGCATCCCCAGCGCATGCAAGCCGGCTACCAAATCCAGCATCTGCCAACACGACAGCTGTCAACACGGACATGTAATGCCATTTGTCAATATGATGAGTCGCCAAGAATTTCCCGAAACTTCCTTCAACCACTCCCCTCCGGTGGAATTTTATTTGTGAATTTCAGTCAGATGCTTCTGACGACATAACACATTTCAAGTACCAAAGTACGCGCCCACCGCGATCGCAGGTTGCAGAAATACGCTAGCAATTACATCCGGCGGGGACACATGTCCGCGTTAGCAACTGGGCCCGCGAAACTTAGCTTAGGGGTAAGATGCTCACTCGTCGCGAAGGAGATCGCGTGGGTTTGTCTCCTGAAGTAGCTACTAGTCCTCTGTTGTCCACTGCAAGCGAGCGACAGCCGCTTAGGCATTTTTCGCTATCCGTCTAAATTAGGCTCTATTATATAATATGATATTATTATTAGGCTCTATACTCAATTTTTTATCCCCAAACAGCCGACCTACACTCCTCTATGCCCGCTAGTATTAAGAAAGGGTAAAAATGCCACCCCAAAAAATATCCGAGCACAAATCTCCTTCGTTTTCTGAGTTTCCATGGCCGCAGTGGCATCAAGAGAGTAACTTATGAGCATATCACGGCATTATACTCCTACGGTCTTGACCGCACTTTTTTTTTAACTATTTAGCGTAAGTAGATCTTGTTTTAGGTCGCTCCGATCGCCGCACTAGTCCACTAGTGCTACCAGCTTCCTCTAAAATAGCCAAGTGTGATGGAGACCGTCCGTGTATTATGCCATGCAACTTACGCAAGCCACTGTTTTCGTACCAGTGCTGCTACGCTAACTACTAAAGAGAAGGCGCTTTGGGCTCGGGGAATCTCTCCCTGTTAGGTATTTTCCCGCACGCACCGCGCCAGCCAGCCAGCCAACCAGCCTCCCGGTGGCAGACGCTCGATCCTCGCGCTAGCCAGTAAACCTGGCCCTCTCCGGTCGTCCCAGCGCCAGTCGGGGCTCCCATTCCCTCCCGCGATCCCGCCATCCCATTTACTGCCCGGCCCCGCCCCAACCTTCGACGCACGCTCTGCCTAGCTAGCTCACAGCGCGCCAAGCGAAGCTCTGCCGGTCAGCTGGTCAGTGCGCGACGAACCCCCCCCCCTCCGACGCCCGCTCTACGAACGCCGAAAGCTTCGGGTCCCGATCTGTGACGCACAGCGTGCCGTCTGCTCCGGCGCAGGCGTCAGCCCGCCGACCGGCTCGTTTTGCTCCGAGCGCACGGTCGCGCTCGGCATACGCCAACGCGGCGGCCATCTTCCACACTTTTTTGTTTAAATAGCTTGCACACTGCCGGCAAAAGGTCCGTCTTCATTTTGAAAACTAACTGCCTCGCGCTCGCCTGATTTAAATACCCGCTTTCTGCTAGTTAATGCGATAACCGCTCTCAACTATCAACGAATCAGGAAGTTCCCTGTCAATTACGACAGTAGATGCGCGATCATTAGCTCGGAGGCGCGGCTAGCCAGAAGTATGGCAGATGTAGCTGATTGCCAGGCCGGTAGTCGTGGCGTCTGCGCCCACAGCCCAGTGGTCGACGTTCGAGGGTTGTCTCCCGTCTAGCAGGTCCGTCAGTGCGGAGCTCCCCAGTGGCTTCAGTTCTTGGCAGCGCTGTTGGTGAGCCGTGATGGCACACTAGGTAAGGCGGTTGCTTTCACGACCTCGGTCCCAAGGTCGTGGATTCTATTCCTGCGGTGGGCGATTCTCTATCGCCACTGCAAGCGGTGGTGATAGCCGTAAAGGCTCTTCTGTCGCTTTACAAAAAGAGGCTGTTTAATCAGCTAGGATTTTTTTTTAGGATCGCGAAACCCTCACTCGTTCGGCTAGCGGCAAAACGCGAGCGATTCGCTAAAACCTGAAACTCGCGATACGCCAACGACGCAGCGCTCGATATATACAATATATAATTCATTTGTATTGCACCTCAAGAGAATTTAGTCTCTATTCAGGCGCTTAACATGTGCCACGGGGCTCGAGCCCACGACCTCAGATATTCTACACGCAGCGTTAACAATAACACCTTATTAGAAAAATGTCCAACAACAGCCTGCATATTAGGGCGAATGGCATCAGCTCGAAGCTCGAGGAAGGTGGACTGTTTTCTGCTTAGGACGTGGCGAAACGGGCTATTTCAGGAAAGACCGCCATTCTCTAAATTGCCCTAAAGGTGGGGATACAGGTGTTACTGGGATCGGAAAAGACTATCGAGCACGAGCCTTCTGGAAACCACCGGTAATTACATTAATTATTAATTTAATTATTTAGTTTTAATTATTAATTATTAATTATTAATTGGTGTGTATTTGATAGAAGGCACGATTAGGCTCGTTTTAAGAATCCTTCTTCTCTTCATTGGGATAAGGAACGATAGGAACTGGGCAATGTGTGCGGTTGGTTGCTCCTCTTAGTAAGGAACGGAGGGGCGGAACCGAGATTTTCTTGGAGGGGGCAAGACCCGCAAGTAATGAAAAATTATTGCGCACCATCATCTTATTCATTAAAAATCTACCAGGCAGCTGCTTATCGGTTGAAATATGACTTGGTTTTTTTCGTTTTGTTGGTGTGCTGGCCACTAGATCCTTCTCGACGTACAGGAAAAAGGTGTTGCTGAGGCCGCCGGCGGTCTTTAATAATATTTAAAGCCTTGAAGACGTCCCTGGCTTTATCAGTCGACACGGACAGTGTCAAAATCAGACGGACCAGTCTGGACCGGTAGGACGACCGGGTATTCTGACCGCCGGCCACGGCTCGTTCGGACTTTTCCAGCAGAATGGGAAGTTGAGACTCAATATGTTGACATTCTTCAGCGTCTCACGCGTCTCCGTAAAACTCACGCGTCTCCGTATCTCTACGAAAGTTTCTGCTACGCGGTTCTGGTTTTGCGGTTTCGTGTTTCTGTCAACTTGAAAGCAGCTGCCGGCTCAATCGGATCAGCTCTAGGTCGAGAAAGTCGGTAGCGCAGAGCCTGCTCGCGAGTTTACGAGTATAGCCGCGAGTTTGTCCGCAAAGAAGGCAGCAAACGTATTCCGGGGCGGCATGTGCGCAGTCACATCGGGTGCATCTCGATTGACTCGGCGTCGAATCAGAGACTGGACCGTCGATCGCAGCGAAGAAGATTTCGCCACGGAATGGATGGTCATTCCCACTCGTGCGCTCATCTACGAACCACGAAGTCCAACTCAAGAGCCACTCAAGGCATCGGTCTCGTTTGTACGGGCGAAAGCCTTCAACTTTTGAGAAACAGGTCTGGTTAGCCGGTTTCGCGCGTCTCAGTCAGTGCTCGAACGGCGAGCACTGACTGATACGCGTCGCATTCAGTGTATCCCGGTCTTCGTATTCTTTTTGAAATGCTAACGGTAGCTGATGTGTGCTGAGAGCAGAATTCCCTCCGTGCGGTGAAAGCCGATGACGAATTTGAACTTTATTTGAACTTAAACTTGCTGTCGAGCAGCTTTCGCTGCACCAGCGCGCTGCTCAAGGCCGCGCGCTACCGCGCGGCCTTGAGTTCTGAACGCTCTGATTTCAGCCATCGCACTGAATGTATTAATCAAGCGATGCAGGACGCGTCAGAACAACGACGACGACCAGCACTTGTCTCGAGGGCGAGCCCACGCACTGCCTCCTAATTCAAGCCGCGCGGCCTGCCTCGAACAGCAGCTCTTTTAGCCAGGTCACGGACGATCTCCTTCAGCTTTCTTAAGAAAATCCTATTTAATTCCGCGATCTGGTAGCCGTAGTAATGATTAATTATAGTATTTCCATTATAATAATAATAGTAATATAAAAATAATAGTAACGCCATTGATCGAAGTGGAAAATATCTGGAATAGCCATTCTTGCAATAAGCAACCGCTGCATCGCAAGACACCAGCATTGCCCGCTGTACGCCAGCTCGTTCGTGTTCTTGACGTGGTGCCTGCAGACCCTCGATCTCACCGCCTTTGCTGGACGTAGGAACACCATCGCCCTTGAAACTTGCCAATCTTGATCTCAATAAATCGGTTGACGAGGGCCAAGCGGTCCTTTTTGCTCGCATCGCCAGTCTCGGCCGCCATGACGATGTAGTAGTCGCCACCCTGTTCCATCATCGGAGCATTGGCGAGTGAACTGGGCATGATCACGAATAATGTCTCTCTTCTGCTTTATGCTAGGACAAATCGTTGCGGCGTTTTGGGGGCCTTCTTCTCGAGCACAACGTCGTGCTTCACCGCGACTTCCTGTTTCTCGTGCTTCACCGCGAATTGAAGAGCGTCAACTGACGCCACTATCGCTCGAGTTCGACTCGCAAAAGCCGGTCTCTGTGGCTGTTTGCCTATCGAAGCCGTACTTTTCCGCGACGACACATGCACCTTTTCGATTAAAATAAAATACAAGAAAATAAAATATTTGTTTCTTACTTTTCCGCAACGACACATGCGCCTCTTCGATCAAAGAATCCCCTGCTCGCACTGCATCACCCCGCTGTGGATAGAGAGAGAGAGAGAGAGAGAGAGAGAGAGAGAGAGAGAGAGAGAGAGAGAGAGAGAGAGAGAGAGAGAGAGAGAGAGAGAGAGAGGGAGGGAGGGAGAGAGGGAGGAGAGAGAGAGAGAGAGAGAGAGAGAGAGAGAGAGAGAGAGAGAGAGAGAGAGAGAGAGAGAGAGAGAGAGATAGAGAGAGAGAGACCGAGGACCGACAGACAGAGAGACAGAGAGAGAGAGAGAGAGAGAGAGACAGAGACAGAGACAGAGACAGAGACAGAGACAGAGACAGAGACAGAGACAGAGAGGCAGAGAGACAGGGAGAGAGAGAGAGAGAGAGAGAGACAGAGAGAGACAGAGACAGAGACAGAGAGACAGGGAGAGAGAGAGAGAGAGAGAGAGAGAGAGAGAGAGAGAGAGAGACAGAGAGACAGGGAGAGAGAGAGAGAGAGAGAGAGAGAGAGAGAGAGAGAGAATGCCACGATAATCTGCGAAATGTGTGCATTCCTTGCCGTCGAGCCTCTTTCGGCTGCTGAATTCCTCCGTTGCCTGAGGAACTTGTTCGCGTCGAAAGTGTCACGGCCGCGGGAAGGGAAGAGAAGGAGCGAGAGAACTAATGGACTTTCCCGGTTTTGACGGCGTTTTTACTCCGACCACTCTTATTTCCCAAACCAATCTGGCTACGGGCAATGGGCTACGTTCACAAATTGCTTGGCTCAGCACATGCCCGAGTCGTCCTATGCACGAGGAGGTGCAACAGAGCGCTGCCCTGCTGCAGGTAGGAGCGACGGATCTTTTCTGCTTGACAATGCTTGGGTTGTACGTCCATATTGGAAGCCAGTGTCGCTACGCACTCTAGAAGGCAATTTCGCTGGAGTATGTCAATCCCGCGTTGATGTGGTTCAGCTGGCGGTTCCGCAGCAGCTCAGCAGCTGGCTAAATGGAGCTGCAATATTGGCAGGAGCACAATCATCAACATCTTTCTGATCAGCCCAGTCTGAATGAAAGTGTTTTTCCAAAAGATCGCTTTGAGGTCGATGATGACGCGGCCGCTCCCGATGAGGATGCTGATAATTCAGATGGCGATATTTTGGCGCCTTTTGGCTCACATTCGTCTACTTCACTCCGCCTCGATTCCAAGGTCAACCGACAAAACTGAATTCCCAACCTGCTGCTCTTATTGGTCAGTCGAAAGTCAGTCGCCGATATGGAGTTAAGAATTAGTAGCCTCAAATTGGAGGCCGCCTTAAGAAATACTATGGCAGGCGTGGTATAGCCAGTTTGGTGTTTAACATATAAGTAGATCAAGTGGCCGCATGCTTTTGTAGATTATCTACTTTATATAAGTTGCTTTAAATCCTCTGCTTTGACTGAAGGAAAGCCTTCGGTGTCCGTCGCCCTCAACCACTGCTCACATCAGCCAATAGATCCCCAAGGGGGCGAGGCACTCGGGGTGATTCTAGGAGTCGTTGACTTTATATGAATCCGCGCACAGCGAGTTTTAAAAATGAAACCAGCCTTCAAAAAACCGTTGCCGTGTCACTAACCGACTGCCCCTGCCCTAGGGCTGGCCCAAGTGGCTGCTTTCCACCTCGTCCCCGCTAGCTCTATGGGCAATTGACCCTACGCCCACCCGTGGCTTTGGCAGTGGCACGGACCATGTTAATGAACCGAGCTTGGTCGTCTGGAACAGCTGCCTTGGTCGTTTGACTGTCTGACGAAATTTTCAATTATTTAAAAAATATTAATGGTAGCGTTTGCTGTTTGCTCGGGATTTTCGTTTAGCAGAAAAGCCCAGGCCTGGCCTGCAGCGCCATAATATACGTAATATGCGGTGTCGTGAATCATTTCCACGAGACCTAATAATAACAATAATAATAATTATTATTATTGTTATTATATGTCGTTGATATAGAGCCTTAAGAGAACTCCGGCACCTTATCATAGCCCATACATGGTTACTTGTGTGCTGATGAGCCCTTTTCGGTCCTTGATTTCTGGTGAAGCTTGAGGTGCTAAAGCAGAGATTCGCAGTGAAATCCGAAAGGTGACTCGCATCATAAATAAATAAATAATAAATGCTAGCTGATTTAAAAGCCTCTTTTGTATAGCGACAGAAGAGCCTTTCCGGCTATCATCACCGCTTGCAGTGGCGATAAAGGATCGCCCACTGCAAGATTCGAGCCCACGACCTCGGGGCCGAGGTCGTGAAAAGCAACCGCCTTACCTAGTGAGCCATTACGGCTCACTATAATACTTGACCTGTGACGAGAGGTGCTGCTAAACGCCACCGAGGCACCGCGTGCGATGAAGTACTTTACCTCAAATAATCACAGGCTCATCAGCATCAAGAGGCGTTCTATTATGAAAAACCGCTGGCTGTAGGATCATTTGTCGTTTGCTGGCTGTCGGGCTGGCGGCCACGATTTCCGCGCGCCAGATTCGCAGTTTGGCCTCGTCGGCTCGAGCCCTACGGCATATATAAAGCGCCCGGATAGAGATTAATTTATCTTAGGACGCTATGCATGAGTTTTGTTTTTTATTTGCTCACGAATGCGTTGTCACTTTATTCATCTGTCTACAATAGTTACGCCAGATGCAGACAACTCACTGCTGGTTTGTAATGCAAGGCTGCTGTTCACGTGAATTACTCTGGTCCGTCTTTACATGAATGATTATTATCTAAACAGCGTACAGGCCTATGTAAAGGCGTGCATGAACCTCTCAATGTCCCCTAGGTGCATGCATTTGTATTGTTTAATTTAACGGGCACCCTCTCATCCGCATTGACCGCTTGTGGGCGCCGCCGCGTCCGCACTGTTGCTACGCCCCAGCCGTACTCAAACCGTTCAGCCCGGCCGTCGGGAGCGATGCCTGCGTACCAGCTGGTTAGGTACTGCAGTCTGGAGGTATCAGCAAACTAAGCTGGATTTTAATGTAAAGGGTCAGCGGCGGTCGTGTGACCCGCTAGCACTGCAGCAAACAACTGTCTGCCTGTATGTCGGCCTGTTCGCATGCCACCCCTCCCTCTCTCTCCCCCTCTTCTTCTTTTCTCTCCTGGCCGCTTTCTCCAGAGCCGCTTGGGCGACCGCTACATCCGTACGTACGCTCGCTCGCTTGCGTCGAATGCATTCGATACAATACAGCAATCGCCGTCACCACCACAACTCCCTTGCTGGGGGAGGGCTTCGTTCTTCGTCGAGCTACCGTAGCGTGCTCGAGCCCCCATGAACTCCAAGCGACCGGACGTGCAACGTAGAGGCTTTAGCGTACTCCCCGTCAGAAGCAAATCAATCGTGTAAGTATATCAGCTATAAACCGCTGTACAAAACGCTAGTTCATCTACTAGCAAGCAGCACCAAGGCAACTCACTCGTTCTCAAAAGTCTTGTTCCACACATACAAATGCAAAAATTGGTTAAACGCTGGATTAAGTGATGGAAGGTCAGATCTTGACCTAGGTTGAGACAGCCAATAACAAGGCTGAATGAGTGAGAAAAATAGCCTCCAGACACGTTTCTCCAGGTCAGTCAATGGGACCAGGACCAGCTGGACCGTTCTCTTTTAAAGTAAGGGTCAGCTCATTCAATCGCCGAACTTCTATAGCGGCCTTAGTGGCTATCACTCTCACTTGTGCAGTGCGAAATAGAAAATTGCCTGCTTCAGGACTCAAACCGACGACGTAGCTCGTGAAGTGCGAGCCCTTTACCCCTAAGCTAAGACGTATTCCGGTTACCTTGAGGTAGGCCTTGGGTGAACGAGTTTCCCAGTGCTATGGCAAGATAAATATAGAAACAAGTCTCCGAAGTCGCGAGACTGGAGCAATGCGCTGCATTCGCTCGTTCGTGTTGAAGTCGATCAAATTGCACGCCGATCCCGGATACGGATTCAGGTAGCCGGTAAGCGGTTGCCTGTTAGATCAGCATCGACATCCAGCCGTCAACCGGGAATGACCAAGGTGACCAAGCTCGTGGACTGGCCTTTTTCAGAGGGCGGGCAATGGACGGCACTGCGAAACGGCCCGAGCGTGGCTTCCGATCAGAACTGGAGTCGGCATATATTTTGAGATTTGAATCTAAAGGCTTGATGGCTGCGAATCCATGCCGACCTTTCGATCCGGCACCGCCCGGCCGATTGGTAGCATCGAAGCTAGGGCAGATGGCTGACGCTGCTCTCTAACAGCCTTCTGTGGCCGGTGAGCAGTAATGGCTCACTAGGTAAGGCGGTTGCTTTTCATGACCTAGGCCCAGGAGTCGTGGGTTCAAATCCTGTGGTGAGCGATCCTGTATCGCCACTGCAAGCGGTGGTGATAGCGGTAAGCGCTCTTCTATCGCTGTGCAAAAGAGGCTGTTAAATCAGCTATTGTTTTTTGGCGGTAATTGTGGCCGGTGCACAAATTGGAAAGGCCTCGAGGCTAGAAGTTAGTTTCAAGATGCAAGTCAAAGCAATCTTGGCTGGTCCAGAATGCAAAAAAATTAAATATCTTAACGTCGCAGTTTCTACATCACACTACTTCTCACCGACAACTTGCACTGGCTCTCAGTCAAGCAACGGATCGACTTCAAGGTTTGGTCGCTCACTCTTAGGTCCATCCATTCTTTGGCTCCAGCCTACCTATCAGATCTACTCCCCTACCAGGCCAAGCATCGCACACCCAGCTTTTGGGAATCTAATTGCTTACCTATACCTCGTACAAACCTCTAATCCTTTGGAGACCGTGCCTTTAGTTCGTATGCTCCCAAAGCCTGGAACTTACTTCCAACTTGCGTCACGACATCCTGTGACTTGATCACATTTAAAAAGAACTTAAAACGCACCTATTTATCGTAGCATCTAGTGAGTCCCTGTGAATCGTCTCTAAAAAATATATATATTTTCGAATATATTCGTCAGCCACCACACGTTTCTGTGCGGTAGGTGGCATCGCAACAGATAGCATGCAAGTCAAACCACTCAGCAGCAAAAATGCTAAACAATACTTCTTCCAGGACCGCCTGCGCTGAAGAAAAATCCAAAATCAGACAAATGCCAAGATAATCAACATCATGTTTTCGGTTACAAGTCAAATTGATCCAGTTGCTGGTATGCTCACTGCATCTAGCTCATATCTACCCAACCTGACTATCCATCTTCATGGCCGGCGCGTACAAATACAGCAATGGCTAAGCGTTAATTCGATGGCCTGGATACGAACCTGCACCATGAATGTTTGAAAGACCTACGTTGTTTGCACATAGTAATGTGATACATCGGGATCCACCACCAACCGTTTAGCCCATTCCGTCTTATAAACAGTAAATCAATGGTCTGTACAGGTTTTTGAACCCATTTACAAACCTTTTTAGCGCTTCAGTGAACAATGACAGTGAATGTCTTGCGGGGAGCTGGAAGCTTGAACCGAGATCTTAAAAAATTGGGAGAAGATATCTTGCGTGATTTTAGCACTGCTGTGAACCAGTAGGAACATCCAACTTGAATGCGACTGAACCAAAGCTGGCCTGATATAGTGCCACCGTAGCTACTGAGGCAAGGTGTCGTGACGCTAGAGAGGGAAGCACGATGCAGGACGTCAGGTTCGGAAGTTAAGCCCGCTACATCATACGCGCTTGCCAAATTCGATAGACCACCTTTTGCACGTAAAGCATTTATGCTGCTCATTGCTTTAGCATTTAACCAAACTGTTGCCGGTACGAGTCAGTATGTATTGGCCAGGCTGTAATTTCACTCAGGTGTGAAACGTGACTAAAACGTGCCTGTTAGTCTCATCTCATCAGGTTAAAGTGAGCAAACAACGTTCAATTCAGTTACAATTCGACTAAGCTAGCAAATGAGTTTTGACGGTTGGCTTACTGGTTTATATGTGAAATGGCAAGCATGTATCTGCAGCAGTGTAAACTCATGGGATGGACTTTTGACACTAGGATGAGGCAAGATAAACACCATGGTTATTGGATAGGAAAAAAAACATGAGTCATGGATGGAGCAGGCGTTTCGCTCAGGGGATGCAGCGAGGCAGTTAATGCATGAGGGTGGACATGGGAAAGCGACCACAGCGATGCAAGCGACGACGATTATGCAGAGAACAAACCGAATTTAATGAGCAGATATGAGCTAGGTGGGCCTCGTGGAGTTTCGGCATTCCAAAGGTCGGCAACAATTTTTCTCAGCTATGGACACACCGTGTCTGTGGAACTGCATGCAATGCCGTTGTACGCGATGCGAGATTAAATTATGGATTTTCTTAAGATATTAGACCCAAGAGAAGAAATTTCCGTTTTGGAAAACAAGGAATTAAATAAGACGACTACTGATGGATACGATTGTTCAGCAACAGCCCACTTGTTCCTAATTCAGCTAGCCTTCTGATTTATCTTGGCTCAATGATGTGCATGATGCTGCTTACCGATTACAACCGGTCCATAGCCATAAATCTCTGAAAACAGGTCCTTTGTATGGTAACTTAAGAGAACCGAATCTCTATTCAGGCGCTTTGCATCACATGCAGCAATGATGACGGAAATGTCGCAAGTTAACAACGCATCTATTTATCACAGCATTTAGGGGGTCCCCGTCATTCATTCCTTATGCGCGCTTAAGCGTGCTGACGCTGAACATGCTGCCACTAACCACACTTGCATGCTGACCCTGTGCATGTCACCCCTAACCATGTTTATTATTGTTCTTTATCGAGCATGCTACCGCTAACCATCCAATCGTGTTTCCTCTGCAGCAAAAGTAAAGTGGCTAGAAAGAGATTAAGTTCTCCGAGGGCGCTTTATCAAGTGTGTTATTATTATAGCCTTAGTCCCGCTGGTTTTATTAGCTGCCTTCGACACTATTGGTCAAGAAAGACATCAAGTTTTTAACGATTGAGAGCAGCGATCGGTCTGGCAGACGAGGCAGTTGTCCGATCGCGTTCAATCCGTGTCGTGTGAGGTTCAGGTCTCAACCCAACAGACCAGTCACCCGCGGAGTCCCACAAGGGTTTATCCGCTTTACAATTGCTGCAAAGGGAGAACGATCGAATGGTTAGTGGTAGGATTCTCAATTAACAACAAGAATAACGTGGCTTGGGGTGACATGCTCAGGGTCAGCATGCAAGTGCGGTTAGTGACAGTGCGAAACCGGATCTGCACACATAAGCGCGTAAGTTCAATAAACGGACCTGCTAAATGCTGTGATAAATATATGCGTTTTTAGTTTCTTTTCAAATGTGGACAAGTCAGGAGACCTCGTGACGCAGGTCGGGAGTGAGTTCCAGGCTTATTCCTTTTAAACAGTGGGAATCTGCTGTAGTGACTGATGAATTGAAAGTTTGTCTTGCTGACCGTGGATGTCAGCAAATTTCTTTAAATTTGTGGCTCGGGCACTGTGGCGGCGGTGGGTTGCATTCGCAGCCGAGTGTTTTGGTTTCGTGGGGGGACCTGCTCTCCTCTGTTGTTCACCGGCCGGCTAGGCACCGGCACTCTTCGTGCTAGGCACCGGCACTCCTCTGTAGTTCATCGGCCGGCTAGGCTCCGGGGCGCTCTGTTAGCTGCACGACCTTGGTGGGGCGAGTTTTGACGCAGGGGAGATTGGTCGTTGGTTATGAGCGTCTGTAAAAAATATAAGTTTTTTTAAAGCCCACCACGGTACTCTTGTGACGTTTTGTTTGGGCAGTCGCATTCAACTTTAAAACTTTCCGACGTTTTGCAACTCGGACACACCAAGCTTGTGGCTGGACTAAAAGACTCGTGCTTGCTCTTCTTATAGGTGATGCTATTGTTCGACTGTCGCCATGTGCTCAGAGTTTAGGTGTCGTCTTTGACAGCTGTCTAAATTTTGAAAGTTGTATTAAGAAGACTTCCTCCGTAGCTAGCCACCAGGTTTGATCCCTATCAAAAATCAGGGAATGTCTACCACGATGGCCTGTAAAGAATTAAAAGTCTCTCACTGGTTCTGTCTCTCGGCTAGATTATTGCAATTCCATTTTGGCTGGGCTACCGAAAAAAGCCACTAGCTCATTGGCAGCTGGTGATAAATATAGCAGCAAGACTAATTTAAAAATCCCAAATGTTTAACCACATTTCTCCTTCGCTGAACGAGCTTCAATGGCTTCCGGTTGATAAACAGAAGCAGTTCTTGATCAAAAGAAATCGAGTGAAGTTCTTAGGCTGATCCACAAGGCCAGGCCATGACATGGCTCCTTCATACCCAACTGAGCTGCTGCATCAGTTTCAGCCTCCTTGTGCGCTCAGGTTCTCTGTGGGCGATAAATAGCCCTTCCATTAATCTGTTTAAAGACTATTAGTGACAGCTTTCCTCTGCAGGTCCCAGACTGTGGAACTCATCTCCACAATTCTTATGCAACGACAGCTACTGTCCTGCTGCCGATTGACGTACATCCTTTTCAGCAGTCCTGAGCTGCTACTTCCATGCTACTCACTCCTCACACTCCTGACTCAAGCTATGCTTCTCAGTTTCTCTTTGCTACATGTGATAATAATAATAATACAATTGATAAAGCGCCCTCAGGGAACTAAATCTCTTTGTGGGACTTTACATTTGCTGCATAGGAAACACGATCGAATGGTGAGTGGTACCATGCTTGATAAACAGCATGAATAACATGGTTAGAGGTGACATGCACAGGGTCAGCATGCAAGTGTGGTTAGTGGCAGCATGCAACAGTGTCAGCATACATAAGCACACAAAGGATGAATAACAGGGACCCATTAAATGCTGTCATAAATAGGTGCGTTTTAAATTTCTTTTCAAATGTGGTCAAGTCAGGGGATGTCCTGACGTAAGTAGGGAGTGAGTTCCTGGCGTTGGGAGCATACGAACTAAAGGCTTGTACGAGATGTAGGTAAACAGATTCCGAAAAGCGGGTGGTACGATGCTGTCTGGTGGGGGAGTAGATCTGATAGGTAGGCTGGGGCCAAAGAGCAAATTAAGATATTCTGCTAAAGCAAGCATGCAAAGCATACCAGAAGTCACTTAATTACTGCTTAATAGAAACCATGGTTAGAAACATGCTTGGAATCATTTGCAGGCAAGGAAAGCGCACAGGCGGCAAGACAAGTTCTCTCACTGGGCAATAAACAAAAACATATCACTCTGGCACTTGATTATGTCCACACTTTAGTAACTCACACCTACAAACAACAACATCCGATCCTAGTTTCTTTTTGAATGCCATCAAATCAGGAGATGAAACGATGTCAGTCGGTTTTGAGTTCCAAGCTTTGCTAGCAGAGTAGCTTAAGGCAGGGTCTCCAAGATGTTTGAAGTCAAGGGCTTAATTAATCGCCAAGCAATAGATGAGCATGCTACGAGAGGCCTGATGTAAAACTAATTCAGATGTTAAAGTAAGACATTTAATCAAGGAGCCTAAAGATGAAGAGACAAAATCTTTGAAGTCGGTGTGCTGCCTGATAGGCAGGCAGTCTAGATTGAAGATAAGTAGTGTTACGTGGCAGTTTCGACGTTAACGACAGAGAAGCCTAGCTGCAGAATTGTTCCCCAACTATAAGCATCATGTTTCGCAAGCAGGAAGACCTGCTAGTTGTGACTTACAAAGGTCAAGTAAAGATGTCATATACCAGCATGGCGTTGGCATCATCTAAGCAAGCCTGAATTTTTTCGAAGTGACGTCGATGGAAGTAGGAGACTTGACTGCAGAGCTGATATGATCATCAAGCGAAAATTAAATTTTGGCAGAGGACACTTTGTGCAGAGGCTACAGGAGATATGCCGTTGAGCAGATTTGGAGAGTTAGGCTTTCCTGTTTATGGGTTGCTTGGTTTGCCTATAATTAGTAAATAGATTTTGTCATCATTCAGTTTGACAAAGCTTGCTTCCAACCAAGTGCAAATGTCAGCTATGCTTGAGGTGCTGAAAGGCAGAGAAAGATTAAAGAAAAAGTTCCTCTTCGTATTGTCTGGATAAACATGAAAGCCTAGATAGTGCTCGGCGATTGCATAGACAAGAGGGAGACATCGACAACTGGGAGTAAATTGTGAAAAATTGGAACCAGAACCGGAACCCTGAGGGAACCAAAGAGGCTCACTCGATGATCGTTCTCCATGGACATCTACTATCTGAATTCTCCTACCAATATAATACCTAAACCATGGTAACGGAGTTCGTGTGATACCTAGGTGAGACGAAAGGCACCCATGACGGATCTGGTGATCAATTTTACCAAAAGCTGCCGGAAAAATAAAGCTGCCCATGCCACGAGTTTGATACTCTCGATTCATTTGATTCTCATACTTTCTGGAGCAACAAACATACAGCACACACGGATACATTCTGTGTACACAAGCACCTCTGCAAAATTGTTTGGGAAGCAACTCAATGAAACAGACAATGCAGACGGGTACTTGCAGACTAGTCTGACGACAGCCAAATAAGCCACTGTAAAGAACTCAACATGGTACCAGCCATGCAGCAACACAGGTCACGGCTCTGCAGAGTAAACTGATGATTCCTCAGCAAGACTGTATTGTCGCTCAAAAAAGTCGCACCACACGTGCGAACGCCATGCCTAGGAAAAGGTAATTTGCCCCAACTGGGTACCTACAGGAAGTCCCACGGCGAAGTAGAAGATCGCTGGCCAGTGCACCTCATCAGAGGCATCAGTTGCAGATCCGCAATACGGCTGTTTAGCCAGGCGAGGCAAGGCCGAGCGGCCAGTCCGCAAAGGTGGGCACACTACAGTGCAGCCGGACAACTCGTCGATTGCACACAAGGCACGCATAAGCTGCCCGCCGAGCTGCAGCCGGTTGGTGCGAGACACGCTCGCCGAGCGACGACTTCTCAATCACTACTTAAAGCTCAGATCGATCGAGTTCGACGGCAACGAGAGCAGAGTGAGCGTGGCGCAATGGGCTCACTTCCGGGGCAGTCGCTCGGCTGCGATCATCTGCGGCCGTGCACGTCCTTCGGGTAGGCTGCAGCATCGGCCATAGCTGAGCCAGTGGATATAGCGAGGCCATGGGCACGTGTCCCCTTGGAAGCGGCGACTGATGACGCACAATGCGTGCTGTGAGCACAGCTTCGACGAGTGCGCTCCGACTCCAACGTCGGCATGCAGTGGGAAGAAGAGGTGGCCTTGGCAGTGGCCCCGGGGGCAGGGCCGGAGCTGCTTGCTATGGATCTCTGGTCGCCGTCAGCCACGACAGAGACGGATGAAACGCCATGCCGATTGCAAGAACTAGCAGCAGCAGTGGTCCAAGTGAACACAGAGAAATCTGCAAACATACACAAAAATCGATCCCCTTGAACATGTTGTGAGCACAAATATCGACAGTCATGAGGCAGCGTTAGGGATGCACCTACGCATGGCGCCGGCTCCTCAGAATGCAGCGGCAGAAGCAGCAGCAGCTGGGTGCAGCGGCTTTTCATGAACAAAACCTGAAGGTAAGAGGTTACACATTCGCACGTACATAGAACTAGTCACTGCCGGGCCTCAGCTCAGGGGGTAAGGTGCTTGCACTTTGCGACCTAGGTTGTGGATTCGACTGCTACAGGGAGCAGTCGTTTTGGGAGGGCGAGTGGAAGGTGCCTTTATTAAACCTTTATTGTTTTTCTTTTCTTTTAGAGCCTGCTACTGGGGCATTGCCAATTACTTCATCACACAGCAATCTGAACCTAGGAACCGACCAGTCCCCAATTCCACGGTGAACTGCAGCTACGCAAGAAATTTGCATTATATATATCTAAATCGCTGTAACGCCAGTAGCAATGGGGGGGGGGCTCTACGGAGCAGCTAGGTCTACCGAGAAGTCTGCTCTTGCTCACAGCATTGCTGGCACTCTGAGCAGCTCCGACTCTCAGAGCTGGCAATATATATATATATATATATATATATATATATATATATATATATATAAATATATATATATATATATATATATATATATATATATATATATATATATATATAGAGAGAGAGAGAGAGATAGAGAGAGAGAGAGAGAGAGAGAGAGAGAGAGAGAGAGAGGGGGAGACACACACACACACACACACACAATTCATCTGTACAACACACTAAGATAACTTAATCTCTATTAAGGCACTTCACATATGCCACGGGGCTCACCGACGGGGACCCAAGGCTGATCATGCCAGAGACAAGCTTGATCAGCTGCTCCACAGTAGATCATGCCTGGATGGACTATGCAAATCATGCAATCTCTCCAGCTTACCCCTCGAAGAACAAGAGCTTCGGCTCTGCAATGGTCACCTCGACAATCTCACACACATCACAGCTGCTCACACAGCGACTCACCAGGCACGAAGCTTCCCACCAAGGCAAGCTCCGATGGCTTGCCTAATCAAGTTATAGCCGAATACGAATACAAACTTTATTAGAGAGAGAGAGGGAGAGCTGAATGGGGCCGTTATGGCGTGCCATTGATCAGCAATGGTTTATGGAGGAGCAGGCAACAGGTCCGCCGAGCATGGGCTGTGAAACCTGCACAACGAGAGACAAACGCACAGAGAAAACAGCCACTGCCATCAGAGAGAGGTGAGACGAGCGAGAGTGACTCGCTCACTGCAAGCCTTTCCTCGTGTGCGCGACGAATCAAATGTCCGCTTCAAAGCCAGCTGCACAGTCCCCGAAGAGTGACTAAGAGCCAAGGCACAGCTGAGGCGCACACCTTAACGGCCTTCCAGCGAAGGCAACCGGCCACAATCGGCCTCTGCCAGCTGACAGAATTTGTGGCAGGCCAGCAGCCTGGCGGCACAGGCTAGCTCGAGAGGCAGAGCTATGAGTGCCGGAGCCGGATGTTCTGCCGGAAGCTGCTAAAGCTTCCTGTCCAGCTATACGCTGATATGGGGGGAGGAGGGCACAGTTCCAAATCCAGAGCTATGCATGTGCAAAGTATATGCCCAGAGCTGACAAGACCGCTGAAAAAGCCATCGAATCTACACGGCAGTAGCACAGGGGGGGGGGGGACCAGAGGCTACCGCTGATGGCACACGACTGCTTCCGACTGAATGAAGGCTGCCAAGCCTCTCCTTCTAACGGCGACAAAGTGTGCCTGAGTAGCAATGCAGGCAAGCAAGCAAGCAGGCTGTTTACACCGAACACAACTAGGTTCTCCAGAAACTTCACGAACCTGCAGCACGATCAGACGAGAGCAGAACAAAAGCACACGAGCACACAAAGTGCAATTAGCAGGAAGTGAGAGGCGGACGTGACGCGACAATGCGACGACGTGCACAAGAAGCAGCAGCAGCAGCAGGGAGGGAGGACACTCACGACGTGGCTCCGGCTGGCGAGCAGGGCGAGCTTCTGCGACAGGCTAGCCACATCACTGCTGTACGAGTCGCACTGGTCCTTCAGCTGCGCTGCCTCCTCTTCAAAGGCTCTCAACTGCGCGGCAAGCGAGCGTGCAAAGCGGATTGAGTGTGCGGGCAGGCAGGTGCTCGGAGGAGCGAGCTAGGGATGGGCGGCGCTGCCGGACCGATGCTGCAGTGCTGGCAGAGACACATGATGGATGGCATGCCGTCCTGATTCGGCCCAGGGATAAGGTCACGCCTTTAACCAACAGCAAAGGTCGTGGGCTCGGGCCCAGTGGTACACGTAAAGTGTGGAATAGACATGAAGTTCTTCTCTTTGGGCGCTACAAAAATGAATATGATGCCAGCCTTGCGGCCGCCCACCTTGGCTTTAGCGTCGGCGGCTTCGTGGCGAGCGGCCGCTAGCTCAGCCAGCAGGCCACGCTCGGCAGCCTGCCACGCCTCTCTCGCCTCCACCAGTTCGCCGTGCTCCGCACGCAGCCGGATCGCGGAGCTCTCCTGGAAGCGCTGCTGCTCCGCGGCTGCCCTGCAATCGGTGGTGGCCGGTGCTGCAATCGGCGACTGGCATCGGCACCGACACGTGCTCGAAGCTGCTGCTATACGATCACACAGCGAATCAGGAAATCACGCGCCTATAGACATCTCTACAAATGCTTGCCGATAGAGCCCGCTGCGCACCGTACAGCGCCGATCTGGAGGCAAGCACTTGTGGATGTCCGGTGGGCTTGGCTCCGGTGCCAGCTAAGCTGTCCAGTGCTATGGCCATCCTGACTCAGATACAGTCTCTAATGTTTATTCTTCCAAATCTCCCGCCAGCGTTTGACACCATTGGGATAATAATAATAATAATAATAATGCACTTGATAAAGCGCCCTCAGAGAACTCAATCGCTTTCTAGGCGCTTTACATTTGCTGCAAAGGGAAACTCGATTGAACGGTGAGTAATATCATGCTTGATAAACAACATGAATACCCAAGTTCTCCTCGAGCGCCTCTTGCGTCTCGCCTGGGAATCCCTGCAACTGCATAGCCATGTTTAAGGTCCTATGCTTGTAGGACATTACACAGCATCGATGTCAACGGCCAAGAGAGTCATCCAAGGAGCCTTCTAAGTATTTGGTTACCGGAGGTATCTGTGCTTGGTAAACTTCTTTAAAAAAAATATACTCTCCCTTTGGCCAGAGTAGTCGCGCAGCACAATCTGAGATTTCATTTTTATGCAGGCAGCACACACCTGTACCGGTGCTTTGATTCCTCCATGTCTTCAAGCACCTCGAGAACTCACTTTACTTTCCCGCAATTACAGACATTAGCACTTAGATGGGAAAAAACTTTCTAAAAATGAAAGACGATAAAACCAACATACTAGCTTGGACAAACCTAGTATGACACGGAAATTAAAAAGCCTAAACTTCAAAGTGGGACTAGCCACCACGTCTCATGCATGTATCGTCTGTATTCAACCTGGGCATCGTGTTAAAAAGTGACCTCTACTAGATGACTGCCAACGTTGAGGCTGACAACTTTCAGCTACAGTATGTGCCACTTCGAAAATTTGGGCTAGCAGTGATACCACAGCCGAGCCAGTGATAAAAAATGCCCTCTACTGCAGCTTGCTTAAACTAATTCTTAAAAACCCCTACAGTTTGTTCATCCAGATTACAAACTGAACATCTTCTGAAAATTTTCTATGTGTTTAACAAGCATATCGGATGTTAAACTGTGCTAACTGCATTCGGTAGAGGTTGATCAAGATCAGCCTAACAAGTATTTAGTAATCAGGCCTATATGATCAGTGGGAGACTCCAAAGTATTGATGCGAATGGACAAAGATCATCCGAGGAACCTCTGAAGTATGGGGTACTTCAGGGCTCTGTGCTTGGTCACGGTCATACTCTCCCTCTAGCAGATGTGATTGCCAGGCACAACCTAGGCTTTCACTTCTGTGCAGATGACACTCAGTTGCACCATTGCTTTGATCCCTCCCAGCCCTTCAGCACCTCGAATTCTCTCAATTCCCTTGCTGCATGTACTGATGACATCTGCACATGGATAGCAGCAAACTTTCCTAAACTGAATAATGATAAAACCAACTTACTAGTTACAGGCAAACCAAGTGTGAATAAGATATTAGAGTGATTAAAGCACACAATCGGCTCTGCCAGCATATCTCCTGTCGAATCTGTACGAAATCTAGGTGTTCTTTTCCAAAGTGACCTTTCACTAGACGACCACATCAGCTCCACAGTCAAGTCTGCCTACTTTCATTGCTAGATAACATTGCTAAAATTCGGGCTTGTTAGATAGGGATACCACATCTAAATTGGTCCTTACATCTGTGACATCCTGTCTCGACGTCACTGCTTGCTGATCTACCGGCCTGTGCAATCAGGTGCTAACAGCTGGTGCAAAACTCGGCAGCAAGGCTTGTCTGTCGTGAGCATCGCAGTTGCCACATCTCATCACATCTCGCCAACCTGCACTGGGTCCCAGTCAGGCAACACATCGACGTCAAGGTTCTGTCACTCACTTTTAGGTCCCTCCATTCTTTGGCTCCAGGCTAACTATCAGATCTACTCCCCCACCAGGCGACTGGCTTTTCGGAATCTAATCGCTTACCCATACCTCGTACGAACCTCGAATCCTCTGGAAAACGTGCCTTTAGTTCGTATGCTCCCAAAGCCTGGAACTCACTCCCGACTTGCGTCAGAACATCCCCTGACTTGTCTACATTCAAAATGAAACTAAAAATGCATCTATTTATCACAGCATTTAGTGGGTCCCTGTGATTCGTCATTTATGCTCTTATGAGTGCTGACACAGTGCATGCTGCTACTAACCAGATTAGCATGCCGACCCTGTGCATGGCAACTCTAACCATGTTAAACCTGTTGTTCATTGAGCTTGCTGCTGCTAACCATTCGATCATGCTTCCTTTACAGCAAATGCAAAGTGCCTAAAAAGAGTGAGTTCTCTGAGGGCACCATAACAAATGCATTATTATTACGATTCTCATTCTCAGCACACTTTTGCGTAGCTGGAATGAAATCACGGATCCGAAATATTGCTCTCATCACGGACAGTCCCCAAACCTGGGTCAGAAATCATTTGTTGGGGCAAACGGCTCATATTATTTCACGATTTTCCCTATATATGATGGTCGTCAATCGTCGGTTCACTTAGGTTTTAGTTTAATGCTCCTCACACTGCCGTGAGTGCGTCCGAGGTGGGTGGGGGGGCCTTTATCACTTTAGCCTTGCAAGGAATGGGGAATTTCACCATTCTATACCCACTCTAAAGCGCCTGCATGCACTCGATAAAGGTGCACGAAAACACAGCAAAGCAGCAGTAAGCAGCACCCGCTCGCCAGCCAGCCAAATCCGCGGTAGAGGCCGAGAGGCTCCTCTTTACTTCGACTTACTCTCGCGCCTGAGCCTCGGTATCGAGCAGCTGCTCTCTCAGCCTGGTAATCTCTTCCTGCTGAGAGTCCATTTGGACTAGAATGCAAAAAGTGACAGTGAGTGCACGGTGCCTCAAACTCACCAATAAACGTTTCAAATAGAGCAATGATTTTCGGTACGAATTTCAAATGCACGAGTGAAGTCAGCCAGGCAGCCCATATCCACAATGGACTTCGGAAAAGGGATTTGCACCCAGATACCACGCAAAGCATGTACAGGCCAACTCAGCCTGAAACTTTGCCAGACAGGCCAGAACCAGAGGTGACACAGAAAAGAAGCTCTGGCATCAGAGCCTTCGATGACATCAATGATGAGGACTTGAGTAATTACTTACAGCAAATGCACGCGCCACATTATAATGCAATAGAGGATGAAGTACAGTGGCAAGCTTATGTACAAGGATGTTTTAATCTTGACTACTCTCTTTTGCAAAACTGGTACACATACATGAACATAAACACATGCCGACACAAGCGTATGCCCAAACCGACACAGATACACACACGACACAGACACACGACACAGACACACGACACAGACACACGACACAGACACACACACACACACACACACACACACACACACACACACACACACACACACACACACAGGCACAACGACACTACTTGAGCCCGATATCGACGGGAATACTTACAATTCATGATAAATAACGAGCAACCAACAGCCAACTCACTAAGTAGGCTAGTTGAGATACAAGTTCTGCCGAATCGAGACTGTGATGTATGGACTAGCTTGCAAGAACAATTCTGGCTCAATTTTGTTATTAATCCACACACTCACTTGATCATTCCCCAGGCTAGATCATCTGCTACCTATCTAACCGAGTACAAACAAGAAGCGGCGCAGAGCTGCTGTAGCAAGCCCATCGTAAAACGACTTTCTGATATCAATTTGGCAGATATGGAGCCTAAACTGTTTACCACAGAAAGAGAGAGAGAGAGAGAGAGAGAGAGAGTTTCCACTCTACTCGATATAACATCATGATCTGGTGTCAGTTAGCACATTCTAGAGTCCTAGATATCTAGACACCTGAAGTTGCTACTGTACGAGCCACATGGCAACTTCAGGTATACTGACACCCAGGCAAACACCAGATGGGACTATTTAGTTTTGCTTATAAGAACTGAGGCTTCCTTTGCAGCAAAGGTAAAGTGCCTAGAAAGAGATCGAGCTCTCTGAGAGCACTATATCAAACGTATTATTATATTTATTATTACAGAGTAAGTAATAACTGCATAGCCGAGAGCGTGTTCCCCTGTATGTTTATGGGCACGACAGTGTGACCAACACGTGAGCAACGAATGTGTAAATGCAGCTTGTTGATATGTAATGACACGTATTCGGTAAAGGAATTATTAAGGCAGCACTCAGGAACGAAAAAATACAAAAATACAGACTTAAATACCTGCAGCTAGACATGGCTATCGTGAATGTCACATCAACATGAAACCACTTCTCGCCGACATACACTGCTTCCTATCAAGCAGCTTATCGAATTCACGGTCGGGTCATTTACTTGTAGGTCCCTTAATTATCTTCTTCCGGCCTGGCTATCTGAAGTACTTACTTTCTGGGCTTCCCCTTGTACCAATCCCTTTGCTGGCTGATCGCTAAGCAGTGCTTTTAACCAGGCTTAAATCCTTTGGAGGAGGTACTTTCAGTTACTGTGCTCCCAAAACCTGGAGCTCTCTAGAGATTCACTTCAGTTACCCCAGACCTCGACATTTAAAACTGCCTAAACCCACCTAGTCCTCACAGCAATTGCTCTGTCCATCTGATTAGCCCTGTATATGTGCTTAAGTGTGCTGAAACTTGATAAATTTTTAGTATGACTACTTAAATGACTTGCTCTCGCCATTTCAACATTTCCAGCATCAAGAACGACATGGGGTTCTCCAAGGAGGTTACAAAAAAACGCACGAATGTTGCATGTCCTGACTACAAACCTGGACGTCCCCGATTCTTGTGTAACGACATCCGCATGCCTGTCTCCCTCACTCTGCAGCCGAATCTGGCACTACGGGATATCAAGCAGTCTTAAGTGGCTCTTTCCAGGCCAACACTTGGCCCGTATTTCAATTGAGTGCTCTTTTGACAGCTGCTAAGGCTCGGACTGCATTTGTAAAAACACTCTTCAGCATAACACCCACTTAGTGTTACGAATTTTCATAAGAGTTACAGTGATATATACACAGTTAAACCAGACCTGTATGAGAGTCCGAGTTATGTCAGTGCTTGAAAGCAGTAGCAACATTCTTGTTCTACTAAGGAATAAAGAAATAAAAACGGCACAATCGTGTGCAGGATTGCATTGCATTAAACAGCCAAGGGCTACCGTAGGTGCTACAGAGTGCTGCACAAAGTCGTTGCAAGTTACATCAGCAACCTCCGACACCAGGGGCAGGGGGCAGAAGGCCAACCGACTCACCTATTCTGCCGTTGCCTCTCTAAACATGACCTGCACTAATTTGATATTCTAACACAGGGTAGTCACGTCATGTTGTGGTCCCACCAGACTCTTTGGGAGATGCTAAACCATTGAATTCTGCTCTCCTACTAGGGGGCTGTTCTCCAACTACACAGCTAACACCCAAACGATTGCCGACCTATAGGTATACATATACAACTGGAGACCTGTCTTGTCGTTATGCAAATGCCATCAATACTAAGCATATACGTTCGGTGCACCGGAACAGGATGCCATTAAACGCAGGGACACGGAGACATGCGAGAAAGAAGACCTAAACACTGTCACCAAAAGTACAACGCTTAAAGACACGCGGTTAAGGGGCGTCTATCAAAAGCAAGCAGGAAACAATTTCTCAAGATCGCTACCATCAACACATGAAATGTACCACAGCATGAGCAGTCGGATTTAGGCAGCAACAGCAGCACCGAGTTCTCGTGGCGGTGGTGCATTCGTCCCATAAACTCACATATACACACACTGACGTACGACACTACGACGGCGGAAAAAGAGGCGGCGCACCAAACTCTCACGCACACGTCTGTACGGAGTCTGCAGCCATACCTTGCAGCAAGTGTGCTTCAGCTTTCGACGACTGCACAGCGCTCTGAGCTGCCAGAACGAGGTCTACAAGCACCAGCAGTATCAGCGTCAGAGGCAGCTCGGTTGGCTTTCCTCAGAAAGTCGCCTCGTTCAACCGAGCAGCTCCGTGTGCGCACCAGCAAACATGCAAACATATTCACTCAAAAGCAACCATGGAGGATTCGATGCTGTGCACCGAAACATGGGACAGAAAACAGGTGCTGTCACGAGCACACGCACACACACACACACACACACACACACACACACACACACACACACACACACACACACACACACACACACACACACACACACACACACACACACACACACACACACACACACACACACACACACACACACACCTTGTACAAACCTCAAATCCTTTGGAGACCGTGCATTTAGTTCGTATGCTCCTAAAGCCTGGAACTCCCTCCCGACTTGTGTCAGAACATCCCCTGACTTGACCACATTTAAAAAGAACCTGAAAACGCTCCTATTTATCACAGCATTTAGTGGGTCCCTGTGATTCGTCATTTATGCTCATGCGTGCTGACACTGCATGCTGCTATTGACCACACATGCACGGTGACCCTGTGCATGTCACCCCAAACCATGTTATTCATGTTGTTTATTAAGCATAATTCCACTCACCATTTGACCGTGCTTCCTTTGCAGCGAATGTAAAGCGCTTAGAAAGAGATTGAGTTCTCTAAGGGCGCTTTATCAAGCGAATTATTATTATTATTATATTATTATTACACACGAGCGCACGCACACACATGTGTGCACGCACATGTGTGCACGCACAATGACACAACACACACATACACACACATGAGTACTTGCAAACAAATCCTCACGGAGCACCAATAGGATGCATGGCTTCGTGCCAGTGATTGTACTTGAGCTACCAATGATCTCTGCTACTGCCATCTTGAACGAGATAAATGCAGCCAAAGGATGCTAAGGCTTGGAGTGCTACTAAACTATCCTGCCTACGACAAGCATGGCTTCCTGGCAGAGTTACCCTCAGTGACATGACGATACATAAAAAGATGCCGAGGAGAAAGAAAAAAGGTAAAGCCCAAGTCCACCTGCACACAGCATGGCTGGATATCATGGGCAGTCATGCCCGAGTCCCCTAACCTCCCACCTCCCGACACCAACCTTCGCAAGAAACCTCAAAACACATCAAACGCGAGTGGGTGCATACACCCGGTGCATGCCTGGCCACACACACACACGCGCACGCACGCACGCACACACACACCGAGAACAAGAGCAACAGTCATATCTGAAGCAAAAAATGGAATCCAAGACGCTGGTCTGATCGATACTGTCATAACCATGGAGCAAACAATGTCATATCATGTTAAAAAAGCAAGGCAACACCAGGGTGGGCAATCATAGACAGAGAAAGAGAGAGAGAGAGAGAGAGAGAGAGAGAGAGAGAGAGAGAGAGAGAGAGAGAGATAAAGAGAGAGAGAGATAAAGAGAAAGGGAGAGAGAGAGAGAGCTGTTGCCAATGAATCAGCCTTGCTCTCACCTGACTGAGAAGATTGCAGGCTCCGCAAGCTCTCCAATTCTTGCACTAGCTCCTGCGCCTGCTTTTCACGAGCGTCTCGGTCGACAGTTATCCGCTTCACATCATCTACAAAGGAGCGGCACCCAGAGAGACGAGCCGGACGCTTCGCTCAGCATGGAAGCTCCCGATCTGCGCCAGTGCCAGGGCGCCGAGCTCTCGTCGATGAGGCAATGAAAGAGCAGGGACAAGCAGGCATTTGAAACATGCGCAACGGCGACACCCACCTTCCAGAGACTCGACGAGGCTGGCAGCACGATCGCCACGAGCGAGAGCCTCGCCGAGCTGCACTGCAACGCAGCGACGGGGTCACGAACATTAATCGCCGCTGCCGCATGCAGCGCACAGCCAAAATCACTTAGCGAGAGCGGCGGCGGCTTCAACTCACGCCTCAGGTCCGCGCAGGCCGACTCGATGCTCTGGCTGGCAAGGCCATCCACCTGGCGTAGCTTCTCTGCAAGGAGCGCTTGGATATGCAGAACACGTGCAGCGACGGCGGCAAGTAGCTGCACAGGAGGTGCTGACGATGCGCTAAAGAGCCAGCCAGTCATCCCACCGACTCCTGCACAGACTGACTCTTGCCTGTCAGAGCAGGCGCCGAGCCGAGCCGAGCCCAGCAGCCGACTTCGTGCCTACCTTCCAGCGAAGCGACCTTCATTATGTATTCCACTACTTGAAGTTGCACTTGCTCCAGCTGCTCTGCAATACAGAACGTCAGAGCTCAGCTTACCCCATGGACAGCAACGCTACACCAAGTGTGCAAAAAATGAGGTATTTCTAAAGAGTAATGACACAGAGAGAAAAAGACAAGGAGAGTGACAGATGACAATCCAAGAATGCATGAGGTCGTACCCAGTTTTACGAGCACATGCATATTCCAAATCCAGCAACACCCTCTCTTTCCAGCAGCAGCTCTCTGTCTGTCTGCCTCTATCCACTCTCCCTGTGTTGTCTGTCTGTCCCCCCCCCTCTCTCTCTCTCTCTCTCTCTCTCTCTCTCTCTCTCTCTCTCTCTCTCTCTCTCTCTCTCTCTGTCTCAGCCACATGCATCAAGCAAAGAAGCAAGGGCTTACTCTGCAGTTGGACTTCGTGTTCGACCAGTTCTGCGACTCGTGCCTCGGATGTCTTCAGCCTTCCTGTTAAGGTGAAAAGCTGGCTTGAGTATGATCTCATACCTAGACTGCCAGCCACTCAACTCTAGAACCGGGTACTCATAAATACTTGCATCCGAAGCGCAACCTTGACTACCACATCCCAGCACTTCAAGCTTCCTCATGCAAGATCGTGCAAACCAAAAAAAGTCACAGGAAAACAAAACAGCATGAACGCCAGCGGAGAGCATCAACAAACAAAAAGGGTGGCTCCTCGCGACATCCCAGGGATCACATCCGTGCAGCAGCTGGGACGCCGCCATGCTGCCATATTTATAGCATCCAAACTCGAGGTCGCTCACCATGATACCTTGACCCGAGAGCACGCCCGAGAGCTCCTCGAAAAGCGGCTTCGCGTGGGGCTTCGAGCCGACGGCTGAGGCACCGAGTGCAGCAACTCGCAACCATCCAAGAACCCCGGCGGCCAAACAACGACAACAACGCTGCTGCTGCCCACTTGCCTTCGTAAGAGGCAGCGTCGTCGATCAGCGGCGGTCTGGCGAGCTCTTTCGGGGCGTCGGCACTTTCACATGCCAAGTCATCCACTGACGGACCCACGGGCCGCTTTTCCGCTGCCTCAGCTTGGGCCCCGTAGGTCTGGCTCGTCGTGGGAGAGTCCACGTCGTCCAAAGATGACGTTACAATTTTCAGCACCACATCGTCCTCGTTGGCATTCCGCGTGTTGGCTTCTGCAATCGCAGGCTGCCTCTCATCAAGCAGAAAGATAACAAACAGACTTCGCCTGCATTCCAAGCCCAGACACGGCTAAGAAATATTTGGCCTCTAAAAGCATTGCCGAGGCAGTTCAATAAAATATGCACAGCTTGGCAGAGTACCATAGAGGCGTGGCTTGGTGTAAGACATGCAGCAGGCAGGAAACGATCCGAGGGCGTGCACAGGTTTAAATAATGATAGAGCACTTTAAGACAGGCAATTATGAAAAGAGAGCCGACTAGGTTCAGTGCTGTAACACGACAGCAGCGTGACTGAATAACAAACTGTGTGGAAAATGTGCAAAAAAGGCCCAACTTTTGTGCGAATCATAGCACAAATTCTATTTACATGCAAATCCACAGCAAGGTTTTGCAGAATCAGATGCAATTTTATCGGTCAAGAAGTCGTCGTACATGGAAAATGGCGGCTAGATGCAGTTGCTGCTGCCTAAAGGCTGCAATATAAAGTCTGGTCTGGGAGCAGTCTACCCTCTACAGAATTCTCTACCAGTAAAAACAGCTAAATAAAATATGGACGATCACCAACCAGATGAAGTACGAGTGCTAATTTTCCTTTTTACATGCCGTGGACATTCCCAAGAAAAAGACCCACCCGCCTCAGACCAGTCAAGTCAACAGTCTTCACTCGAGTCAACATTTGAATGTTGTGCATCCGACCTCGTGCCTACTGAAAGGCTGAAAGGGCCCCTCTGAGAGTATGTCAACAGCTGAATAAAAATGGACTGCAAGTAATTCCGTAGGCTACAAAATTCGAGGCACCAGAAGACTTGATATAACGGCTCGTATTCAGCAATGCATTGCAACACTTATTAGCACACTGCTACATTATCTATCCATGCGCCAAACATGTCACTTCTTTCCCAAAGTTTTCCATGATTCGGCCACTGGCTGGCACACTTTACTCCTGACAAAAAACCTCTCGAGCTTCTCCCGGTGGCTAGTGTTGGTCAAATATTCTACAGGCAGCCTGGGCATGAGACTGTCAACTAGCTAGGACAGGAGAAAATCGGTGGTCTAAAGGCTAAGTATGCCATTGCCGAAGTGCTACGTATGCCTTTGCCGAAGTCCAAAACTGCCTTCGGCATTTGGTAGCATTGATGAAAACGCCGCAGTCGACAAAAAGAGCTGATTGATTCAATACCTGCACCGAAAAGGAGAAAATCGTCCAGGATGAGTATCGGCAAGTGTGTAAGGAAAGTGAAATACATTGAGCGAGGCCTAGAACCTGCGGGTTGATATCACTGCGGGCCTGGCTTATTCCACACAGCCTCCTCCGACGGCCACGGACATAAGTGCGGACAGTAAGAGTTTCTTCTGCACGCCGAATACCTTCAAGGAAGCATAGCCCGTTTCGGCACCACTGATCTGACCTGCGTGCCTTCTTCTGGTTGAGGTCCAGGCTAGCGGAATGGGGGAGGTGGGCCTGCCACGAACGCTATAACATGCAGCCAGCCAGTAGCCAATCAGCCGGAGCTGGGCCGCACAGGGCAGCCTCAGCCGAGTGGCTACCACACGCAAGGGTCTTATTCAACGGCAACCACTTTGCAGTCAAACGTGGTGGACAGTTTTTTCAACAGCCTCATTCATGCAGCCGACAGCAGAGCAGCAGTGGCTATCAATCACTCCCACTCACAGTGGGCGATAAATAATTTATTCCCTAAAAATATAAATAGATAAATAAAAATAAAGAATTGCCTGCCTCACTACTCGAACCTGTGACCTGGGTCGTAAAGTGCCAGCCACTTTCCCCCCTCCTCTCCCTCTGCTAACCTTTGCCGATTTCGAGCCGACTGCTAAAAAGCAGGTTTTCTTTTATTCCTTTCGAGTAACCCGAGGTCCCAGTCGAAAAATCCACAAAGGATGTGGCTTCAACTCTGACGCGCCGATTCCGTCTGGTCCCACTACCAAGGGGACCGTGAGTGCGGCACTGCGGCATTAGAGAGAGAGAGAGAGAGAGAGAGAGAGAGAGAGAGAGAGAGAGAGAGAGAGAGAGAGAGAGAGAGAGAGAGAGAGAGAGAGAGAGAGAGAGAGAGAGAGAGGCGCCGCCGCATTGGCCGGCCAACATGTCGCTCGTGCGCCGACGGCTGCGCGGCAACGGATGAAATGGAAGTCAGCAGAAGCGGCGGCCCTAGGCAGCGTCTCTAGCTGCTTCAACGGGCCGCCGCTGCAGGATCCTGCGATGGGTCCTGCAGAGCGGAAGCGGAGAGCGGGAGCAGGGCCCAAACCGAAGCGCGAGCTTGGCAGCTGCTGGCGGCCTCGCCCACCTCGCTCAGAGCTCGGCCGCTCGCGGTCGGCTAGCAGGTCGTCGACGCGAGCCTCGAGCGAGCTCTTGTCGGCCAGCAGTTCGTCGACGCACTCGCGCAGCGAGCGCATTTCCTCCCCGTGCCGCTGCTCGTCCTCTTCCCGCATCCTCTGGGCGTCCTGCAGCAGGGGCGCCCGGCGACGCTGAGACGGCAGACGCTTCGCGGCAGGGGTCCGCTCGGCTGAGGGGTCAGGGGTCAGCTCGGCTGCCGCAGCCAAAAGGGCGGCGCCAGCGCTCGGCCGTCGGCGATGCGGCTCGAGAGGCCTTTCGGGCCTCCAGCTCCGGCGACCCCATCTCCGAAGCCGAAACCAACGGCAGCTTCGGCATGGCACACGCTGTGAAGCCACAGACAACGGGCCGAGGAGGAATGTGGCGGCGGCGGGGCAAGGGAGGAGGAGAGGCTGCGCGGGCGGCTGCCTCGAGCCGCTGCCCTAAGCTCGGTGCGCCCACGATCGAGCGCTAAGAGCACCTTCAGCTTGTCGAGGGTCGCCTGCAGCTCCGACGTCTTCTGGTCGTGCACCTCTGCGAGCGTGGCCAGCTCGGCGCGCGCCGA
Source organism: Cristatella mucedo (assembly GCA_009760855.2). Taxonomy (NCBI): domain Eukaryota; kingdom Metazoa; phylum Bryozoa; class Phylactolaemata; family Cristatellidae; genus Cristatella; species Cristatella mucedo. Next base: position 732,924 of record WPIO01000047.1, on the reverse strand, counting down.
GTCGCACAGGCTCCTCGCGTTGCTACACTCCTCCTCGGCATTGCTGAGCGACCGCTGACCGACAGAGAGAGAGAGAGAGAGCAAGCGCAGGCATGAGAGTAAAATGTGACGTCACAGCCGCTGCTGCAAACCAACACCGGGTGGGCGTGACGCCGAAGAGCCGGGGAGGCAGGCGAGAGCAAACCTCGAGATCGGACAGCTTGTGCACGGCCTCGAGCTTCTCGTCGAGCACCTTGCGCAGGGCTTCCTTGGCGGTACACTCGTAGCTCGCCTTCTCGGCGTGCAGAGCGGCCAGCTGCTCCAGCAGGCCGCCTTCGGCCTGCGCCTACTCGAGAGGAGACAAGAGTGAGCGGTCCGGCCGGATCAGAGCACGCCGTCCAAGCCCTGCTGGCGCGCTCAGCTGGCGAGCAGCTAGGACTCGGCCGCTGCAAGGGCAGCGGCGGGGACGGCGGGAAGCGCACTCAGTTGAGCACGCGGCGGCGACAGCGGCGCGAGAAGTGCGGTCGTGAGAGGCGCCGTCCAATCTGCTGCTGCACTGGAGGTGTCTGAGCTCAGTCGAGCCAAGCTGTGGCCACACCTTTCCGACTGCTGCTTCGCCTCTTCGAGCTAGCGCTGGCTGAGAGGATGAGCGCCATAACGCGACGCCGCCGATGTCGAGCGGGATTTAAGTTCTACTTAACGAGCTTCGATTCAATGCCCACAGGACAACAAGCACCCTACTGTATGCCTCAATAGGCAAGCCGAAGCTGTCATAAGATTACTGTCAGAAAAATATTTTTGTTGTTGCTGCAGGTGCAAACCCACTCGTACTGATACACGCAAAGATACGCACACACTCAAGCAAGTGCACATGCACAGGGACGCATACACGAACACGCATGTGCACACACACACACACACACACACACACACACACACACACACACACACACACACACACACACACACACACACACAAACAAATAAAAAACACAAACACACTTGTTCAGGGGTCAATGCCATCGATCGGCAAGGTATAACTTCGATCCCAACTTCTCTAGCAAGAACTTCACTTCACGAGGCCATATGACCACATGACCATATGCACGTACCCAGAGCCAGGAATTATCAAAACAATATGGCAAGCTTAGGCCCAGCTCCCATAGCAGCCACTATTCCTTTATGAGTTCAACCTCAGTTAGTGATGCAGCACACATACCAAATTTCACTATTTCCTATCCATACATGATTTCGGAAATAACTTTTGTACACAAGAGTTACCTACACCTTATGTCAGCACTCCAGTTCATGCCATTGTTCCAGCTGCTAATGAATCAGGAATTCGATCTAATATAGCATTATACGAAAAAGATCGAGCCACTGGCAAAAGGCTTCTGCAGTGTGTTTAGTGCTGATGGATCGATTGGTCGAGGCTTTCAAAGCCTCTTTTGTCGGACGAAGCAACGATGAAAAAGGTGGCTTCGCGATTGAACTCGGGTCTCTGGGTCAAAGAGGACCGTACAGCTTACTCAACAGGAAGGACCAGTCACGAAAAACCGCTAACGGCATCTTGCTGTTTTTTTTCTTTCTCGAATGTCAGCACAAGGAAATAACAGGGAGGCCCGCAAAATAGCCTGTACCAAAAATTCGCAGGGGGGGGGAGGCAGCACAGACCGACCTTAGTGTAGGAGGTCAGCTGACTTTGCAGCGATTCGAGGCGACACAGAAGGCGATCCTCCTCGATCAGAGCTTGCCAGCTGGACTCGGACGCTTTCTGCGTGCTGTCCAGCAACCTCTGGAGCGTCCCCAGCTTCGACTCCAGCATCTGCTCGCGCTGAAGCGCTTCCTGCAATGACAAACGACAACCTCTCGAACGAATAACGAGACAGAAAAAGAGTGCATTACATGACACACACCAGGCATTGAGATGCAGTTCAATACTTTTGCGTCAAGTAATTGACATCAAAAGCCCCATTAAAAAAGATCCACGAGCGCATGCGACCGTGCATAAATGTCCGAGTGCCGGGACAAACATGCTGCCAGCACCAATGTAGAAGGCATCGTACCGAGAGGACATTGCACCAAGCATGCATCGACTAGTCCCCCACTCCTCCCTTTTTTTTATCGATTTGTCACTTGATAGGCAATGCACAGAAAGCCTATGGCACAGTGTGCTGTGAGCCCTAGGCATTGACAGACGTGCGCGCCCCTATGAAACGGTGCTCATCGCTTTGCTGGGGAAATATGAACTGCCTCGAGACCGCTGCAGCAGCCGACTCCTCCAGCAGCACTCTGCCAAAGCCGCTGGTCCTGCCTGCGGGTCAGCACAGCGCCACGTGACTATGCACTAACGAGTCAGAAATCCTCCATAGAACAGACAACAAAGCTCGCTACGACGAAGACGATCGAGGCATCATAAAAAAAGAGATTTGCCAGGGAGCTTAAATGCATTCAACCGAGTGCAAAGCAAGAGCAGCTCTTGCATCCGCTGCTGCCTGCCATTTGCCTCGGCAGCATCACTTTATGCTGACCTGCAAGTACTGCGACAGCTGGTACAGCTCCTGCGAGCTCACGGCAGTGCCTGTCTGTGAGCAGAGTGTGGAGCCCGAGCTGTCAAAGCTGCAACAAGATAAATGAGAATCGCTGTAAAAACAAAAGTGGCAACGATTAAAGCTGAAAGGATGGTAATCGAGGTGGGCTGCGTTTACAATCGGGCTATGTTTACAACGATTGTAGCAAAAGCCATTTTTTGATTAATATCGTTAGCTGCAAAATGATATTCATGCAAAGCTTTCATGCTATGACATATTATGATATGGCATGCTGTTATAAGACTAACAGAGTCACTAATGATATACACGGTGGCTGCCGCTCGGCATACGGAGGCTGGGTAGGCGTTGGACGTCATAATCCAACAGGTGGCGGTCCACCACAGGCATACCTACATGGCTATACACAAGCCACTTGTCAGGCTAATAAAATAAATTCAGCTATTAAATCTACTTAATTCAATTTGCCACGCCTGCCGACTGCATGTAAAACCGCGACGGTCACGAAAAGGCATGACATAGGGTGCTGTGAAAATAGCTGCCGGCAAGTCACACACACAGCACAAGCCAGAATATTGACAAACACAAGCTGATATTTCACTGGGTCAACATAATGAGCTTCTGCCGTATATAACTTACGCTGGTTTTGCTTCACTTCCATCAGAGTTGTACAAAGTTACGGTTGCTATTATACATCCATGAGTAACTACAACAAGAGCAGTCATCTGTTTAGGCACTATGGAGCACAATAGAGGCACAGGCTGCAATGGCAAAATGGGAGGCCTAGCTCAAATCATGGAGTCTTACATTATAAAACTAATCAAACAGCCATACACTGCTGGTTGCCATTGACTTACCACGTCTGGAGTTTTCCATAACATCCACACCAAACTGTATTATGTCTCCTGAAAATATCTCCCGAGGTGGGCTTTCCTCTGCTCCTTTGCTGAGACGCTGGCTATTTACAAACGTGCCATTGCTGCTCTTTGTGTCTTGGAGATAAAACTAAATACATTAAGAATTCACAGATGCTGACACCAAGATTTTCCAAGCAACACAGGGTGCACTGTCGTTCGGTTACAAAAAAGACTTCCAGCAGTTTACATTCATGATCATTTTGGACAAGGTGCACAAAACATGCCACACTACACGAGGGACAGATGAGGGAAAGCAATAGAAAGAAAAAGAGAGAGTGAGGCAACAACGAAAGAGAGCCACGAGAGAGAGCGTGGCAGCGACGAGGGAGACCGAGGGATGGAGGGAGACCGAGGGATGGAGAGAGTGACAGGCTGAGACAGACAGAGGAGAGAGAGAGAGAGAGAGAGAGAGAGAGAGAGAGAGAGAGAGAGAGAGAGAGAAAAGCAGAGACAGAGAGGCAGAGATAGATAGAGAGAGAGAGAGAGAGAGAGAGAGAGAGAGAGAGAGAGAGAGAGAGAGAGAGAGAGAGAGAGAGAGAGAAGGAGAGGGTCAGAGAGAGGGAAGAAAAGAGAGATTACTGAAAACAGAAAGCATGGAAAACAATGCAGACATGACAACGGGGAGAGAGAGAGAGAGAGAGAGAGAGAGGGGGTGGAGTACGAAAGACTAGAGAGATAGCCAAAAGCAATGCAGACACAGTATCATCATATTAGAGCCTTCTACTTCAGTCGTCTCAGGAGCCTCTCACTTATATGGGCAGGGCAGACATTTAACAATACAATTTATAATAATAATACATAATATTACATTTAAATAGCACCCTCAGAAAACTCAATCTCTTTCTAAGCACTTTACATTTGCTGCAAAGGAAGCATGATCGAATGGTTTGTGGTAGCATATTAAATAAACAACAAGAATAACATGGTTAGGGGTGACATGTACAGGGTCAGCATGCAAGCATGGTTAGTGGCAGCATGCAGTGTCAGCACGTGTAAGCACACAACGAACAAATCACAGGGACCCACAAAATGCCGTGATACATAGGTGGGTTTAGTTTCTTTTTAAATGTGGACAAGTCAGGAGATGTCGCGATGCAAGTTGGGAGTAAGATCCAAGCTTTGGAAGCATACGATCTAAATGCAAAAGAATTTGAGGTTTGTACGACATGTGGGTTAACAGCTTAATTCCGAAAGGCGGGTGGCACGATGCTTAGCCGGGTGGGGGGAGTAGATCTGATAAGTAGGCTGGAGCCAAGGAATGAAGAGATCTAAAAGTGAGTGACATAACCTTGAAGTCGATGCGTTGCTTGACTTGGAGCCAGTGAAGGTCGGCAAGAAAGTGAGATGTGGCAACTGCTATGCTCACGACAGATGAGCCTAAATGCAGAGTTTTGCACCAGCTGTAAGCTTCTGATTGCACAGGCCGGTAGACTAGCAAGTAGTGAGTTACAGAAATCAAGATGTGATATCACAAAAATGCATGGGTCAATTTTGATGTGGTATCCCAGTCTAAACAAGCCCGAATTTTAGAAATGCTATGTAGCTGAAAGTAGGCAGACATGACTGTGGAGCTGAGGTGGTCGTCTAATGAAAGGTCATTTTGGAACATGACATAGATTTCGTACAGATTCAGCAGGAGATATGCTGGCACAGCCGATTTTGAGCATTAGCCTTTCCAATTTCCAAATCACACTTGGTTTACCAATCACCAGTAAGTTGGTGTTATCATCATTCAATTTAAGAAAATTTTCTGCCATCTATGCATGGGTATCATCAATGCATGCAGCAAGAGAGTTGAGAGAATTCGACGTGCTGGAGGGCTGGGAGTGATCAAAGCATAGATACAACTGAGAGTCATCTGCATATTAGCCGTAAAGGCTCTTCTGTCGCTATACAAAAGGAGGCTGTTTAATCAGCTAGGATTTATTTTGATTTATTTATAGAAACAAAAGCCTAGATTGTGCTTGGCAATTACATAGGCAAGACGGAGAGTATAAACCGTGAAAAGAACCGGATGAAGCACGGAACCCTGGGGTAACCCATATTTCAGAAGTTCCTCGGATGATCTTTACCATTTTCAATGGACAAAGATCATCCGAAGAACTTCTGAAATATGGGTAAGATCGACTTTCAATACAAGTTAAAAATAAAGAACCACAAGCTAATGCACCAAGAGAAGTACGTGATGAGCTGCTGGGACACGCATATGCACACATATATGAAACTGTCCACACCGAGCTGCTCCACTCACACAAGCTTGCTACCAAAAAGAACAAAACAGGACACGATTGCTCACTGAAAAATGGAACATGCAGGGGTTTCACAGAGAACCAAAACGCGTAAGTACCAATGGGGAGTTATTGTAGGTACATGTCCACAGGCACATACCACCTAAGGCGGCTCCATTACTCAAAGAGGCCTGCCTGTGTGTGCGAAAATTCTCACAAGCGAGGCAAGTAATACAACACAGCGGGCCTGCAAATGCAGCGATCTCCCTTTACTTAAATTTACGGGCATCACGAAGACCTTAAGGTCAATAGCAGCACCGGTACAATGACAGCAAAGCCAAGGACCGTGTGAGCGGAAGTAACATGTGCATAGGCGCTACAGTACCTTGTTGTCCTCACACCACAGCAGAGCGTGGTTCCTGGATAACACTTTGCAGTCAAATATGGCATTATTAGGCGCCGGCCGTGCACGGGCGACACTGCGACCTATTTTAACTGGTTCATTCACGACAATCTGTCGCTCCTGGAAGGGGTGTGACGTAGGGCGGCAAGTGAAGATCGCAGAAGGGGCTGACATTGTGTCAGTCTTCATTTACGCTCGTGCTCGTTTGTCATGCTAAAAAAGAGACATGGACTGGCCGTAAACATACTTAATTTCAAATGCAAATCTGAGCGTCTGATGGCAGCAGCAAGCGCACAGAACTTAGAACAAGCAGACGAGTTCCGTCCCCTCCGAAACCCACTAGTTCGACGCCGCCGGTAGATTTCACGAAGCCTGCCTTACTGGCAGTAGCAAGACAGGTATGCGGTGACTCCAAGGTGTACCCGTTACAAGTTGCATTTTACACACACTAAGTGACGTCAGTGATTCATGACCGGCTCAGTACCATACTAAAATAATGCTACCGGCTCGGACAGAACGTACAGAGAGAGGAGGGTAGAGGTTGCAGATTAGGGAAAAGCGTTCGCGGGTAAACGCATGATCAAGCGCTGAGAGCCAAGCACATCGACCGGAGTACAACGCAAACCCGGGCAGTTGAAAGGAAGGATGGCTATACTTACGAACTCAGTGAGGCACCGCTTCAGGACCCATGACTGCTACCCTGGGGTCTCGCACACTGGGCGAAAGGCATTTCCGTGTAAGCAAAATACAGTTTCGTATGCATAGATTATTTAAAAATATTAATTATTATTTATTGTAACGTAATATTTTTCTTATTGTACGATTTTTAAGACTATAATGTTTCCCAAACAAACATACTTTTCCGGTAGAATGGCGGCCTCCATCGGCATGACCTTGTGCATGACTGTGGCCTTAACTTACTGAAAGGTGGCTTACTCTCTTGCTGGATAAGAGCTTTTGAGCGCCAGCTGCCGTCGGCAAGAGTGTACTTCTGTACTATATTATACGTCACAGGCGATCGAGCTTCATTGGCTAGTTGATGCCAACAGTATTTGTATGAGGTGAGGCTCCCGACAGACTACAGTCGCCCCAGCTCGCCGCGTGCGCACGCAACTGGTGTGATATTGTAGTCCGGCATGGTTTTTCACGAGTTGATCTAACTTCCGCGGAATGGCTTGTCTTCAAGCCTTTACATTTTGTGCGGCAATTCAATTGACTTTAATGGGCCTGGTCGGGGTTCCCTGATACAATGCCTAGGCGTTTGCTAGAATTCAAGGCTAGCAATGCGCACCTGTTGGCTACGACTCACTAGATAGAGCCAGCCACGTACGGGGAGCTGTAGGCTTACGTCGACTGTCAAATCGAAGAACGCTCGATACTGCGACTTGTATTGAGCCCAATTAATTGTGCCCCCCTCAGCTACGCGAAGGATGCTACTTATTTCCTTGTTGATGTAACCGAGCAGGTGGCCTGTGCGTTCGATGGACTTTACTGTGCATGCTATCCCTTGCTTATTTCGATTGCCAACTTCGGATCACGTGACCACCGCATGCTTCCACGTCAAGTGCACGAAGGTTACGACTGCGAGTTTCAGGTGTATACTAGTGAGCTGCGGCCGATGCACGAGCTGAGGCTTACTTCGTATAGCTCGTTGCATTTTCAGTCTTTTTCACACACGTTAGTGATCGTCGCGACGTGGCACATGCCATACGCTCATTCTGAACTTGCAGTATGACACTTGGAAGTTGCATTTGGCATTCCAGCTCAGCCAAGTCAATTACTACTCATTTGCCAGCTAGCGCGAGTGCCTCGTGCAGAATCTGGCTGCCAGTTGAGTTGTGCAGCAGCGACCATGATCGCTAGCCTAGAGCAATGCCACAGCTCTACCATCCTCCCCCGTCTTAGCCCTGGGCTAAGACGGGGGGGGGTAGGATGGTAGAGCCGTGCTCGTAAGCTCTGATGGCAGCAAAAATTGCAGATTACTATCGAGTCGCCGTTGCATTCTTTCATCAGCTGCTGGCGGGCACCCCTTGAGCAGAGCGTACCTGGTTTCTGGCCTCGGCGCCTTGCCGAGGCAAGTGGCAGAGTGTTCGAATCGGCCAGCAGCTGCTCGTAGAAGTTCAATGCTCGTGGTGGCCGCTCTTGCCGGCGTAGGCAATGTCATCGCACTGAAACAACGGCAGCAGCTGCTGCTCGTCTGGTGCGAGGCTAGGGCTGCAAGCCAACGAGGCTGCATGCGGGTAGCAGACCAGCGATTGCTGCCAGGTAGCGGAATGGTTCCGGCGTCTTGCAGAGCGGGCCTGTCTTCCAGCATTTGCGCTACATTCTAGATGCTGCCACTTTGAAAGCATGAAGAGCGCGCTTACTCTTTGGGTTGCAATTAATGTGGGTGAGTTCACATGGGTTGTAGAGGCATTCGAGAAGATCACCTCAACTTTGTTCATTGGTTCGTGGCATTTCGTTTTGTGGCAAAAAGGGTTGGCAATGTGCTTTTTCCGTGATGTTTGCTTAAGCCATTTTCTTATCGAGCATAGCCCCGACTTCTTTTTCTAGGAATAATTTCGTTTTGACGTCAAATGAAGAGGCACAAGCGGCACACTGGCGCCAGTGTACCGGCTGTGGCTAGTGTACCAAAGGCAACTGCTGATTCAGTCGGCCAGCGTGGCAGGACCAGTGCAACCAGTCAGCAACTGAGAGCCACTGCAATCAGTTCAACCAAGCAGAAGCCCCCGACCACCGCCAGTGCTGCTCCGCACAAGAGGGAAAATACCAAGGCTAGCGATGCCGACGATGGGCCATCGACTATCCAGAATCAAACACTATTGACTGTAGGATTGTCAGCTAACTGGCTGAGACTTCAGCAGGTGCGCCTTGCCCTGTGTTTTTTGTATAATGCCAACTTGCTTTGTTATTGTACTGCGAAGCCGCAGAGGAGTCCCCAGCCTCTGGCTTATGCCGTCGGACATTTGCTGGGCATTCGGTCAGTGCTCACCCGACCGGCATTGCCAGTCTTAGCCAAGAGATCTAAAAGCTAGCCTTGGGGCTGTGAGTTGTTTGAATCCAGTTTGTCTCAGTATTTGCTCCGTCCGTGTGCATTGTTTTTTGTGAGCTTTTGCGTACTGATGCTATGCATGTTACCACGAACCAATCGATGTGCTTTCGTTTCAGCGTATGTACTGCAGTGCCTAGAAAGAGATAGGTTTCTTAGGTTGCTATACAAGTGTCTTCTTTTTGTTGTTATTATTATTATTTCCCAGAACAGTGTCTTCTTTAAATGGGACGTTGCCATACCGATGCTGGGGTGGGGCAGCTCACACAGAAGCGTTTGCCGCACTCGTGGCTCTGATTAACGCATATTTTGCTTTACCCTGCGATGTGGTAAAGCAGCCTAGATTGACCCCGGTACCGATGGCTCTTCGTAATGCCTAGGTCGCTCCACCCTGCTTATATAAGTGCCGTGCATTTCACGCCTTGAAAGTGGTGTAGTAAGCATTAGGCAATTGAGATCGTAGGCAGGCTTTGCTGTTATTGTGCATCATATGCCTTATGATTGCTTGATAGTGCTTGCCATAAGTGTGGTTTTGTTGTTACTTGAATCATTCTCGGTTATGTTACCGTTCTCAGATCGAGGCTGCCAAGCCCTAATCTTACCTTTGTTCCTGTGCACTCATAATAATAATAGTAATAATAATGATGATAAGTGAAACTCCCCAGAGAACTTGATCTCTCTCTCTCTCTCTCTCTCTCTCTCTCTCTCTCTCTCTCTCTCTCTCTCTAGGCGCTTTACAGATGCTGTAAAGGAAGCATGTCAAATATGGTTAGTGATAACATGCACAGCAGCAGCACACACAAACACAAAAAAGGACAATTCGCAAGGATCCAGCAACATGCCAATTCTGGGGAATGTCGTGACGTCAGTCGGTATCAAGTTCAAGGCTTTGGGAGGTTACGAACTAAAGGCACAGCATACAAAGGAGTTGCTATTGGTTCAAGCCACAGCTTAACGACTTGGGTCGGAGACCTGGTGGTCTAATATGCCTGGCCTTGTGAAGTAGTTTGCATAGGTAAGCTGGAGAAAGAGAATGACAGGACTCAAAAATGAGTGACAAAACCTTGAAGTCGATATGCTTTATACTCTCCCTCTCGCCGATGTGATCACCAAGCACAATCCAGGCTTCACTTCTATGCAGATGACACGTGGCTGTACCTATGCTTCGTTCCCTCCCAGCCCTCCAGCACATCGAATTCACTCAACTCTTTAGCTGCATATATTGCTGACTCGTGCATTCGGATGTCTGCGAACTTTCTCAAATTGAATGACGATGAAGCCAACTTACTAGTTATGGGAAAACCTAGTGTTTGAACTGAGAAATTGTAAAGCTTAACTCTCAAAATTGGCTGCAATTGACTCTGCCAGCATATCTACCGTAGCATCAGTACGAGTTGTTGGTATCCTGTTCCAAAGTGGCCTATTACTAGACAACCACATTACCTCCACAGTCAAGTCTGCCTGCTAAGATAGCTACGTAACACTGCTAAAATTCGGGCCTGCTGAGAGAGAGAGAGAGAGAGAGAAAGAGAGAGATACTAATCCAGATTGGTCGGTGAATTTGCAAAATCTGTCTCGACTTGTAACTCACTGCTTGCTGGTCTACCGGCCTGTAAAATCAGACGTTTGCAGCTGATGCAAAACTGTGCAGTTAGGCTTATTTGTTGTGAGCATCGAAGCTGGCCACATCACACCACTTCTCGCCAACCTCTACTGGCTCCCAGTCAAATGGCGTCTCGACTTCAAGATCTGTCACTCACTTTTAGGTCTCTTAATTCTCCGGCTCTAGCCTACCTATCAGAACTACTCCCCCACGAGGCTAGGCATCGTACCACCCGCTTTTCTGACACAAGTCGCCTAGCTGTGCCACGAACCAGCCTCTAATTCTCTGGAGATGGTGCCTTTAGTTCGTATGCTCCCAAAGCCTAGAACTCGCTTCCCAACTGACGTCACGACATCTCCTCAGGCTTGACAACATTTAAAAAGAAGCTAAAAGCATACCTGTTTCTTACAGCATTTCGTGGGTCCTTAAAATGTAACCTTTGTGTGGTTTTGAGTGCTGCTTTTGAGTGCTGACACTGCATTTGACCTGTAGCCATCTATGCTTGTAGACATTGTGCATGTTATCACTAAACATTTGATCATGCTTTCTTTGCACCATATGTCAAGTGCTGAGAAAGAGATTAAGTTATTTTAGGGCGCTATAAAAATGTATTACTATAATTATTAGAGTAAAATTATACTGCTTGATAATAATAGCACATTTGTTATATCGCCCTCAAAGAACTCAAATCTCTTTCTAGGCACTTTACATATACTGTAAAGGAAGCATGATCATATGGTTAGTAATATCAAGCATAGTATCAACAAGAATAACATAGTTAGAGGTGACATGCACATGGTCACCATGCTAACATGGTTAGTAGCAGCATGCCCGTGTCAGCGCACATGAGCTCACAGAGGACGAATCACATGGACCCACTCGTCTGGAAAGATGTACATTGGCCAAGACAGTGTTTGCAGCACGGGCACGCAAAAATAGATAAAAAATTAGCTGCATGTCGTGCTTCAGCAAATTAATGATAACTTATGCTTTCAACCAATAAATAGGAACTGGCCGTGGTTCAAAAGTGCGAGGCTAACGTATCCTTGCCAAAACGGCCGGAGCAGAAATGGCCAATGCAGAAACGGTCGGGGGGGGGAGGAAACCTTAAATAGGCTATCCACGATCAAACTCCCCAACCCCCTTAAGCTGGTAGTCATGCCCGTCAGCTGTCTTTATGGTTGGCCAGCCAGGGCAAGATCAAGTATTGGCATCCTTTAAGTTTAATGCCATTGATGGGGAGTCAATGCAGGTTGGTAAGAAGTGATGTAATGTAGCAGCCTCGATGCTCACGACAGACAAGTTTAGCTGCTGAGTTTTAGACTAACTGCAACGTGCCTAATTTCAGAGGCCAGAAGATCACCTGGAGATGGGCACTCGTCTGTGCTATAGCTGTTTAGTTAGTATTGTATATGATTGGCGATTTCCACACTTTGCACTCTATGGTGGCATCGAGTCGCAGTTGATTAACCGCAGAGCTTCTGACTCAAGTGGCATTTTTTGTAATGGTTCTTATGCATTGTAGGACCTAGGAATAAGAAAGAGAAAGCAGCAAGCACCCCAGAAAAGCACAGACACCGAGTCTGCAGCTCAACCTGGAAAAAGGTACATCGTTTCTGCAAAGCTCCCTGCTTGCTGCCCATTTTTTTATATTGTGTGCTGCCAGTTGTAGCTCACTTATCATCAAGTTTGCTGCTTCTGTATGTGGGAAATAACCAGAACGGTGTTATGTGCTGAATGTATGGGGATTGGTGAGCCGATTGCCAAAAGATTTTAATGTCAGCAAGCATCACCGCTACTGATCACATGAGCATGCATGCTGTTTTTTCATTATGACAATATGTGTACGTGCCTGCTAGTATCGCTGGTCAGGCAGTGCATTAATCTGTTACAGGTCAAAAATATGGTTTGATGACGTCGATGAGGAGCTTCTGGAACCCGATGGAAGTCTGTCTTCTGAGGTTACTGTCGAGCAGAAACAGAAGAGAACTCAAGAGAAGCTTACCAAGGCCAATTCGGATGTGGGGTAAGTAGCATAAACCACAAGTGTCATATAGAAAGTCTGGTTCGATTAATGGAGCATGTAGCACCGGCTGCTTTGTGTCGCTACAGTCTGGTATTCTGTGCAATCGTCTTGATGTGGTGCCTTGTGATCGATTCTTTCTATGCTTAGTTGATACGATATGTAGCTACTCTTGTCTGTCGTGAATGATGCAACTGCTACATTTCACCTTTTTTTTTACCGATCTGCACTGAAACTTTGTCAAGCAATATTTCGACTTCAAGGTTCTGTCACTCACTTGTAGGCGTAATCATTCTCTTACTTTAGCCTAGCTAGCTGAAATGCTAGTAATCAGGTCTCCCATTGCACCGCCTGGCCTGCTGGCTCTAGTCGTTTGTTTGTATGTCAAGCAGAATCTCCAATACCTCGGAGACCAGACATTGCCTTCAGTTTGTATAATAATAATAATAATGCATTTGACATAGCGCCTTCAGAGAACTGTCTTTTTCTAGGCGCTTCACATTTGCTGCAAAAGAAGCATGATCGAATGGTTAGCGGTAGCATTCTCAATAAAAAAACAAGCATAGCATTGTTAAGGGTGACATAATAATAATAATAATAATGCACTTGATAAAGCGCCCTCAGATAACTCAATCTCTTTCTAAGCGCTTTGCATTTGCTGCAAAAGAAGCACGGTCGAATGGTGAGTGGAATTATGCTTAATAAACAACATGAATAACATGGTTAGGGGTGACATGCACAGGGTCACTGTGCAAGTGTGGTCAATAGCAGCATGCACAGTGTCAGCACACACATAAGCACATCACAGGGACCCGCTAAATGCTGTGATAAATAGGAGTTTTTAACGTTTTTAAGGTCTTTTTTAATGTGGTCAAGTCTGGGGATGTCGTGGCACACAAGTCGAAAGTGAGTTCCAGGCTTTCGGAGCATACGATTTAAATGCACGGTCTCCAAAGGATTTGAGGTTTGTACGAGGTATAGGTAAACGATTAGATTCTGAAAAGCAGGTGGTACGATGCTTAGCCTCGTGGGGGAGTATATCTAATAAGTAGGCTGGAGCCAAGGAATCAAGGGACCTAAACGTAAGTGACAAAACCTTGAAGTCGATCCATTGATTGACTGGGAGGCAATGGAGGTCGGCAAGAAGTGGTGTGATGTGGCAAGTGTGACGCTCCTTACAGATAAGCCTAGCTGCTCAGTTTGGCACCAGCTGTAAGCGCCTGATTGCACAGACCACCTAGCATGAGTTATGGAAGTCGAGATGGGATGTCACAAATGTATGGACCAATTTAGATGTGGTATCCCTATCTAACAAGCCCGAATTTTAGCAGTGTTATGTAGCTGGAAGTAGGCAGACTTGACTGTGTAGCTGATCTGGTCGTCTAATGAAAGGTCACTCTGGAACGTGGCACCTAGATTTCGTGCAGATTCAACAGAAGATATGCTGGCAGAGCCGATTTGGAGCGTTAGGATTTTCAATTTCTGAATCACACTTGGTTTTGCCCATGACTAGTAAGCTGGTTTTATCATAATTCTATCAAGAAAATTTGCTGCCATCCATGTGCAGATGTCATCAATACATGCCGCAAGAGAGTTAAGAGAATTCGAGGTGCTTGAGGGATCAAAGCAGGGTATAATCGAGTGTCATCTGCATAGAAGTGAAAGCCTAGGTTGTGCTTGGCAATCACATCGGCAAGAAGGATAGTATAAACCGTAAAAAGAACAGGACCAATTGCAGAGCCCCGAGTGCCCCATATTTCAGGCGTTCCTCAGATGATCTTTGTACATTCACATCAATACTCTGAAGTCTCCACTGAGATAGGACCTGAGCCATTGTAGTGCACGGCCCCAAAGCTTCGAACTCTCTAGTCTGGTGATATCACAGCTCCCCACGTGACGGCATTTGAAAAGAAGCTAAATACCTGGCTGTTTTTCACAGCCTTTGTTTGCTGAAAGTGTGCATATTATAACTAACCAATAGATATGCGTCCTTTCCAGCATTGTAAAGTCCATGGAAAGAGATTTAGTTCTCTTGAAGTGATAAATAAATGTTTGATTAATATTTCAATTTTATTATAGTAGTTTTCTTCGATTTTTACAATATATGGTTGCCAAACTCTTAATTAGAGTACCCCTTAGGAGCTATGTATCTTGAGTTTGGATATGTGCCCGTGCCGTGTTGCCGATTTTCCTTTGATTGTATTTACATGTGCACCATCCAATGCAGCCACGGCTTATCATAGTTCGTGTGTAGCACCTGCTGCTGCAACTATGCCAAGATGCAGACTTCCATGCCTTCTTGTATGTTCACCATGCAGCTTAACCACTGCTGTCGCCATGGACTGCGAGATGGTCGGCGTTGGCTACGAAGGCACTGAAAGCATTTTGGCTCGGGTATCTATTGTCAACCAGTTCGGTCAGTGCATATATGATAGCTTTGTGAAGCCTACCGAGGAGGTCACCGACTATAGGACGGCAGTGAGCGGCGTTCGGCCTCGGGATCTGGACAACGGTAACTTACTACCTTCTTTTTTGGTAGCTTCATGCTGCTGTATTACTAGTGGAAATCGGTCATGCGTGCAAACCCTCTTGTCTGCTTTGTGAAGTCTTGGCATCAGTGATGCAGCGTCGTTCATGCAAGTGCAGAGTTTCGGACTAGTAGTTGTGGTTTGAGTAGTTTCTCTGTGCCCGTGAGCAGCAATCCATCATAAATAAATAATAAATAAATCCTGGCTGATTAAACAGCCTCTTTTTGTATAGCGACAGAAGAGCCTTTACGGCTATCACCACCGCTTGCAGTGGCGATAAAGAATCGCCCACAGCAGGAATCGAACCCACGACCTCGGGACCGAGGTCGTGAAAGCAACCGCCTTACCTAGTGTGCCATCACGGCTCATGCAAATACTTGCATTTCTGTAATATCTAGATTTGCTCAGACTACTGAGTACCCTTCACCGAGCCACACTGAGAATCATTTGCGATGTCTTGGCTTGCCACTTTGTCAGATGGACCTCCGTGCCGTCGTGTTGCTTCGTCCCCTTTGAAACTCTCGTGGACTCTCTGTGGTTGCCCGGTATACCCATCTGCTTGTTGCAAATTTCGAACGGGTGGCTTCTCTAATGTTGTCTGGTTATGCCTTGTAGTAAAGTTGTTTTTTTTTTAGTTGTGACACATTACACCCCAGAATGTACCTTAACACATTTTGGAGAGGCATTTACTTAGCATAGTTGATTTGGCACCATATATTCATTTCTTATTGCTTTACCTATTTTAGTAATACTGTGTAGGTGGTTAGAGCCTTCTTTGTATGTATTTGTTGTAGCTTTTTTCCAAATAGCCGCATATTTTATATGGGATCTACCACCCAGGTTCGAGTCCTGCAGTGGGTGATCGTTAATTGCCCACTGCAAGCTGTGGTGATAGCCGTTTAAGGCTCTTCTACTGCTATGCAAATGAGGCAGTTGAATAAGCTAACCTTTAACTTGAACTTTTAACTCTGCAAACATTTTTTGCAGCCAAAGAGTTTAAGGAAGTTCAGAAGGCTGTCAGCGACATACTCGATGGCCGGATGCTGGTTGGGCATGCTGTGCACAACGACTTAAAGGTAGAGGTTTCACTCTTATTGTGAATTTGTATATTTGCTACTTCATTCTTAGCAACCACATGAAATAGTGCGCTGGCTTCGGTCCGCTGGTCAGCCTGCCCAGCCGTAGCTCAGTGGGCTCAGTCAGGCTTTTCTGCAGCCATTTCCTTACTGGGCTTGCTTGGCCATGCTGAGTGTTACATTGAGCCGTTTGCAGGGGACCAGCGTTTTTTTAGGGGCTGGAGGGGAGGAGGAGGGGGTACCTTTCTGAACAATCGGTGGCTTGTCAAAGGCCTTTCACACCATTGGCTTGTAAGTGCATAACCCATGTCAGTTCCGAAAGTACACAATCGACAGGATACACATCGTTTTTAATGGTGATGGCAACGACCTACTTAGGAATGTAGACATGGTTAAGAGTATCTCTGCTTGTGTTGCTCGATCTTTCGGCAGCTTTTGATACTATCGATCAAGTAGTCCTTCTTGAGCGCCTCTCATCCTGCCTGGGCATTACTGGCACTGTATCACAGTGGTTCAGGTTCTATCTCAGTGGGAGATTCCAGAGTATTGATGTGAATGAACAAAGATCACCCAAGGTACCTCTGAAATATAGGTACCTCAGGGCTCAGTACTCGGTCCTGTTCTTTTTCACGATTTATACTTTTTCTCTCTTGCCGGTGTGATTGCCAAGGACAATCTAGGCTTTCACTGCAATGCGGATGACACTCAGTTGAACCTTTGCTTTGATCCCTCCCAGCCCTTGAGTGCGTCGAATTCTCTCAACTCCCTTGCTGCATGCATTGATGACATCTGCACATGGATGGCAGAAAATTTTCTTAATTGAATGATAATTAAAACCAACTTACTAGTTAGCAAACCAAGTCTGATTCAGAAATTTTAAAGGCTGCTGCTCGAAATCGGCTCTACCAGCATATCTTCTGTTGAATCTGCACGAAATGTAGATGTCATGTTCCAAAGTGACCTTTTGTTAGACGACCTCATCAGCTCCACAATCAAGTCTGCCTATTTTCAGCTATATCACATTGCTAAAGTTTGGGCTTGTTCGAGCAGGGATACCTCATCTAAGTCGGTCCATGCATTTGTGACATCTTGTCTTGACTTCTGTAACTCACTGCTTGCCGGTCTACCGTGATGGCACACTAGGTAAGGCGGTTGCTTTCACGACCTCGGTCCCGAGGTCGTGGGTTCGATTCCTGCGGTGGGCGATTCTTTATCGCCATTGCAAGCGGTGGTGATAGCCGTAAAAGCTCTTCTGTCGCTATATAAAAAGAGGCTTTTAATCAGCTAGGATTTATTTATTTATTATTTACCGGCCTGTGCAATCAGCAGCTGGTGCAAGGCTCTGCAGCCAGGCTTTTCTGTCGTGATCTTGAAGTTGGCCGATCACAACACTTCTCACTGACCTGCACTGGCTCCCAGTCAAGCAGCGCTTCGAATTCCAAGGTTTTTTCACCCTTTCAGGCCTCTCGATTCTTTGTCTCCAGCCTACCTATTAGATCTACTCCCCACCAGACTAAGCATGATACCACCTGATTTTAGGAATCCAGCTTTTTACCCATACCTCTTACAAAACTCAAATCCTTTGGAGACTGTGCCTTTAGTTCGTATTGCTCCCAAAGCTTGGAACTCACTCCTGACTTGCGTCACGACATCCCTTGACTTGACCACATTTAAAAAGAAATTAAAAATGCACCTATTTATGACTGCATTTAGTGGGTCCCTGCGATTCGTCCTTTATGTGCTTATGCATGCTAACACTGTGCATGCTGCCGCTAACCACACTTGCATGCTGACCCTGTGCATGTCACCCCTAGCCATGTTATTCTTGTTGTTTATTTAGCATGCTACTACTAATCATTCAAAATCATGCTTCCTTTGCAGAAAATATAGAGCGCCTTGAAAGAGGTTGAGTTCTCTGAGGGCGCTTTATCAAGTATTGCTATTATTTTTTATTATGGAAGCAGATTGCTGCGTTAGCTCCCCCACTTTCATCCATTAAAGGAATGATTTTTAGTTGTGTGCAACTTCAACGGTATCGATCGACTTTATCCGTGAGCTGTTGCGATGGTGATTGGCTTCATGTGAGCTTCATGTAAATAGATCTCCGGCTGAAACTCCACAAAGCCACGAGAACTAAGTGGGTGTTACACTATATAGTTTTCTACAATGCACTGTAAGCCTGGGCGGCTTATGGTTCACACCTTAGCTTTGCATGAGATGACGACGATTCGTTCGTGCAGAGAAGCCGCACGAACACGTGCTCGTAGACCAGCACCCCTAACAGCTGGGAAGCTCTGTGTAAAGCAGTCTGGTTGTGACTGGCTGCTTGCTTACTTGCATGTCATCGGGTGGCTGCTCGTCTGCGAAGGATAATACTGCACTTGACATGCGTGAAATTTAACTTGTGTGTGTATATTACTTGTGTGCCTGGCTTCGTGTGATCCTCATTTCCGAGTTTATTTTGCTTCTCTACCGCAAATGTAAAGTGCCCAGAGAGAGAGAGAGAGAGAAAGAGATTACTTTTATATCTAACACCAAGGAGCTGGAGCATGTAGCTGTAGTATTGAGAGTGAAAAAGAAAGTTATTGGTCACAACAAAAGCGAAGAACCAGCTAAGGTGGGCAGCTTATAAATACAGCTTGCTAACGCACATGGTCAGGGCCAAATCGTGACCACGGGTTTTGAACAACAGCACTTCTTAATCAGAAAATGCCCCTTTGGAAAAGATGAACGCACGTGTACTGGCAAATCTGGCGAGTTTGTGGCACACCAAGCACCTTATTGACCTCGTCACGTTTGGCCAAGGAGTACAGTAATATTCTGGGCTTGTCTCCTTTACC
Organism: Cristatella mucedo; assembly: GCA_009760855.2. Lineage (NCBI taxonomy): Eukaryota > Metazoa > Bryozoa > Phylactolaemata > Cristatellidae > Cristatella > Cristatella mucedo. The sequence goes on along the minus strand of WPIO01000047.1, from coordinate 713,729 downwards.
TCATTAAGGTAGTTAGCCCACTGTGCATTCTGGGGCTGACTGCGTAGTGCCTCGATGCTTTGTTTGACCCCCTCCCCCATAGAGTTCACAGCATGTCGTTCATGCCAGTTGTGTCTGTGGCTCTGAAATGCTGTCTTGGCTTCTTGTACGGTGGGTGACACGGCGAGACTTGCTCCCTTTCGACCGATGCCGTGTTTGTGCTGCTAAAATAGTACAACCAAATTCACGGTCTCGGTTTTCCTTGTGCTACTCGATGTGATCTTTCTATTTTTCAAATTTATTTTGGCCGTCTTTTGCAAACATATTTGGGCTATCGTTTTCACCTTTATCGAGTTTCTGACAGTGCAAATCGGCACTTCTTGCAACGAATATTAGTTTTTCATGATTATCGGTAAAGCTTGGTCCTAACATTTAAGCAAAGTACTAGCAATAACTGCTAGTTTTTTGCCGGACTCTGAGGGTGTTCATTTGTTTGTTTTATATTTGTATGATGACCACTAAGATATCTATATTACACAAGCTGTGCCCACTGTCTCTTAACTTTATTCATACAGGTAAAAAGATTTACATTTTTTTATTAGGCCCAGCTCGTACCAGGCTTTCAGTATTCTTGTTAGATAATACTCGTTGCCACGTGATTGACATATTGACATAGCAAAGCTGTTGAAAGACCATTGCTATTTATCAGCCTACCTATTGAGGCTATAGACATCTTAACTGCACCTGGTTGCAAAACTAAAAATCAGCAGAACCAGTGCTTCCCGAAAGCCTTGCGAACAAGCATACTGCTGAGACACACGGTACATCGCTGCTTGAGCTGCCGACCTATGTATCTGGTCGTGGAGGCCAACGTGGCACCGGGAAATCTCATCTGGCTTCTAATCATAGCACTGCTCGGCTGACTAAAGTCGTTTGGCTGTGCCTCAAACGAATTACAAATCTCTGGAATATTGTTTTTTTCAGTTCACATGTTCCAAAATCCTGGAACCCACTAACGACTAACGTCCCGATTTCCCTTAACTTGATGACATTTAAAAAAAGGAAGCCGAAAATCCCCCCTGCCCAATCACTAATACACTGACAAGCTTTTTCTAGCATGCCTTAAGTGATTTAAAAGAGGATTTTGTTTTCATCTTTTCCAAGATATAGATTCCTTACTTACAGCCGTAGTAGCACGTATGTGCATTCTGATCTCCCAAGCAGCTATGCCTTCACCGAAAACCAGTCTCCTTGCCACTCCTTTGGAGGGCAAGCTCTCACATTTTCATGATCGTTAACCTGTGTGAGTGCTGATATGTCTACTTATGCACCGATGTGACTAGGCTGTTGCAGGTGGTCCCAGTTTTTATAGACTTCTTTTTTGTTATTCAACAGGTTCTTTTCCTGGATCACCCTCGAAAAAAGATTCGCGACACGTCTCGGTACAAGCCGTTCCGTGCGCTGTTTAATGGCCGGAATCCTTCGTTGAAAAAGCTTACGGCCAAGGTGCTGCAGGTTGACGTGCAGGAGGGAGAGCACGATTCGGTATGTGGTGTATGCACATCTCAGGACAACCTCGAGGCCACGCATATGTACCCACGGCTGCGCCTTCCTCTTCCGCCACCTGCTCTGCTGCTAATCCGCTTGTCTCTTGTCATTGTCACCCTCGTCACGACCTCCAGCAGTCGTCAGTGCTGCCTGCTTATTCCAGTTGGTACTGGCTTTTTGTTTCACACCTTGGATGCTGTCACGGTCTGGCTCGACTCTACGTTTGGCTGCTTCGTCTTACTAGGTCCAAGATGCTCAGGCTGCAATGAGACTGTACACCATGTTCCGAGCTCGTTGGGAGAAGGACATTAAAATGGCCGGAAAAGCCCGTTCGCAGGCGAAGGGCACCACAAATGTGCCTGAGGTCAAGGTAGACAAAGAGTACACCAGCGAGTACACGGACACGCAGGCGCCGTGTGCCAGTGGCAGCAGCGCCAACAAGAAAGTGGTCGGCCGACGGTGTCGGTGATTGTGCACGTACGTGATCACTGGCAGCAGAACGGGCAGCACTGCATGCACGCCCACTGCTGATAGTCGCTTGCACTATAAGCAACAGCATTGGGTTCCACGGATGTTGCTTCTTTAGACGAAGCGACCCAAACACGCTTATCGAATCTGCGATTTGCTGTCGTATGGAGGAGCTGGTAGTCTGGACCTGCCCTCCATTTCTTGTTGGCAGGACTGACCGTACTTGCTCTGTTTATGTCTTGGCATAAATAAATATTCTAGGCAATGAAGCCAGCATGTTTGCTTGAACAAACGAATGGCAGATCGCATGATGAGCAGGTGACTGGTTTTTCTTAAAAGACCACATATTTGTGAATTGGATCACAATGATTTTGCTAGCTCATTCCTTTCCAGCGTGTGCAAAGTGCATAAAAAGTGATTTAATTCTCTTAGAGCAGTATGAAAACGTCCTATTAGTATTATCGATCTAGGACCTGCAGAGCTTTAGCTCTGCAGGTCCTAGACTGGAACTCGCTTCCACAATTTTTACTCAACGACAACTACTCTCCTACTGCCAACTACTCCAACTGCTCATCCTCAGCGGTCCTGAGCTGCTACTTCTATGCTGCTCACTACCTCAACTGCTCTCCTGACTCTGCTATGCTGCCCACTTTCTCTTTGTTTCGTGAGACGAAGTCTGTTGGCTACCGAATGCGTACCGAAAGCCGCTTAGTCTGTGAGTGTGTTATACAAAATCCTCCTGCTTAACCCCCACATGGTCTTTATGACTTTGTGGAGTTACAGCCGGAGATAGATATCTAGTTGCTGATATCGAAAAATATTAGCAGAATGTGATTCGAAGGACTGATTCATGATTAAGCTAACAGCTATTCAGCCTGATGAATACCGTTAAACCTGACGTTGAAGAGCGTGCTCCCTCTGGCGACGGCTCACTTAAGACCTCGTTACTGGACGAAACCAGAAGACAGACTAGAAAATCGCTGTAAAACGAAATAAGAAAACGTTTGAATACAGCCCTACAAAAATCAAATCTAATTATTCACAGGACAAGTGCTGGAAAGGAAGCATGCCACGATACACAAGTTTTCTAACAAGTAAGAAGCCTAAGTGTTTCTTCAAATACAGAAGAAACTCAGCGCCAGGCATTTTTGCCCACATGACCTTTTCTGGAGCCACGATACTGATTTGTTAGGTACCTTTATCCGGCCCAAAAAGAGGTACGCCTCTGTTTGCACCTGTATGCCACGGCCTACACCTAGGACAGGCTATTAGCTTGCATCCATAATGTCTGATTCAGAAGTTCAGGGCGACTTCTGGCATCGCTCATCGACAAGGAATCGAGGGGGCGGTACAGCATTTTGATGCTACGCCCCTGACCTGTTCAATTAAGACGACCTTGAAGCTCCGTAGCTACAGACTGCTAGTCTCTAGCTATGGCGAACTGCCACAGCCTGCCTGCTGCAGCTGTTGCCATGACTTGCTGCGATTCTCAAAATCCTGCCAATTAATTGTGCCCGAAGCCAGCGAGGCCCAGAAAAGAGTAGTCATTTCTTCCCCTGAGCTCTGGTTTGCGCATCGAGAGCCCAGCATTCATTGCAAAAACAAAATGAATTTTATTGCACAGCTGCTGCTGCTGATTTCATCGACCACCAACGACATCAAGTGATGGCTGATACTGCAAGCAAGCTCTAGCTAAACATTGGCCATTTCTCCGAGCAGTGGGTGCTGCTGTTACATGAGCTGCTGCTGCTGCTGCACGACCTGTTGCTGCTGCTGCTGCACGACCTGTTGCTGCTGCTGCTGCACGACCTGTTGCTGCTGCTGCTGCACGACCTGTTGCTGCTGCTGCTGCACGACCTGTTGCTGCTGCTGCTGCACGACCTGTTGCTGCTGCTGCCTGACCCGTGGCTGCTGCAGCATGGTCTGTTGCTGCTGCTGCACGACCTGCTGCTGTTGGATGAACTGGGGATGATGTAGCGTGATTTGTGGCTGCTGCTGCTGTAGCTGCATGTACTGGTGCAGCAGCAGATGCTGAGGCTGGTGCATCAGAGGCTGTTGCTGATGCAAGCCGAAGCCTGCTAGACCCAAGCTGTCGTTCATGGGATGATGCGAGTAAGCAACGCCAGGTGCCCCTGCACTGCCGCCACCACCGCAGCAGTCGTAGTGGTGCCGCTGGGCCTTGCTCATGGCGCCCATCTCGCCCCGAAGGCGGTCCAAATTGTCCGAATTGATCATTTTGTTCTCTTTCTCGAGCCTATCCGTGTCGGCCATCGTGGCCTCCTCACGCTTCTGCTTGGCCTCTCGCGAGCGACTCGCCGACTCGTTGTTGAGCTGCCGCTTCAGGCGATAATCGCATCCTCGTCGAACGGGGGGAGCTGACTTCTCCACCGAAGCCGCCCCTGCTGCTGCTGCTGCTGCTGCCCCTGCCGCCGTCGTTGCTTCTGCCTCTGCCGTTGCCGTGTGCTTCTGCCTCTGCTTTTCCTCTCGGCTTCTTGCTTCTGCCCATTAGCCGCCGCCGGCTGCTTTTGCTTGCTGCGGCGCCGGCAGCTGCAGCAAGGGCAGCGGCAGCCAAGGCTGCAGCGGCAGCAGCAGCTGCTGCGGTACCGGCTTCGGCCGGTACCAGACCGGCGACGGCAGGTGCCCGGCGCTCGTCCCCGCCAGCTTCACGACGGCCTTGACCCGGACCGCCTTCTTCACCGGCAGCCTGCATTGCCGGCAGCCGGTTCTGGTGGTGGCAGCCGCCGATAACCACTCCGTCGGTTGCTTTGCCCACTTGGCTGGCGGCGGCTGCACCGCAGAGGAGGGGCTGCAGCCGGTGTGCTTCGGCTCGGTCGACTGCAGCGGCCGAAGCATCGAAGATGGCTCCGGTGGCCGAGCAGCTGTGGCTGCTAGCAGCTTGGCTCGGAGGCGGCTTTCCTGAGAAGAAAAGGCACAGGGAAACTGAAAGGCTAAAAAGGCCGGAAGCATTCATTCACCTCGCCCGGCGAGTCTTTCGGCGGCGGCCGGCGGCGGCTGCCGGGCAGCAGCGGCAGCAAAGCACTTTTGCTCAGCAAAAGCCTTTCTTTGCCACTGCTGAGCAAAAGTGGGCGGCGGCAAATAAAGACCTACCGAGCAGCGACGTATGCGCATCCCAGACGACGACGACATGCCGACGTCGAGAGAGCTGGGCGGCTTCGGCTGGCTGGCTAGCATTGGCTCCAGCAATAAGGCGCTCAGCAGTTTGCTCTCTGAGCTGAAAGGCCTTCGAGAGCTGCTGCTGCTGCTGCTGCTGCTGCTGCTGCTGCTGCTGCTGCTGCTGCTGCTGCTGCTGCTGCTGCTGCTTGTGCTGCTCTCTCGAAGTGTGTTCGGGCTGCCGTCCTCTATGGCCGCTATGGCCGACCGGAACACTTCAAAAGGCTCAGTTACGCATTTAGGCTCGAGTAATGCAGCTACGCCGACATATTGATCTCCTAATATCAAAAAAATTTTATTGAAATTTATTGACTTTAATTGGATCTTGCGTGTGCGATAAAATGAATTTTCGCTAGCAGCCTTGCTAGATGACCATTTATGGTGTGGTAGAGCACTCCAAAGTATGGGCATACCCAGCTTGACGAGCCCCAATCACCGAGACCGGCCACCTGCCCGCCCGGGCGGCTTCTCTCGCGACATCCTGCATTCGTGATTTTAATATTATAACTAGTATAGCTCTTGCCAGTATGGCTCTGCAAAACAAAACGAACGGCTGGTGCTGCTGAGCAATTGGCGTGTCAATCTCTCCAGCTGCAGACATGCCCTGCAAAGGCAATCCAACATCGGCGTCGCCGGGCCCCTCCCGGCGACGCCGGACGTCTTCGAAGGTGGCCCAACGTTGGCTAAAGCGGTGAGCAGAAGAAGGCGAATAAAGAAGGCAACCGAACGAAAGCCAGCCGAGGGCGACTGTACTTAGTCGACGGCTGCAGCACTCATCTGAGGATCACCTGAGTCAGCTGCACCTGAGTCTGCAGCACTCATCTGAGGACAACCGAGCCTCGGTCGGCGAAAGCCGGCAGAACGTCGCTGCGTGGGTGGCCGGCAGAACGTCGCTGCGTGGGTGGCCGGCAGTCGGTGGGGATGCTTCAAGCGTCGGTAAACGGCCAAAGTTCAAGTATCGGCAAGGACGAAAGAGTTCGAGCTTCGACAGAGGCAGGCACAGCGAACGTTGAACGCAGCTGATATGTTGAAAGCTGCAGAAACGTCTCGGCGGTGGCAGTAGCCGAGCACCTCAGCAGGCAATGCAGCCAGCCAATGTGGGCGAGGGGGCTGTAAAGTATATGGCCACCACCGAGACGCATGCCTCCGACAGGCCACAAGGTACTGCCGCATTAGCAACAGCACAGAGAGCGTCGCCGTTCGTTGCAGCACTGCCCGGCCTAGTGAGCACGATGGCACTGTGGCACATTCAGGGCAGCTACGGTAATGGTAAGAATAGTAATAATAATAATAATAATAATTCACTTGATAAAGCGCCCTCAGAGAACTTAATCTCTCTCTAGGCGCTTTACATTTGCTGTAAAGTGAAATGCAATTGAATGGTAAGTAAAATCATGCTTGAAAAAACAAACGAAATGAATAATATGGTTAGGGGTGACATGCACAGGGTCAGCATGCAAATGTGGTTAGTGGCAGCATGCACAGTGTCAGCACGCATAAGCACATCAAGGACGAATCACAGGGACCCACTAAATGCTGTCCTAAATAGATGTGTTTTTAAGTTCCTTTTAAATGTGGTCAGGTCAGGGGATGTTCTGACGCAGGTCGGGAGGGAGTTCCAGTGAGAAAGTCGATCAGAAACAGGCTTGGTCGTGGTATATCTGAGGTTTTTTTGCGGTATCCGCGCTTCCAGATTCAGGGCAATTTTAAATAGTGCTAGAAATGCTGCCAGAGCTACACTCTTCAGCACGCATGTTAAGCGTCAGTATTTACGGCATTATCCATCTTTTTGAAAGTTATATTTTTAGAGCTACTAAAGTGTTTACTACTCTATTATCAGATCTGGAAACGCTTCCCGCCTCAAAATTAGTATAGAAGTCAACTTTGATACTTAGTATGAACAGCTAAAATAACAGCAAGAATTTAAGTAAGACGCGGGCCAGCAGTATTTGCACATGGACAATGGCTGTCCTAAATTAGCATTGGATGATTTCTGATGATTAAGAGCTGAGCATTTCTTAAAACTACGTAGCGCCATTTTCTTCTACTCCTTGGCAGTAAATGCTACATGCAACTGCTCTTGTCTCAAAAAATATACAAAATGCTTGTTATTCTATATTAACTCTTTGTTGTCTCTAAGTTGTCACTAGGATAGTGACAAAAGTATAACTATTCACTTTAGGTACGAAAAGATGGATGAATTTGCGTTTCCGGATCACGACTAATCCAAGGAATACCTCGACCAATCCGAATTAATATTAACGTGTAATTATACCAAATTTATACAAAACGACCTTGACATATTTTGAACTGGAATTTTGATATTTCGGATTATAACACAGATCTGGAGTAGTTCTGATAAGTAAGCTGGGGCCAGAGAATCTAATCTCCCTGTCAAACTAATCTTACATCCACGCATCCAGCAAAGTCTTGACAAAGTGAGCAGGTGGAAGCGACAATTACTATTGGCTATTATAGGGCAGCGCTGCTTCAAGGTTCCTAAATGAGCAGCTACATAGAGACTTCACTAACTCTGGTTACACGATTCCTGTTTTTCAATAGTTAGTTCACACTGTTGCAAAGCAGAGTCCATCGGAATTTTTGAAGAAAGCTTGTGGAGATTTCTCTACCGTAATACATGAAAACTATCGTATTCTTGCAAATTCAACTGCTCCAGTCTGGAAGCCATAAGCTCGACATTAGACTTAGTTGGACCGGAATTTCTGATCAACTCGTTGAGGTCTTTTTGGTTTGGTTCGTATGAATTTCTCTTCTTAGCCTCCCTCTGAAGTTGTTATCTTGATAGCAATTTCAGTAGCTCTCTGAATTGTTCCTCTATTCGGAGTAGCGGATTAAAGAAACGTTGATCCTCCGTCGCACCGGCACGTTGGAAAAATGATGATTTTGCTATATGTAAGCATGTTCATCCTTGCCATTCATGCGCTTGGAGTGGTGCACTATTCTGAAGTAGTCTTTAGTGGACAGCCTTTATTGAGGCTGTTGCTAGGTAACTCATTAAAAAGTCGACACTAGACAGGAGACATTAAGCAACTTTCGCTAAATCTCCTTATTCCCGTTCCTATCAAAGACACTGGAATAAAGATCGGTGGAGTGCCTATACTCTGATATCAATCTTCAAAGCAAGCAAGTTCAAGTCAGGAGTAAGAGGCAATTATTCCATCGAGTCAGTACAGCTACTATCTTACAAGGACCTTCGCAGGAATTCTGATTTTGAAAACGCCTGTCTGCTAGTTAAGCCGAAGCTCTTGGCAGCAAGTAACATTGATCGCCGAGTCATTTTTGAGCTTATGTTACATCACCTCAACATCCTTGGCACTGTGGTGCATATTACTATATAACTTAATTAATTACTTAATATACATCTTAATGGAAGAGTTCCTTGAGGTACTAGATTTCTGCAACTCACTGCTTCCTGGCCTACCGGCATGTGCGATCAGGCGATTGCAGCTGGTGCAAAACTCTGCAGCTAGGCTTGTTTGTCGTGAGCGTCGCAATTACCACATTACTCCACTTCTCGCCGACCTGCACTGGCTACCAGTCAAGCAACGGATTGACTTCAAGGTTTTGTCGCTCACTTTTAGGTCTCTTCATTCTATGGCTCCAGCTTATCTCTCCGACATACTCCCCCATCATGTCAAGCATCGTACCACCGGCTTTTCGGAATCCAACAGCCTACAAATTCCTCGTGCAAACCTTAAATCCTTTGGAGACCGTGCATTTGGTTCGCATGCTCCCAAAGCCTGGAACTCCCTCCCGACCTGCGTCAGAACATCCCCTGACCTGACCACATTTAAAAGGAACTTAAAAACACACCTATTTAGGACAGCATTTAGTGGGTCCCTGTGATTCGTCCTTGATGTGCTTATGCGTGCTGACACTGTGCCTGCTGCCACTAACCACATTTGCATGCTGACCCTGTGCATGTCACCCCTAACCATATTATTCATTTTGTTTGTTTTTTAAGCATGATTTTACTTACCATTCAATTGCATTTCCCTTTGCAGCAAATTTAAAGCGCCTAGAAAGAGATTAAGTTCTCTGAGGGCGCTTTATCAAGTGCATTATTTTTATTATTATTATTTTATTTCAACGTCCAACTTTGCCCTTAGTGCCTTTGAAGTATGGAGCATCGCTGGGAACTCCATCTACTCCCTTGCAGCTGAAAGTGCTGACTTTCGCATTGATCGTAGAAAAATTTCTCAAACGGAATTACGATATAGTGAACGTAATGGTTACGGAGAAGTCTAGTGTCCCTCAGAAATTTGAAAGCACGACCCTTGAAAAAGGTCGAGGTAGCATGTCCACTATAACCTTTGTGACATCCCCTGGCTAGACTTCTACAACTCGCTACATGGAAGTCCTCCTACCTGTGCTCTAGCATTATTTCAGCAGCTTAAAAACACTGCAACTGTTCTTTTTTTATAAACATCGAGACTAAAAAATTGCACTACTCACCAACCTGAACTGGTTCCCCATGATACTGCATATCGACTTTACTTAATTTTCTATCACTCACACGTAACTCTCTTCATTCTCCTGCTCCGGCCTACTTGTCCGGAAAAAAACTTAATCATCCCATTAAAGAGCGTACTACACAGGTACGGACATTTCCTCCTGGTTTCAGTTTCATTGTGGATTTGTATATTCGCTGCTCTGTTCTTAGCACGCACTTTCTGCACGCTTTTGCAGGTTCGGTTTTCTTTCCCGTTTTTCTTCTTTTTCCTTCTTTCTTTCCCGTTTCACTTCTGCAGGTCCGATTTTTCTGCTTTACTTTGCTAAGCTTGGCCATGCTGAGTGCCATCTAAAGCCGTTTTTGGGTGACGCGCGTTTTTCTTTTACTAGGGATGGGAGTAGGAGGAGTTTTCTGAACCACCCTTCTGAACCACCGGTGGCTTGCCAGGAGCCTTTCTCACCATTGGCTTGTCAGTGCTTAACACATTTTCCTTCGGAGAATACACAAGCGACAGGACAGGATACACATCGTTTTTTAATGGTTATGGCAGCGTGTTGAAGCGTTTGCTCGCCCACTTTCTTCCATTAAATCGGGGGTCGGCAAACTTTTTGGACTACTGTTCGGCCGTTTCGGGAGGTCAAGGAGGCACACTAGGCCAGAAGAGACCACGGCCACTACGCCAGGGCCAAGGAGTGGCCTGGTGAGACCAACAAACAGTCGCAAAAGACGCACAGACGTCCACAACAATTATAGAGGTAAACGTATATCATCCCTCCCCGGTCAGGCTCATCTGTTTCATGTTCTAAAAATAAACAGGGGTCACAGCTTGAGCTGCAACAGCAGTAATGAACGAGAACGAGACCGCCACAGCTCAATTAGGTCGGATACGTCAATAAATAGCTAGGGCTCCGGCCCGCTAGGGCGGCCTGGAGCCCTAGCTAGGCCGGATCTGACCTAAAGGCCGGAGTTTGCCGACCTATGCACTAAAGGTAAGGCGGTTGCTTTTCACGACCTCGGCCCTGAGGTCGTGGGTTTGAATCCTTCAGTGGGCGATCCTTTATCGCTACTGCAAGCGGTGGTGATAGCCGTGAAGGCTTTTCTGTCGCTATACAAAAAGAAGCTGTTAAATCAGCTAGTATTTACTTATTTAAAGGAATTAAATTAAATTAAATATATTGGTTGCGTGCAGCTTTAACGATATTGATCAGCTTTATCCATAAGCTGTTTCCATGGTGAATTGGCTTCATGTGAGCTTCATGTAAATAGATCTCCGGCTGAAACTCCACAAAGCCACGAGGACTAAGTGGGTGTTACACTAGATAGTTTTCTACAATGCACTGTAAGCCTGGGCGGCTTATGGTTCACACCTTAGCTTTGCATGAGATGACGACGATTCGTTCGTGCAGAGAAGCCGCACGAACACGTGCTCGTAGACCAGCACCCCTAACAGCTGGGAAGCTCTGTGTAAAGCAGTCTGGTTGTGACTGGCTGCTTGCTTACTTGCATGTCATCGGGTGGCTGCTCGTCTGCGAAGGATAATACTGCACTTGACATGCGTGAAATTTAACTTGTGTGTATGCGTGGCTTCATTGTATCCTCGTTTCCGAGTCTATCTTGCTTCCTTTAAAGCAAATGTATAGCGCCTAGAAAAATATTGAGTTCTCGGGATGCGGACATTTCCCCCTTGACGATAACCCCGGACATTCCCCTGGGACATTTACCCCCTGGGGCAGGGCATTTTCCACCGGTATATGGTTTAGGGTTTAGGTTTTAGGGTTTAGTGTTTAGGGTTATAGGCTTTAGGGTTTTTAGGGCTTAGGGTTTAGCGTTTTAGGGTTTAGGGTTTAGTGCTTAAGGCTTTAGCGTTTAGGGTTTAACATTTAGGGTGTAGGGTTTTTAGGGTTTAGGCTTTAGCGCTTAGCGTTTAGGGTTTAGGGTTTAGAGTTTAGGGTTTAGTGTTTAGGGTTTAGGGTGGGCTGCGCCCCAGCCGCCTAAATCCACCGTTGCTCGTATTCCGCGCTTTAACTAGTGCGTATTAGGGCATAACTAGATCTCTAGAGCTCGAGTTATACTCATTACACCTCTGAGGCTTAGCGCTCATTTGCAAGAACGTGCGGCACGCCGTAGCGCGCGCCCGCATTGACGGGTACGAACACGTGCCTGGCGATGTCGAGCGGGACATAACTTTCGCGCGACCAAACTGTATAGCTCGCCGCTGCCGCAGCCGTCGCCACCACCGCCGCCACTCTCTCCATTAGAAGCCATCCTTCCAAACCATCCATTCCTCTAATTATACTACTAATAATAATAATAATAATTCACTTGATAAAGCGTCCTCAGAGAACTTAATCTCTCTCTAGGCGCTTTACATTTGCTGTAAAGTGAAATGCAATTGAATGGTAAGTAAAATCATGCTTGAAAAAACAAACGAAATGAATAATATGGTTAGGGGTGACATGCACAGGGTCAGCATGCAAATGTGGTTAGTGGCAGCATGCACAGTGTCAGCACGCATAAGCACATCAAGGACGAATCACAGGGACCCACTAAATGCTGTCCTAAATAGGTGTGTTTTTAGGTTCCTTTTAAATGTGGTCAGGTCAAGAGATGTTCTGACGCAGGTCGGGAGGGAGTTCCACGCTTTGGGAGCATATGAACTCAGTGCACGGTCTCCAAAGGATTTAAGGTTTGTACGAGGTATTTCTAGACTGTTGGATACCGAAAAGCCGGTGGTACGATGCTTAGCCTGATGGGGTAGTATATCTGACAGATAGGCTGGAGCCATAGAATGAAGGGACCTAAAAGTGAGGGACAAAACCTTGAAGTCAATCCGTTGCTTGACTGGTAGCCAGTGCAGGTCGGCGAGAAGTGGAGTAATGTGGCAACTGCGACACTCACGACAGACAAGCCTAGCTGCAAAGTTTTGCACCAGCTGCAATCGCCTGATCGCACATGCTGGTAGGCCAGTAAGCAGTGAGTTGCAGAAGTCGAGACGGGATGTCACGAATGCATGGACCAACTTGGACGTGTTATCTTTATCTAAACAAGCCTGAATTTTAGCAATGAAGTTTTAGTTATGAAGCTGAAAATAGGCGGATTTGACTGTGGAGCTGATATGGTCGTCTAACGAGAGGTCGCTTTGGAATATGACACCTAGATTTCGAGCTGATTCAACTGGAGATATGCTGGCAGAGCCAATTTTGAGAGTCAGCCTTTCCAATCTCTGGATCACACTGGGTTTGCCCATAACTAGTAAGTTAGTTTTATCATCGTTTAGTTTTAGAAAATTTGCTGCCATCCATGTGCGGATGTCATCGATGCATGCAGCTAGTGAGTTTAGAGAATTTGAGGTGCTCGAAGGCTGGGAGGGATCAAAGCAAAGGTACAACTGAGTGTCATCTGCATAGAAGTGAAAGCCTAGATTGTGCTTGGCAATCACATCAGCAAGAGGCAGAGTATAAACCGTGAAAAGAACCGGACCTAGCACTGAGCCCTGAGGTACTCCATATTTCAGAGGTACTTCAGATGATCTTTGTCCATTCACGTCAATACTCTGGAGTCTCCCACTGAGATAGGACCTGAACCACTGCAGAGCAGTGCCAGTGATGCCCAGGCGAGATGAGAGGCGCTCTAGAAGAACTTTGTGATCGATGGTATCAAAAGCTGCCGAAAGTTGAAGCAACACAAGCAGAGACACTCTACCCATGTCTGCATTCCTAAGTAGGTCGTTGTATACCCGAAGCAATGCTGACTCTGTGGAGTGATTAGCTCTAAAGCCAGACTGGAACTTACTAGCAAGGTGTGAGGTTTCGATATACGAGTTCAGCTGGTCCGCCACGACCCGTTCCAGTGTCTTTGATAAGAATGGTAGAAGGGAAACTGGGCGGTAGTTGCTCAAGTTCTCTTGGTCAAGTGTAGTTTTTTTGAGAAGTGGCCTGACTACAGCTTTTTTGAAAGGTGCTGGGACATGACCTGAGACTAATGACATATTAATTATGTTAGTTATGCATGGCAGCAGCAGATCAATGCAAAGTAGGAGCAGGACAGTGGGAATAGGGTCTAGAGGACTTGTTGTCTTCTTTGATTGAGATACGAACTTTAGGACTAGATCACTAGTGACCTGCTTAAATGCAGACATTGAGGTGCAGCCAGGAACCGAGGAACAACATTCTAGTGGGGAGGTTATCACCGCAGGGATGGATTCCCTGATCTTGTCTATCTTCTGCACAAAGAATCGAGAGAAGCGATCGGCTAGATCATTACAAAGATCATCAAGTAGGGAGCTAATCTGGGAGCGGTTAAGGAGATGGTTGATCGTCGACATCAGCATTTTTGGATTGTGCATCTGTGATTCAACAATGTTTTTATAAAAACTAGACTCAAACCTTTGCTAGGATCGATTGGTACGACCTACAGTAGTCTTCATATGCCTGTCGATGGACAGTTAGTCCGGATCTTTTGTATGCTTTTTCAAGCTTTCGTTTAGTAGACTTGGCTAGTTTAATGTCTGAGGTAAACAATAGGCCGTCTGGGCGGGGGTGCACAGTGCGCTTTGTCAGAGGGGCAAACTCGTCTAGCGTGTCAGCTAGTGTCGTGTTGAAGCTATCTACCAATGATGACAGATCGGAGGGAGGATTGAGCAGCAGAGGTGAAGCAGATATTCTCCCACGGACAGCATCGATGTCAAGGGTCTTGAGGTTTCGCGATTCACATGTTATTTTAGAGGAGGATGTTGGCACACACTGTAGATTGAATAAAATCTGCATGTGGTCAGATAAGCATGATTTGGTAATAATTGGTGATGACAAAGTGCAGTTATATGAGAAAATCTGGTCGAGTGTGTGACCCTTGATGTGGGTAGGGCCACGCACATGAGCCACAAGAGACAGTGAGTCAGTCAATGCACGAAATTCGGTGCTGAATGCGTCAGATAAGTTATCAAAGTGAACTTTGAAATCACCCATTACGAGGAAGGATCGATTTCTTGCACACAGAATCGAAATGAGATCGGAGTTGATTTTATTTTAATAGAGCGTGAACTTCATTTAATCATGTATATATATATATATATATATATATTATTAGTTATGCATTCAACATAGGGGGAAATGCCCTACCCCGGGGGGAATGTCCTAGGGTCCATCGGGGGGGGGAATGTCGGGGGGAACGTCCAGCAGTAAATGTCCAAAACCGAGTTCTCTGAAGGCACTATGTAAAATGCATAATAATTACATTATTATATCTAACACCAAGGAGCTGATACGTGATAGCTGTAATATTGAGCGAAAAAGAGAGTAATTGGTCACAAAAAAGCGAAGAACCAACTAAGATAGGAAGCTTATAAATACAGCTTACTAACGCGAATGGTCAGGGACAAATCGTGACCACGGGTTTTGAACAACAGCACTTCTTAATCAGAAAATGCCCATTCGGAAAGAGAAACGCACGTGTACTGGCAAATCTGGCGAGTTTGTGGCACACCAAGCACCTTATTGACCTCGTCACGTTTGGCCAAGGAGTACAGTAATATTCTGGGCTTGTCTTTTTTATCTCATTAAGGTAGTTGGCCCACTGTGCATTCTGGGGCTGACTGCGTAGTGCCTCGATGCTTTGTTTGACCCCCTCCCCCATAGAGTTCACAGCATGTCGTTCATGCCAGTTGTGTCTGTGGCTCTGAAATGCTGTCTTGGCTTCTTGTACGGTGGGTGACACGGCGAGACTTGCTCCCTTTCGACCGATGCCGTGTTTGTGCTGCTAAAATAGTACAACCAAACTAACGGTCTCGGTTTTTCTCGTGCTACTCGATGTGATCTTTCTATTTTTCAAATTTATTTTGGCCGTCTTTTGCAAACATCTTTGGGCTATCGTTTTCACCTTTATCGAGTTTCTGACAGTGCAAATCGGCACTTCTTGCAACGAATATTAGTTTTTCATGATTATCGGTAAAGCTTGGTCCTAACATTTAAGCAAAGTACTAGCAATAACTGCTAGTTTTTTGCCGGACTCTGAGGGTGTTCATTTGTTTGTTTTATATTTGTATGATGACCACTAAGATATCTATATTACACAAGCTGTGCCCACTGTCTCTTAACTTTATTCATACAGGTAAAAAGATTTACATTTTTTTATTAGGCCCAGCTCGTACCAGGCTTTCAGTATTCTTGTTAGATAATACTCGTTGCCACGTGATTGACATATTGACATAGCAAAGCTGTTGAAAGACCATTGCTATTTATCAGCCTACCTATTGAGGCTATAGACATCTTAACTGCACCTGGTTGCAAAACTAAAAATCAGCAGAACCAGTGCTTCCCGAAAGCCTTGCGAACAAGCATACTGCTGAGACACACGGTACATCGCTGCTTGAGCTGCCGACCTATGTATCTGGTCGTGGAGGCCAACGTGGCACCGGGAAATCTCATCTGGCTTCTAATCATAGCACTGCTCGGCTGACTAAAGTCGTTTGGCTGTGCCTCAAACGAATTACAAATCTCTGGAATATTGTTTTTTTCAGTTCACATGTTCCAAAATCCTGGAACCCACTAACGACTAACGTCCCGATTTCCCTTAACTTGATGACATTTAAAAAAAGGAAGCCGAAAATCCCCCCTGCCCAATCACTAATACACTGACAAGCTTTTTCTAGCATGCCTTAAGTGATTTAAAAGAGGATTTTGTTTTCATCTTTTCCAAGATATAGATTCCTTACTTACAGCCGTAGTAGCACGTATGTGCATTCTGATCTCCCAAGCAGCTATGCCTTCACCGAAAACCAGTCTCCTTGCCACTCCTTTGGAGGGCAAGCTCTCACATTTTCATGATCGTTAACCTGTGTGAGTGCTGATATGTCTACTTATGCACCGATGTGACTAGGCTGTTGCAGGTGGTCCCAGTTTTTATAGACTTCTTTTTTGTTATTCAACAGGTTCTTTTCCTGGATCACCCTCGAAAAAAGATTCGCGACACGTCTCGGTACAAGCCGTTCCGTGCGCTGTTTAATGGCCGAAATCCTTCGTTGAAAAAGCTTACGGCCAAGGTGCTGCAGGTTGACGTGCAGGAAGGAGAGCACGATTCGGTATGTGGTGTATGCACATCTCAGGACAACCTCGAGGCCACGCATATGTACCCACGGCTGCGCCTTCCTCTTCCGCCACCTGCTCTGCTGCTAATCCGCTTGTCTCTTGTCATTGTCACCCTCGTCACGACCTCCAGCAGTCGTCAGTGCTGCCTGCTTATTCCAGTTGGTACTGGCTTTTTGTTTCACACCTTGGATGCTGTCACGGTCTGGCTCGACTCTACGTTTGGCTGCTTCGTCTTACTAGGTCCAAGATGCTCAGGCTGCAATGAGACTGTACACCATGTTCCGAGCTCGTTGGGAGAAGGACATTAAAATGGCCGGAAAAGCCCGTTCGCAGGCGAAGGGCACCACAAATGTGCCTGAGGTCAAGGTAGACAAAGAGTACACCAGCGAGTACACGGACACGCAGGCGCCGTGTGCCAGTGGCAGCAGCGCCAACAAGAAAGTGGTCGGCCGACGGTGTCGGTGATTGTGCACGTACGTGATCACTGGCAGCAGAACGGGCAGCACTGCATGCACGCCCACTGCTGATAGTCGCTTGCACTATAAGCAACAGCATTGGGTTCCACGGATGTTGCTTCTTTTGACGAAGCTGTCCTCACAAGCTTATCGAATCTGCGATTTGCTGTCGTATGGAGGAGCTGGTAGTCTGGACCTGCCCTCCATTTCTTGTTGGCAGGACTGACCGTACTTGCTCTGTTTATGTCTTGGCATGAATTAATATCCTAGGCAATGAAGCCAGCATGTTTGCTTAAACGAACCAATGACAGATCGCGTGATGATCAGGTGACGGGTTCTTCTTAAAAGACTAACTTACCACATATTTGTGAACTGTGCCACAATGATTTTACTAGCTCATTTCTTTCCAGCGTATGCAAAGTGCATAAAAGTGATTTAATTCTCTTAGAGCACAATGAAAACGTCCTATTAGTATTACATATATATATATATATATATATATATATATATATATATATACCAAACTTTGAAGAGCCCTGAACTACTAATGTCGTCATTGCAGAGTGCAACGTTGCAGTGACATATGCATGACTGCAAGCCTCACTGCAGACACTGACCCGGTGTGGATGCAGCCTGACTCTAGTAAATTTGTAACGGATTGCTGACAAAAACCGGCTATTGCTGTCGATTGCCGTACATTGTCGTCAATTGAACTTAAACAATGGTTGAAAATTATGCTTGCACAATTAGATGTTACGCGGAATGAGAGTCTGAGTTTCGCCAAACCAATCTTGTCAATTTTCCACGGATTTAGTTATTGGGCCCGACCATTGCTGTGGATTGCCGTGAATTGCTGGTGGTTAGAGAGAAAAGCAGCTTAAAAATGCCGCGGTTTCACTTTCGACGCAGCACAATGTTTTATCTAATGAAAAATGAGGCTTCGCTAGGCCAATTTCTCGTCGATTTGCTGCGGGTTGGGGTATTGGCCCAGGCCCTTGCAGTCGATTTCTGCAGAATGGTCGAGGCAATTGGAGTGACATCGTTCGAGTGCCCAATAACGGAAGAATAGAGCAACGTGAATTAGAGCTTCGCTTTGTGGCGCATTTCGGTATGGGACTGGGCCGTTACAAGCGATTGCAGTGCATTTCATAAGAACACGAATGGACAATGGGGTGACATTTTGTAGATGCCCTTTGAACTGAGTCTATTCTTATATGCAATGTAAATTAGAGCTTCACGTAGATGATTTGAGGATGTGGATTAGAGTAGATCTCGGTATTTGTCCAGGCCATTTCGGGCGGCTGCTGTGATTAGCTAGAGTGGGTGTACTCAGGCCACCGTCGTTGCTGCTCATTTGCATAAGTGGGCGTTGGCACAATGACATGAAATTTGGTGGATAGATCAAATCGAAGATTTACTAAAGTATCCGCAAAAAATTTGAGCTCGGCGTCACCAATGTCCCTTCGAGTTTAGTCTAATTAAAGTGAATTGGGATGGATTGCAGTAATTCATCGAGGCTCCGCCCTCTCCCGCGCAGCCATAGCAACGACCCACCTAAATTTACTTAGCTAATAGGCACCAAGGTCGTTGACTCATCGTATACTGTCACCTCAACACTATTAAAAGAACAGGGTAAGTTGAGTTCAAGGGTGGTTTTCATCTGAGCCTCGCTTCCTTGGCGGTTTTCGTTGTCCTGCGTAAATCGTGCAGCAGCAGAGCTATCTAATCTTATTAGCGGGAGCCTTCTACCGAAGTATTATTACCCTTGCTCGGTTCGGAGAGCAGCACCCGCAGGTTAGCCTGTTAGCAGCCGGCCGCCGGCTTCGGATAAGTGCTGAGACTGACTGATGCCTGGACTTGCACCCGCCACCTTAACCTTGGTGGCAGCGTTTCGGTTGCTGCCGCTGCTGTGCCTTTAGCGATGCGGCTGCATATCCCACGGTCCGCGGAGGCTCACCATTGTCCTATTATGGCCATTAATGCCACCCCACCATTAGCTGCTTTGGTACGGCCTGTGGCTAGCTCGTAAATCAGGCCCTCCAAGGGGGTGTGGCTAAAGGTCGGCCTTAGTCGGAAGCATTGTGCTGGCTCTGTGCTGCTTCTCTTGGGACCGCCATTGTCACCGGCCCCCATTACTGGCTATTACCTTCTCATACTACAGCAGCTCTCTACTACTAGGAATTTATCGGCAGCAGGCGTCAAAATTCTATCCGTTGCAATGATCGGGCTTCCCTGTCTTTTCCTTTCCCCCTCTCTCGTGCTCATCTCCCTCACACATTCTCTCACTCTGCTCCTCTCTTCTCTCGTCTCTCTCTGGCTTTCTATCTTTCTCAATCTCACACTCCATTTTCTCTCGCGTTCTCTTTCTCTCACTTTATGAGTTCTCTCCCTCTCACCCTCACCCCGTCCTTTTCTCTCTCTCTCTCTCTCTCTCTCCTTTGAAGAGTTCTCTCTCTCTCTCTCTCTCTCTCTCTCTCTCTCTCTCTCTCTCTCTCTCTCTCTCTCTCTCTCTCTCGATAATTGCGTGGATACAGACACTTGATAATATACGTATGCAGAAAGAGCTAAAGTATAGGGCGATTAAGAGTGATTGAATAGAGCAAAAGAAAGACATAGTGGAGGAAGAGATAGACTATGAACATATAGAAATTGGAAAAGGAAGTTAGAGATCTACCACAGATAGTCATATTGGTAAAGGTATAAGCTAGCCAGGATTGGATCGGGTAAAAAACATAATTTGCAAGATATGCTTATCCAAGTGCATTCAAAATATCAAGTCCCGAATAAAACCTTTACTGTCATCGCTTATTAGGAACTTTTAAAAATATTCGAAAAAAATGTGATCAGTGGTGTTTTGTTAGCTGTTTCGTAAGAACAAACTGTCTGCAGTGTTCTGCCGAGCCTGCTAATCGTACTGACCACTCATCTGTAACATGGAAGCTTTATAGCCAGCCGCTGCATGAGTTTTGGAGAGCTACCTGCATCTGCTATTTATTTTGCAGGACATCATGAAAGCCATTATCTCTGCATCTTTGGTATTACTAGCCGCTGTCTTCTGGATGTTCGTGAGGAAATCAAATGTCGTCCAACCTATACTAGCCCAGTATGACTATGTTATCGGTAAGTGTTAGCAGGAAACCAGCTCCGAGCTCAGTTATAACAAATACAAGAGCACTTCTACTGTCTTTGCGTCTCACCAAGAAGCTGGCAAGTTCCGGCCCTTACCTGTTAGTCTAGCTTCTATAGAAGCATTGTTGAATCACAGATGCACAATCCAAAAATGCTGATGTCGACAATAAACCATTTGCTCAACCGTTCCCAGATTAGCTCCTTGCCTGATGATCCTTGTGATGATCTAGCCCGATCGTTTCTCTCGATTCTATGTGCAGAAGATAGACAAGATCAGGGAATCCATCCCTGCGGTGACAACCTTCTCACTAGAATGCTGTTCCTCGGTTCCTGGCTGCACCTCAATGTCTGCATATAAGCAGGTCACTAGTGATCTAGTCCTAAAGTTCGTATCTCAATCAAAGAAGACAACAAGTCCTTTAGACCCTATTCCCACTGTCCTGCTGCTACGTTGCATTGATCTGCTGCTGCCATGCATAACTAACATAACTAACATCCTTAATATGTCATTAGCCTCAGGTCATGTCCCAGCACCTTTCAAAAAGGCTGTAGTCAGGCCACTTCTCATGAAAGCAACACTAGACCAAGAGAACTTGAGCAACTACCGCCCAATCTCCCTTCTACCATTCTTATCAAAGACACTGGAATGGGTCGTGGCAGACCAGCTGAACTCTCGCTGATGTGATTGCCAAGCACAATCTAGGCTTTCACTTCTATGCGGATGACACTCAGTTGTACCTTTGCTTTGATGCCTCCCAGCCTTCGAGCACCTCAAATTCTCTCAACCGACTTGCTGCATGCATTGATAACATCCGCACATGGATTGGGGCAAATTTTCTAAAAATAAACGATGATAAAACTAACTTACTAGTTATGGGCAAACCCAGTGTGATCCAGAGATTGGAAAGGCTGTCTCTCAAAATTGGCTCTGCCAGCATATCTCCAGTTGAATCAGCTCGAAATCTAGGTGTCATATTCCAAAGCGACCTCTCGTTAGACGACCATATCAGCTCCACAGTCAAATCCGCCTATTTTCAGCTTCATAACTTTGCCAAAATTCGGGCTTGTTTAGATAAGGATACCACGTCCAAGTTAGTGCATTCGTGACATCCCGTCTCGACTTCTGCAACTCCCTGCTTACTGGCCTACCAGCATGTGCGATCAGGCGATTGCAGCTGGTGCAAAACTCTGCAGCTAGGCTTGTCTGTCGTGAGCGTCGCAGTTGCCACATTACTCCACTTCTCGCCGACCTGCACTGGCTACCAGTCAAGCAACGGATTGACTTCAAGGTTTTGTCCCTCCCTTTTAGGTCCCTTCATCCTATGGCTCCAGCTTGTCTCTCCGATATACTTCCCAATCAGGCCAAGCATCGTACCACCGGCTTTTCGTAATCAGACAGTCTACAAATTCCTCGTACACACCTTAAATCCTTTAGAGACCGTGCATTGAGTTCATATGCTCCCAAAGCGTGGAACTCCCTCCCGACCTGCGTCAGAACATCCCTTGACCTGACCACATTTAAAAGGAACCTAAAAACACACCTATTTAGGACAGCATTTAGTGGGAACCTGTGATTCGTCTTTGATGTGCTTATGCATGCTGACACTGTGCATGCTGCCACTAACCACATTTGCATGCTGACCCTGTGCATGTCACCCCTAACCATATTATTCATTTCGTTTGTTTTTCAAGCATGATTTTACTTACCATTCAATTGCATTTCCCTTTGCAGCAAATGTAAAGCGCCTAGAAAGAGATAAGGTTCTCTTTGGGTGCTTTATCAAGTGCAGTATTATTATTATTACCTGGTTTCAGTTATTCACGTGGTTCATGGCTCAGCGGGATTGCCTTTTCGGGGCACTGTGTTGACTAACTTTTAGTCTCTTGTCGTGCTAAAGAAAGATATGGTCGCCAGCTTTGTCGCGTCAGAGTCCAACGAATCGTGAACAGAGGAGCGTTTGTAGCTACCCGTGCACGAAAGTCTTTTTGGAGCAACCGAGGCTCATTGCTGATAGCTGAACATGATTTCACACTTTAAATCTACAATGGACATCCAGGATATATAGCCTCACGTAACATTGAACATACTTACGTTCTTTCGGTTGGTGAGCCGTGACGGCACACTACGTACGGTGGTTGCTTTTCACGACCTCGGTCCCGAGGTCGTGGGTTCGAATCCCACAGTGGGCGATCCTTCATTTCCGCTGCAAGCGGTGGAGGTAGCCGCAAGGCTCTTCTGTCGCCGTACAAAAGAGGCTGTTAAATCAGCCAGTATTGTTGATCACGGATTACATCAGATATATAATTGCGGCATAATTCTGGAATAATGCTGAGTAGCAAAGAAACGGCTCAGAAGTGTTGGGATTTCATTATATGGAAGCAGGAAAAATAGTCAACGCTATCTGGGTGGAATGAATAGTGCACGGTTGCTTCAGAACGGTCAAGGATTCATAAAGCTTCTGCCACTTAGCATACGTCTTAGCTTAGCAAGATTCTAAAGAGTTGTCGCTCTTGGTATTTGTAAAGCATCTCTGTCAAGAGCCTTGTCGAGACCTCTAGTTAACTCTTTCTACCTGACGGCGCTCATCCGCTATACAAATGAGGCTTTTAAATAAGCTAATATTATTTTATATACTTCCGCACATCGATAGCACTTCCAAATGGTAGCTGCCGGTCTCATGTTGCTGCTCTATATATTCCCTATCAGCAATTATTTTTATCAATCAAGAACTTCAACGGATTAATACAGACACCAGCCGCTGGCGAAGCAGGCCAGGAGGCGGCTGACTGGTGGGGGGGGTGGCTCGATTAGTCTTCCGAGAGGGCAAGAGAGTGATAAAATAACTGTATATATATATATATATATATATATATATACTACGTATATATAAATTAATTATATATATATATATATATATACATATGTGTGTATATATAAATATATACGTTTGCGTACTTCTCAGAGAGAACTAAGTCTCTCTCTAGGCACTTTACGTAGGCTGTAGAGGAAGCATGTAAACAGTACCCTCAGTTTGGGTCGGTCATAAGCAAATGTAAATGTTTTGAGCGCCCACGAAAATGCAATTAATTTGCATAGCGCCCTAAGAGAACTTAATAACTATTCAGGTGCTGCACACATGCCGCAGAGCACGACGCCACGACCTCGGTCATCGAATGCATGCGAGTGGGTCCTCCTAAGCTAAATAAGCGGCCTCTGCTCCCGGTCAAGCAACGAGGAAAATCTCAGCCTGTGACCTATTGGACCCACGTTGCGTTACTTACGAACGTGCGCGGCATTTTTTGCTGGAATACAGATTAAGTAAAGGGCTACAAATCACCGCCGCATGAGCACAACCGGTAAGTCTAATACCACGAAGCTCGGCAAACAGGTCGTTGAGGCGGCCTCGACGAACGAAGCAATACACGACTGTCGATTATTTGCGTTGCATGGTGGGAGAATTTATCCAGGTAATTTAAAACTCACTGCAAGAGAATTAATGAACACGGGTCTAAGGACTCGTACTATATCGTACTTATACTAACATACTACGTAACTTGCTACGCCGTTCGAATAAGTATATCCTTGAGCTGCCCAATCGCTACAAGATGCATTGGTCTGCATCTTAGCAAGTTTATTCTTTTTTCAAGACCACGACATTAACTGAATCACGCATCGAAGACTACCATGTGTATAGTGCTGGAATTTTCATCTGACTGCTAACTTGAATTATTCACGCTTTCAGGTCATCGATGGTTAAGGAACTCACTTGTCGGTAGTTCATTAGCTAAACAGTCAATCGCAGCCTCTTTCACCTCGGCTGACAATGATGGAGCTTCATTGTCGTGCAACGTCGTGCAGAGTTTGGTGCTTATTCGAGGCTGCCTTTCTTTGTTGGCAGTGGGGGCAGGGAGCGCTGGCTGCGTGCTTGCCAGCCGGCTGTCCGAGAACCCCAACGTCAGCGTCGCTCTTCTCGAAGCCGGGGGCGAGTATACGGATGTGGATTCCATAAGCATCCCACTCGCTTACGCTGCCGCCGCTACGACCAAGCTGATTAACTGGGATTACTACACAGTTCCTCAGCAGTCAGCCGGTTTCTCGACCGTTGAACAGGTGAGCAGGTGCTTGCTTGCTGAAACTTGCCACAGCCTGAGCGCCTTTGCGTGCTGCGAAGACGCTTCTTCCGGTACACGCTCTCGCTCCTCTGCACAGCAGTACCAGAATGCACTTCTTGTATGCTGAAAGCTTGAATCCAATTGTCAGCAGTGAGTACGTGGATGAACTGGCGATACGTGCTGCCACTAACCATTGTGCATGCTGGCCCTGTACATTTTACCATTAACCATGTTATTCTTATTGATATTGTGCATGATATTACTAACTATATGAGTGTAGCCGAGTTCCGAGGGCAGAGGCTATTTCCCGCTAATGCCCGCCATGCTCAGGCCACGCCGCAGTCCGCATGCCGCTGAGCTGGGATAAGATGAGCGGCCGTCAGGTTAAACCTCTTTGTAATATCGCATGCGCCAACAACAACAGGGGAACTATACAAGTCTACAGGGAGGTTCGTACACAAAGTAAACTATGGGGATGCGAGATGACGCAGCAAGTGCGAACAGACGTGTTAGTCACTCAGTCAGCTTCTGCAGTCCCGCCGTTGTACCGACTCCGTTCCAACAGTACAAGCGTACGCCGTCAAAGATCTGGCTAGCTGAGTAACTTCTTGAATACTCGCAGTTGACGTCTACCACAGCCGAGAGCTTCCGCCGGAAGAGTCCAGCTCAAGGGGAGCGGCCACGAACATGCTACAGAGGGAACGCGGAATATACAAGTCTCAAAAACGAGCGTGCTGTGCCGCTTGGCTCGGGCCTTGGACACTCGTTGCCTTGCATGCGTGGCCGCATCGCCGGAGCACGCCTGCACCCATCCAGATGCATAACTCGGCGAGACCGGGAACGTCCAACGCCATGACTTAGTTGGCCAACTTGTGTTACCTCAGAGCCCCGGTGACCTCTCGTCACCGAACATCTTGCCATGCCCTTAGGTCAGACGGGGTATGCACACTCTCCCCTGGACGCTCCCCCCCCGACATGTCCTCCTTTTGGTAGGACATTCCCTCGGTATATAGTTTAGGTTTTAGGGTTTAGTGTTTAGGGTTTAAGGGTTTAAAGTTTAGGGTTTAGGATTTAAGGTTTAGGGTTGAGGGCTTAACATTTAGGTTGTAGGTTTTAGGGTGTAGCATTTAGGGTTTAAGGGTTTATGGTTAGCATACGGTTTATGGTCAGCATATGTAAATTGCCTAGAAAAAAGCTTTGAGTTCCCTGATTGTTCTTTAAAAATACATTATTATTATTATTATTATTATTGTAAATGACGTCTAGTTTAAAATAAGGCAACGATAACCCTTCATTAGTATACTCAAAATAAGGTAAACATAACTCCTAATAGTAATAATAATACTAATGACACTCTTGATAAAGCGCCACTAGAGAACTCAATCTCTTTCTAGGTGCTTTACATTTGCTGCAAAGAACCACAATCAGATAGTTAGTGGTAGCAAGCTCGATAAACAACAAGAATAGCATGGTTAGGGGTGGATGACATGCACAGGGTCAGCATGCAAGTGTGGTTAGTGGCAGCATGCATAGTGTCAGCACGCATAAGTACATAAAGGGTGAATCGCAGGAACCCAGTAAATGCTGTGATAAATAGGTGCGTTTTTAGTTTCTTTTTAAACGCGGTCAAGTCAGGGGATGTCGTGACGCAACTCGGGAGTAAGTTCCTGGCTTTCGGGAGCGTACGTACTAAAGGCATGGTCTCCAAAGGATTTGAGGTTTCTACGAGGTATAGAAAAACAGTCGGATTCCGAAAAGCGGCTGGTAAGATGCTTAGCCTGGTGGGGGAGAAGATCTGATAGGTAGGTTGGAGCCAAAGAATGAAGGGATCTAAAAGTTAGTGACAAAAACTTGAAGTATATCCGTTGCTTGATTGGAAGCCAGTACAGATAGGCGAGAAGCGGTCTGATGTGAGCTCACGATAGGCAAGCCTAGCTGCAGAGTTTTGCACCAACTGTAAGTGCCTGATTGGTCAGGCCGGTGGACCAGCAAGCAGTGAGTTACAGAAGTTAAGACAGGATGTCACAAGTGCATGGACCAATTTAGATGTGGTATCCCTATCTAAACTAGCCCGAATTTCAGCAATGGGATGTAACTGAAAGTATTCAGACTTGACTGGGGAGCTGGTATGGTCGTTTAAAGAAAGGTCACTTTGGAACACGACACCTAAATTTCGTGCAGATTCAACCGGAGATATGCTGGCAGAGCCAATTTTGATCATTGGGATTTGCAATTTTTGAATGACTTGCCCATAACTAGGAAGTTGGTTTTATTATCATTCACTTAAAAAAATGTGCTGCCATCTATGTTCGGATGCCATTAAAACATGCAGCAAGAGAGTTGAGAGAATTTGACGTGCTGGAGGGCTGGGAGGGATCAAAGTACAGTTACAATTGAGTGTCATCCGCATAGAATTGAAAGCCTAGATGATGCTTGACAATCAAATCGGCAAGAGGAAGAGTATAAAACATGGAAAGAACAGGACCATGCACTGAGCCCTGAAATACCCCATTCTTCAGAGGCTCCTCAGATGATCTTTTGTCCATTCACATCAATACTCTGGAGTCTGCCACTGAGATTTGACCTGAACCATTGCAATGCAGTGCCAGTAATGCTCAGGCGAGATGAAAGGCGCTTAAGAAGGACTTGGCGACACCTATTTAGGACAGCATTTAGTGGGTTCCTATGATTCGTTGTTCATGCGCGTATGCGTGCTGACACTGTGCATGCTGCCACTAACCACATTTGCATGCTGACCCTGTGCATGTCACCCCTAACTATGTTATTCATTTTGTTTAGTTTATCAAGCATGATATTATCACCATCCCATTGCATTTCCCTTTACAGCAAATGTAAAGCGCCTTGAAAGAGATTGAGCTCTCTGAGGGCGCTTTATCAAGTGCATTATTATTATTATGCATTATTATTATTGATAGTGTCAAACGCTGACGAAAGATCGAGCAAACCAAGCAAAGGTACTCTACCCATTTCTGCATTCTTAAGTATGTCGTTGTACACCCGAAGCAACGCTGACTCTGTGGAGTGATCGGCTCTAAAACTAGTAATAAGCTTTAAAATCTGTTTAGTATCGCACTCTTTGTTGCCATGTCATAACGGCATTAAAAATATGGAGGAGCAATTTAGCCGGGTAGAGGTTGGTGCTCCAGTGGCTCTGGTACGCACACACTTCGCTGAAACGTCCGCACGGCTCTTTCGTATGAGTGCACGGGCGTACCCTAAAGTATCTACGACCGCTGTGAGTCTATCGTGGCAATTTGTGACTAAGTCTTCAAGCTTTTCCGCCCGGTTTTTCCATTTTGGGAAGTCGTTTTTACCCAGCTCTCATTGACGGTTTTGTATTGGTTTGACTTTATGCCCTCAGGAGTGACAGGAGCCATTGCTCCCTTTCAGTGCCTGTTTTAGTGCAGGATAGATTAATCGTTTTCTTTTATTCTTTTTTACGCTCCACACTCTGTTTTTTTACGGTGAAAGATGAGTGTTGCAACAACATGAATGGTGGAGGAGCAATGTCATTCGTAGCCACCAACTTTCGGCGAACGTTCCAGTCTCAAGAGAGCTATCGCTGAGAAGCAATGAGAAAAAACGTCAATAGCCCTTAGCTCCTCGTAGCCAAACGGTAACCTGGTAACGGCTATGGTACTGTGTCTAGTCCCATAGTCCTTAAAAAAACTGTAATAATCTTGAGCCACAGACAATTTTTCAACTCCAAATTATTGCGCAATGAGATTGTAACTTGTAATTAATTTTGAAATTGAAATTGAGATTGTAACAAAATGCACTCATGCACCCGCTCGCACACACACACTTGCACGCACAGACACACTAAGTTGACGCTGTATGAAAAAAATTCTGCGACAGATAGTGCATGTCTCATTACAGCTTTCTAACCATTGGTTGGACATGAGCTTGTGCTAGCTGCTTCTGGTCAACTCTGCACCTAGCGTCTTCACTAGTAAGAGTTTTCTTTATGTCTTGATAGAGTTGGCATACCACCTAGCTATAATATGAAATTCGTCAGCACTCTTCTTTGTATAAACAATCTCAGCCTTTTATTTGAAATCCTTCTCGGAAAAATTGGAGCCATGAAGTATTCAACTTTCCTTGTCCGAAGCCAAAGTTAAAAATGTGACAGTTGCGGATGATTGGGTTTCGCACGAGAAACTGATGACCTGACTGCATTTCCAAACGATAGATTAATTCAGCTATCTGTACAGCTGGCAGGATAGTTTACACGTCCTGTGGGCTTTTAATCGTGCTCTGGAAAATATTGGCTACCTCCATCAAGCAATTGTTTTAACCGAGCAGCAAACCAATGTCTAGGTCAGCTGGTGAGGAGCCGGACTCGAGACGGGACAATGCTAGTATACATCTCTCTTAGCTACCTATCTCTGACACCGGTTTCTGCTTAGCTCAGCCGAATCAATTGGTCGGCCACTCCGGCAAGGAAATGTAAAGCGCCTAGAGAGAGATTCACGAAGTTCTCTGAGGGCGCTTTATCAAGTGAATTATTATTATTATTACTATTAAAGATCCTTCATGTGAGCCGCGATACGGCTGTAAACTCTGTGGCCCGAGTAACGAGCCCTGCGTGACTGCTAGAAACCCGTCGCTTGTTATCTACCAATGAGGCCTAGATTCACGTGCTTACGTAACGATTGCTCTTAGTAAGTAGCACTACAATTTCTCGATCTCGGCGACGACTTCTGTCTTTCCTCCATACGCACATCATCATTTTCTGAGGATCTTGGCTGGCGATGAATTGCTCCATGTCGTTCTAGCTTGTTATCTGCCTCGGGTACCACGTTACAAGAGCTTGATCAAAGCTGTTCCGATCAGAGAGTGCTAGTAGCTTCTTGGTTTTGGCCCACCATTCCATAGTTACTTTATGCGTGTGTAATCAGTTTTCGCAGGGTCTTGGCGCGAGGCACGTATGTCGTGCTAGCTGGTCTGTTGACTTGTGCAGTTCGATATTATGCAGGCTCCTCTGATAAGCCGCTGGTGAACAGCTGTTAGGAGCCTAACCGAGAGGGGCTGGTGCACAGCTGTGGTCCGCCTGTGATCTGGCGTGGACACAGGCCGGTAACCCACTGGTGAACAGATGGTGGATTTACCATCAAGGTCGGCTGGCTCACAGTTGTGGTCCTCCTAGATGAATCATCGGGGTCGACCAGGGGACAGGAGAGTCGAGTCGAGGAGAGTCGGGTGGGAGAAGGGGGCGAAGGGAGCCGTGGTTCACTCGGCTCACTGCGTCGTGCAATGAAGTGTTGGCGTTGTTCATCAGCTGGCTCTCTGCTGTGCGAACCAAACGACAACTTGGGCTCGTTGTTTTAGCGCATTTGGTGGCCGAGAGGCAAAGTGCTCGGAGGTTCAAGCTCAATCAATGCAATGGTGTACATTCGCGGAAGCCCACAGGATTATGACGGCTGGGTCAAGGCTGGATGCACAGGTTGGAGCTACGAAGAGTTGCTTCCATATTTTATCAAATCTGAAGGAAACCGGGATCCAAACTATCAGAGATCGTGTAAGTTCTCGTTCTCCTGCACGAAAAAATGATGCAAGCTTTGCGAGCACTTGACATTAGGCTGAACGAAGTCTCTACTTTGGACAGCACATTAACACGTAAAAAGTGAAAAAAGGCACGAAGTTGGTTGTGCCTGCATGCCAATTCTGCATTTAATTAGCCCTAGGCTGGCAAGGCGTCCGGCAATACAGAGCACCCCTACATAAACAATTCCGCCTCGTTTATGAAGACGAGAAGAACGAGGAAACAGCACTTTCTATTGCGTACAGCTTATTGGCATGAAGTTCAGAGTAGAACTCGTTTGACGCCAAAAGCGCAAGAGAGTATTTGGCGAGTTGGAATTTTTTGTATCGTTTTAAACCGTAAATTTTAATGTACATATTCCCCTGAGTTATAATTTTGGAAAACACTGATAACTAATAATTGTTAGCCCCGTCATAATCTGGTGATGTAGCATGCCAACTTTGCAGTACGATAAGAAGCCCGATTACAAAGTATTTCAGATAGGCAGGCGTAAGAGAATGAAGGACGTGAAAGTGAGTGACAGGACCTTGAAGTTGACACGATGCTCCATAGAAGCGGCTACAACCTTGGTTTTAAGCATGCATGATCAAAAGTTAGCAAAAAATATTGCGATTCAACCTACATTTCGACCCTTACAGCTTAACGATATGAGAGCTGACATCGTGCCTTCCGGCATTCAGACTTCCTTCTGACTGCGAAACTCCCTCAAACCGCTTCAGGTCTTATAGACAATGTTTCCTCACTTACGAATACCGATAAAGTAATAATTATTGTTACCGACCGTATTCTCGAATGAATCCTCATAAGCAATGTTCGTCAGCAGGAAGCTGCTACCGCCATTTAGAGCGCTTAAAACACGATATCCAGCTCCTGCTGTAGCCTAAAATGGGAAACCCATTTCTTTTTCATACAGCCAGGAGCAATAGAGCTGCTGGCGGGCGTAGCTGCGAATGACATACTTGCAGACTAGACACGAACCAAGATGGTGGGTAGAACCACAAGCTAGCAAGTCGAAGTGCGAGTGGAGATACGGTCGCCATACTTCACGTATTTTTGCTATTGCACAGTTTTCAGTGACAATCTCAGAGTGAGCAGCTTTTAGTGGGCAGGGCAAGCAGCCTTCAAAGCAAGCAACAGAAAAAAGTGAAGACGCATGGATTTATAAACACAGCAGTTAAAGCACTACAATGAATTAAAGTAGAGTAAAGAACGGTAGCTAATGAAGTGCCACAATTAACAGTAGGACAGCCCTTTAACAGTAGGACAGCCCTGCAGGAGTTACACAAGTGAAGAGTTCCGCAAGGTAGGTTGCATATTGCAAGAGTGGATGCCACTGACAGTTTTTGAACAAACGAATGAAACATCCGACGATTGGCTAAAAGGACCTATGGGCACGAACGGATTGATAAGCAGCTCAGCCAAGTACGAACATATCCTCATTTGACTCCGCTGCGATGCGGGGATAAAGCTAGAGCAACATTCTCTTAAATCTAAGGCTAGAATGCTTGACTTAATGACGCCATGACGTCTCCTCAGTAAACATTTAAAATAAAGCTGAGAATCTGCCTGCTCTTTGCAGAAATGGTTGCCGGCCGGCATAGTGAAGTGATCCCTATATTCGATACCCTATATTTGCTCCACACGTGCTACTTTCGTGCTCGTCAATATTACTAATATCTCGATATTCGTGATTGCCAGCTTCCTGAAGAAGACTATGCTATATTTTGTAACTATCTACGCCAATGTATTATCACTAAGCTGGACCGACATTGCTGTTTGCATGGTCAGAGGATTAAGAAAATGGCTATTAAATGGTGTCGGTAGCCTAGTGCTTTTTTTTAGCAGCCTACGGAATATATTGTACGACTCGAATGTTCTAGAAACTCCGTAAATTGTAGGTCATAGAATACCTTACGGCAGCCAAAATGTAATTTATCTCTGCCAGTAACCCACACTTGAAGTGTCCAGTCTTAAGCGGTTTTAACCAGGAGAGTTTCTTACAGTGCACTCATAGCCTAAACAGCCTTCGGTGCGCATACGTTAGCTAACAGAATTCAACTCACAAAAAACAAGAGAAAGTGAGACACATAGCTGAGTCAAGAGGGAAGTCGATGGAGTAGCATGGACGTAGCAGCTCATGATGGTTGGAAAGGATGTGCCAAAGTCGTCAGCAAGAGAGCAGATGTCATTCCATGATATTTAAGGAAGCGAGCTCCACAGTCTAGGACCTGCGGAGAAAATGCTTCTGTCGGCAGCGGTCTTCAAAGCGTAGGAATTTGAACAACTAATTTATAGTTATTAGACGATCCATTTAGCGTTCGTAGGGAACGAGGAGGCTACAACTGGTGCAGCAGCCAAGGAAAGCCGTGGCGGGCCTTGTGGGTCCAATTTCGCTCTGTATTCATTCTTCGACCTGAAGTCTTCCTTAAGCTCCCTCAGCAACGTTAACACATTGCTAAACCTATGGGATTTGTTGGCTAGCCTTGTAGCCATACTAGTCGCCAGCTGCAGAGGCTTCGTGGATTATATTGGTAGCCCAGCCAAAACGGAATGCGAGTAATCCGGTCAGAAATAAGAAGCTAGTTGAATTTTTAGCAAACCACAGTGCTGGCTTGACAGCCCCGAATCTTCGACAGGGATTGAATGCAATACTTTTGTAGAAAATCTTCTAAATGATGCTTTCAATTTCGACGCATTTATCAAAAAGTACACCCAGACTTTGATCACGTGATAACGGTCGCACTGCAGCATCGAAAATAAGAAGAACGAATCTCCTAATCCAGCAGGGTGCTAGCTGTGCCCTGTGAGTAGGAGTTAAGGTTTTATTATTGCTTAGCGTAAGGAAACGTGTGGGAATCGATGATCGAATGTCTGCAAGGCAAGCATCCAGTCTGCCCCGATAGCTCTCTTTCAGGACCGGCGCTGCTGTCCATGCAGGCAGACCCTGAAGCTGCTCAACTCTTTGGGACGGGTCAGTAACGCGCCTAAATGTGATAGACTTCGGTGGCTTGGCCGCAAATATACACAACGGGAGGATCGTGGCCTTAAGTACTTGCCAGACTCAATCAATCATAGATGGAGTGAAGAGGTTTGTCAGGCTAATACACTCCTTCAGGTCGGGCCAAACCGCTTTCGGACGGAGGTGCATTGATCACTATTTATCTAAGTATATGGAAGCCTCTATAAAAAAGGGGTATCTTATTAAAATTGACTCTGAATCTAGAGCCACGATAGTCCAGGAGGTAAGGTGGTCGCTCTTCAGAACGGAGATTGTGAGTCTAAATCCTGCAGTAGAGGATCTTTCATTGCCAACTGCTAGCGCTAGTGATAGCCATCGAGCTCTTCAGCCTCTATCGAAATGAGATGGCTACATTAGCGATTAGTATTATTATTATTATAGTTAACCTAGTCACTAAATGCATGCAATCGAATTGGGCTTTTTAGCATCCTCCAAAATAGTTCTGCAAATGTAAAATAGTGCCTTGATAGAGTTGAATTTCTTAAGGAGTCAATTAATTTAATATTGTTCTCATTATTACCGCATTTGGAGAGTATGCCCTAAGTTCTACGCCGTTTAAAAGCCTCTTTACACACCCTAAAAAGAAATTACAATTTTTTCATTTGGAGAAAGAAGAAGAGACAAACCGCTACGTCCATCCCGAGACGAAAAGTAGTCACTGCTTGCCGTCCGGTCGTTCGGTGCCGACAGTGGCAACATGCCAGGTTTTTAGACCTGCATATTATTATTCTATTATTCATACAATTATTTTTACTATCACCATTTGTAAAAAAAAAGGAAATGTTGCGGCTCTTGCAATTTGACCGTAAATTGCAGAGGTGCATTGTTCGGCATGTACTTTGGCACTTTCAGAAAAAAACTTTAATAATCTATTTGTCGGTAGCTTGAAGCTGGGCGCAGAGCGTGATTCCTGAAAACCTATTCAAGTCGGATGAACGTACCCAATTTCAAGAATCTCAAGCTGCGAACCGAAGTTTATTCGCCTAGCCGGTTTCCTTGCCATCTGCTTGAAAGAATTTCTATTTAGTACCACCAAATCCCCTCTTTAAGAACTGTCTATTGCGTTCATATACTGCTTACAATATAGATCTTACACATATCTGATGTCCATAAATAGTTTACTGCGATCATATGCAGGTATTCGCGTTTTTGAGCCTGTCTCTGGGCACTCGAGTGAAGCTCCGTGATCCTAATGTCTCCATTAAATCTGGCTTATTGGCTAGCCATTGAAATACGTGCCGGCAGTACTGCACTTAAGCCTTCAAGCTTCGTCCCATCACTGTCACTTGCAAACGATCGTATCTCTATGGCAGGCTTTCATGGCACCACCGGTCCACTGCAAGTATCTTCCGTGGCAGCTTCAATGTTAGGAAATCACATCGCTGTCCTTTCGAAGGCAGCAGAAGAGATGGATCTGCCAATTATCGACTTCAACGGCGGTTCCGAGTCGGGACCTTTCGGTAAGGCGAGTCACGAACGGGCCACTCTCCGTTCTCGCAGGCTGACTGTCTTGACAAGCGAACGTTATTCCCTACTTGTAAGAAACATATCACGTGCTGCATACCCTTGCCCTGTGCCAGAGCATTTCACTACGATACAGTTTGACGAGAGCAGACCCGTCGCTAACTGGTTGTCTAGGTGCTGGAGCGAGCCAGTATACAACTGACGGTCACGAGAGAAGCAGCACGGCCAAGGCTTTCCTGGATGCAGCCAAACAGCGGCCCAATCTTCATGTAATAACTCGTGCCCACGTGACCCGCGTGCTGACCAAAGGGACCGAGGCAACGGGCGTGCAGTTTGTCAGGAATAACGCTGTACACTCGATAGTGGCTGACAAAGAGGTGCTGCTGTCGGCCGGCGCTATCGGGTCGCCGCATATACTGCTGCTCTCAGGCATTGGACCTGCTGAACAGCTCCACAAATTTGGGGTAAATCAGGACACGGCGAAGCTTCTTATTTGATACCTAAGAATGTCTTTCGGTAATTTTCTGTTGCATGTATTTGATGCATCGAAGGCAACCAGCTTTACCCGAGCGAGAGAGATAAAGCTCTTTATCTCTCTCGCTTGCCGCCTCTTTGTCGTACAGAGCAATGTGCCATGTATCACGTGTTGAATGATGAGGAGCTGAATTATGAGTAGTCTCTCTCTCTCTCTCTCTCTCTGTGCCATGCTCTCTTAGTATCCTGACCAAAGGTGACTGTTCATTGTAGATTCCCCTGGTTGCAGATTTACCCGTTGGAAGGAACTTACAGGATCATGTGTTCTTGCCTATGGAAGTTCTCACCAACAGCTCGATTGGTCTGCTACGTGAAGAGATAGAGAATCCTTGGAACATATTGCAATACATGCTGCTTAAGAACGGTATGTTGATGATACAGAGTGGCTAAAAAACCTGTGAGTGACCAAGGATTCTTTTTGTGAAGTAATGTTTAATTTTTCTGGAAAACCTTGTGCCCTGCAATGGCAGAAAAAACATGTTTCGCGTACTCGCGTTTTGCTTTGAAAATTCCTGCGACCGTTTCTTTTAAGAGAGCGATGACGAGCCCTTGTTTTTAAGCATAAAGTCATTACGAACATTTAAATACATCAATTTGAAAATGCAGAACTGCAGAAGGACGCCAGACGAGGAACTTAGTGATTACAAATTACGTCAGCGTATGAAATAAACAATAGGCAACCTTTGGTTTGTTGGGCCTTTGGTTCTACCAAGTAAGCCCGAGAGACTCCGCTCTCACTCTCTCAACTCGGGGCATGTTGCTTGGTTTTTTACGGCAACATATGCTACTACGCCGAATCTGTATATACTGTCTAAATTCGTGTGCATATTGTTAATGGATATTTTTAGGTCTTGCGGTAGTTTCACTGCATTAAATAAAGTTATGGAGGTTCAGCGATCTAAATATATTTGGTTTCTACGGGGAGATTAAGTACAAGAGCAGCAATGCTTGGGATGCCTTAAGCGTTTGAAATTCATCCAACTGTCGGAAAGCATTTCAGACATGCAAGTTTGGTAGTATATGCACTTTCGGCTTTCAATAGGCAGCTCTCTGAAGCTTCCTTTTCTTGCATATGAATTGTGAAGTAGTTACACACACACACACACACACACCACACACACACACACACACACACACACACACACACACACACACACACACACACACACACACACACACACACACACACACACACACACACACACACACACACACACACACGCACACGCACACGCACACGCACACGCACACACACACATACACACATACACACATATATATATGAACATATTATTTAACTTGTTTCGTCAAGATGTGATCTTTAGGCAGATTTAACGGATGAATTATTTTATTATTTATTTATTATTATTTATGTAATGCAGTAATCCAGATTGCGAGTGAAACTACTATTGTGGCTACAATCTTTAAAATGTTGTTGGTAGGAAAGCATTCAACTAGCCTACTGGCTAGGTGTGCGATTGGGATTTGTCGATGAGCTCTTAAGAGACCTGGCTTATTTAGCACAGAAGAAAATAGGGCAGTGCAGGGCTGGGGTATAGTTCAATCATCTCTTAGCGTGGTCAATCATCTCTTAGTGGTCAATCATCTCTTAGCGCCATCATGTTATGACCATTAAACAAATCTACTATATAATGACACGGCTGCATTGCAAAATATTTTGCTTTTTTATCTAGGAATCTTATCCGAGAGCCCAGTTTCATTTTTGGCTTTCTTCGACTCCGCACACAAGCCATATGTTGGAAACGGGGCGCCGAAGCTGCAGCTCCATGTCATGCCTACTTTGACCTCAAAGGCCGAGAAAGCTCAATGGTTTAATTATATAGAGGTCTGTATCTTATTGCAGCAAAGTATTTGTGTCAACAGTAATATAATGCGCAATTTCAGTCTAGGCGATCCGTAAACTATATATCGGTTATATGTTACAGCCAGTCAAGCTGGCTCCCTTCACCTTTTTGCTGCATGCAACTTTCTTTTTTTCAGTGACTCGAATAGCCATCTAGGCTATGTGGTGTTGAGCTAGAGGACTCTCTATAGACCCCAGCGGTCAGATGACTGCATCTCTCAGTGCAATTTTCAAAAGAGGATGCCTTTTAGCGGTAGGAGCATAGTTGCAAAGGTGTTTGGATAGCAAACAGCTGTGAAGGATGTAGTGTGAAGGGGTTTTAGTCGCCGATGCCCTGGCAAAGTCAGCATCGGTGAGAAAAGATGGAGAAATGAATTCCACAACATTTATTTTGTTCAGATTGAGCACACAAGAAACTCGCAGTATCTAGCTAAAAGAAACATCATTTTATTCGAATCGATTTTTAAAACGCTACTAGGGCTTGCCGATGATCTCCCTCACTACTTACTATCAATTTTGAGTTGAGCAGAATGGTTTCACTTGATATATGCCGCCGTGGTGCTTTTACCGCGTCCATTAAGGATTTCGTTTAAAAAATAAACGCAAGTTTGTTTAACGAATGCTCTGCTCTACGATAACCATCCATTGTCCAGGTGTCAGTTGTCTGATTAGCAAATATGTCACCCTAAATTAGTGCGTCATTGCAGCTTGATAGCTTGGTAGCTTTGATTGACGGCTTGATAGCTGGGTCACAAACTGGCTGCTGCTGCTGCTCAGCTTCCAGTAATGTCGAGCATGCGGTATACTCTCTGTTGCTGTGCATTACAGGATTGCATATTCCTGTTATTTCTAGTTAAATTTAGACGTTTTGGTTCGAGAAACTCGGCCACCACTACCGAGCTTAGCTCAACTGCTGCATAGCTGGATTGCTAGAACAACATGAGTCTCCTTAACGCATAAAGTCAGTACATTGTAAGCTGTCTTTGCCAATTCTTTAAAAAAAAGACCCAATTTGATTTAGAACACTTCACGCATTCAGACAGCAATCGAAGCTTTGATTTGTGAAATTAATTAGATAACTAAAGCCAACGTTACAAATCACATGTTTGATGCACAGAAACAGTAGTTTCAATAGCTCAAAGTTCAGTAAACCGTAGATTGCCTGAACGTAACAAGCTCGATTTTAAATTTTATATACTTGGTCTTACTTTACACATCCTTTGGTCGGTCTGTATCTTCCAATGACATAAGTCCATATATTTGCGGAGTAAATATATGCTTTCGCAGAACATATTCGCGTATATAGAGCTACACTGTACATGCTGTAAGTGTAAACAGTACCTACATCATTTTCTCCGTCTGGCTCGCTAAGTTTAACTTTGTGACGGGGCAGAATTATTCGAACTTCAAAAGTTTGGACGAGCGTCGATAGAATTTGAGATAGAAAGCTAAGACCTATTTATAGCTTATCGTGTTTGTTAGTTCTGAGCCTGAGAGAAATTTTGTTTCGATTGATAATAAACGCTTGCTGCCCATGGCCGCCGACCTGGTGGCATATGCTGCCGTGTACACCGTCCTATTGGCGTCGGCGTCGGCACCTGCCATCTTCTAGTCATGAGCTGCTGTACTCACAGTCTTGTCGATACAGGGTCTGACACGCCCTGCCGGCACATTCTCCGACCAATCTTGTGTTCGCCGCATGTCTTTTCTCGCCAGCCGTTCCGTCCGCATGCACTGCCGCACCTGAGCCATCCGACATTTCAGCTTTGCAGGCCCTAGTGGCCCCATTTTCTTTGCGACTCTCGCTCTTGCCCGAATAATAACGGTTTCCTCTAGCTATTTTTAAAACTATTAAAAGGCCGTATTCGGCCACTCAAGCCCGCACATCCACAATTGGCGTGCAAAGGACAATAAGCCTCTAGAGAAGGTGAAAAAATGCCCCATTCTGGGTAACAAAAGTGCCAAATTCTTCGCAAAGTGCCAAAATCTATGCATGAAATAAACCGTGTGCGAAAAATTGTCAAGTACGTTTAATATTTTAAAATCCTCCTATCTATTTTTGTACAAGTAATTAAAAATCAGAGATCTCCATTGCACTTCTTAGGAAATATTTAAGATGAAATAGGATCAACATCAACCAGATTGTCTTGGAAAAAAATTTAAAACAGCACATACAATTAAAATACAAGTAAAAAATAAGATTGTAATTGAATATATATATATATATATATATATATATATATATATGTGTGTGTCTACTCATTTTTATTCTATTGTGCTAAGTAATATCTCGTGTCTGCCAGTAAGTCTGGAGAGGACTAAGCTGACGATCCAGTCGTTAGCTAGTCCTCTCGCTCGACGACGATTTGATGACCAGTCCTCTCGCTTGATGACAATTGGACGACCAGTACTCTCGCTCGATGACGATTGGATGACCAGTCCTCTCGCTCAATGACAATTTGACTGTCAGCAAAGCATCGCAGCACTATATAGTATGCTCAGCTCCAAAAAGAGCTGGCATCAATACAACATCAAAACACTGTCTCTCAGAGCAACATTCAAACTTTCCCTGACTCAGCCTCACTCGTACATTTAAGATGTAACCTAACAGACAAAATTTCGAAGCGCTTTAATGTAGCCATGGTCGCTTGTTTGACAAATATTGCACAGCCGGGACCCAAGACCCCCAATGCGTTAGAACAGAGATGAAGGGTAGCTTCGCTTAACACGTGCTTTTACCATTTGCCTTTACTGCACCATCTGAGCATTGTCTGTTGCTTGACTAACTAGCGTCGTGTTGAATTAGTATTTGGGAAAGTTAACTCGGGAGCAGTCACATACGTAAGCCGAATGCAGAGGAGGTATTAGCCATTATCTTTTTCGTAACACTTTTTCTTTGACTGAGCTTCATCGATGCCCCTTGCTTGCTCTAGGGCAGTTAGTCACTATGCATGGTCAACACAACGATTGCAAAATGTATTAGCATCAGTCCACCTACATGCCAAAAATCTGACAAAAACTCGGTTCATCTCTCGGCTGCCGATATAAATGCAGACTTGTGTTTTCTCTTGGTAGATTTTTTAGATGGCGGTATTTCAACATAGCAAAATATTTAAGCTGGACTCTCGCGAAATTATTCATCCAGTAAACACTGTAGTAGATGTAGCTTTTAAAGGGTCAGCAGGCTGCTGCTGCGTGCCAGTAAATAAATAAATACATTTTTAGAACGCCCTAAGAGAACCTAATCTCTGTTCAGGTGCTTCATATAAACTCCATAGGGCTCGAACCCACGACCTCAGTACATCAAGTATATTCACATTGACCTTTCTCGAGAAATAACCTTAAATGCTTGACCAAAACAACTCGGCAGTGGCGGTTCGGGCCCAAATGTAAACGTAGCTACTTAATACTATGGTCTGGTAGAACAGCAAACGCGCCTAAAAATAGCGTTTTAAAAATTCTGACTGATGAAAGCAAAAATAAGCAATACTTGACTGGAATAGCATGGAAGCCCATCCTAAAGCGGGGCTGCAGGCCGCGGTTGTTATCAACGACGAAATTACGTCTCAACTTCACTCGATGAGCGACCGCTGAATTTGTGTCGAATAAACACCAAGATTGTACGCCATATTTTTTCATTAATTGCTGTTTCAACCTCGCCTTCGTAGAAATTTATCAGGTCTCCCTTGATGAAAATCCTGGCGCCGTCGCTGCTCAGGTTCAAAATCCGAAAGCGAAATGTTTTTTTGGTAATAATGAATTCCGTCTATCCCTATACTTAAATCTTATAAGCATAACTAGGACAGGGCGTTATATATTTATCTTTTTGGTTAAATTGTAAATAATTGGCGTATTATGTCCGGAACTACTATGCGATATTCACTTCCGATGATCTAGCAGAAATGCAAAACTACATTAGCTAACGATGTGGATGAGTAAGCGAAGTGTTGGCAATAAAGGAAATGGCTCATCACTGCATTCTTAAATAGGCTCCATTTACATCGCATGACGGTATGGAGTAGACCAAGTCGGTGATGGTGGAGGTGTGTCCAAATTTGAAGTATGCCGTAGTGATACTAAGGATCTTAGAAACAACGGTTTTAATAAACAGAGAACACAAGAAAAACAACCTAATTTGCTCAATTGGATATCGCTTTACTGACTGAGATTAAGTGGCCTTGTCATTCATGCAGTGCAGCCTTCATTCCTCTCAGGAATACAAAAGTATGCTGCTTAACGTTCAAGCCAAGTGGATTTAGACCGAACGAGACAGCTCAATTAAAGCCGGAATAGACGAAGCTAGAATAAATTATTATTGGGAATTATCTGCACGCGTAATTTTTGCATGCCTACCGGGCGTGGACGAAAGGAAACGATGTACTGAGCGTGAAGTTGCTCCGTCATTTCAGGATGCAAAGCCTGGAGCGATTAAGAGAGGATTTACTGTGTATCCAACGCTGCTTCATCCGAAATCTGTTGGTGAGCTGACACTGACAAGTGGCAATCCATTCGACCACCCTCTTATCGATCCACGCTATCTGCAG
Source organism: Cristatella mucedo (assembly GCA_009760855.2). NCBI lineage: Eukaryota > Metazoa > Bryozoa > Phylactolaemata > Cristatellidae > Cristatella > Cristatella mucedo. The sequence continues at coordinate 672,319 of WPIO01000047.1, read as the reverse complement.
GCGCCTGAGGATGTAGAGGTGCTCCTGGAAGGTCGGTTCTAATTCGCACTCACTTCGTGCTCGCGTCGCTAGAAACCGCTGCGTTAGTCATATCAGTCGCCACCTTCGACAACTACTCTCCTACTGCCGACTATGGCACATCCTTTTCTGCGGTCCTGAGCTGTTACTGCCATGCCACTCACTACCTCATCTGCTCTCCTGACTCTGCTATGCTTCCCACTTTCTCTTTGTTGCGTGAGACGAAGTCTGTTGGCTACCGAATGCGTACCGAAAGCCGCTTAGGCTGTGAGTGTGCTATACAAAACTCTCCTGCGTAACACCCACATGGTCTTTATGACTTTGTGGAGTTACAGACGGAGATACATTACATTACATTACAAGAGCCTTTACGGCTATCACCTCCGCTTGCAGTGGCGATACAGAATCGCCCACCGCAGGAATCGAACTCACGACCTTGGGACCGAGGTCGTGAAAGCAACCGCTTTACCTAGTGTGCCATCACGGGGCTCACCGAGTAGATCTGATGTAGGCTGAAGCCAGAGAATGAAGCGACTGAAAAGTGCGTGACAGAACCCGGAAGTTGATGCACTGATTGACTGGAAGTCAATGCAGGTCAGCGAAAAGTGGTGAGATGTGGTAACTGCGACGCTCACGACAGACAAGAAGCCTAGCTGCTGAGTTTTGGACCAACTGTAAGTGCCTTATTGCAAGTGCCGGTAGGCCAGCAAGCAGTGAGTTAGCAGAGGTCAAGATGGCATGTCGCAAACACATGGACCAACTTGGATGTGGTATCCCTATCTAAACAAGCCCGAATTTTAACAATGTTATGTAGCTGAAAGTAGGCTGATTTGATTGTGGAGCTGTTGTGGTCGTCTAACGAAAGGTCAGTTTGGAACATGACACCTAGATTTCGTGTAGATTCAACAAGAGATATGCTGGCAGAGCCAATTTTGAGCTTTAGCCATTCCAATTTTGGAATCATACTTGGTTTTCCCATAACTAGTAAGTTAGTTGTATCATCATATAATTTTAGAGAACTTGCTACCATCCTTTGTCCGGATGTCATCAATATATGCAGCAGGGAAGTTGAGAGAATTCAATGTTCTCGAAGGCTAGAAAGGATCAAAGCAAAGGTACAGCTGAGTGTCATCCGCATAGAAGTGAAAGCCTAGATTGTGCTTGGCAATCACATCAGCAAGAGGGAGAGTATCAACCGTGAAAAGAACCGTACCAAGCACGGAGCCCATATTTCAGAGGTACCTCTGCTGATCTTTGTTCATTAACATCAACACTCTGGAGTCTCCCACTGAGATAGGACCCGGACAATTGCAGAGCAGTGCGAGTGATTCTAAGGCGAGATGGCAATTGCTCAAGACGAACTTGGTGATCGGTAGTATCAAAAGCTGCCGAAAGATCGAGCAAAACAAGCAGAGACACTCTACCCGTGTCTGCATTCCTAAGTAGGTCGTTGTATACCCTAAGCAATGCTGACTCTGTGGAGTGATTAGCTCTAAAGCCAGACTGGAACATACTAGCTTTCTTTGGTTTTTCATTTATCTAGCCTTAATCAAATTATCTGTACCCGAAGGGGCGACAAATTGTAAGTCCCCAGGCTTGTCGAACTCCAAACTCTCCCCCGGTTCATAGTTTGGGCTGCATATCGTCGTGATCGGCGGGTGTCACTTTTTTGATCAAGTATTTCTCCTCTACTATCTCATGCGACTGTACGCGCACTCTCCCTCAGGAGTCAGATTTGTCGAGGAGCTTCTCCGCACGAAGACTCTGCAGAATGTCGGCGTCCACCTCGTTGAATCGGACGGGTCCTCGACGCCTCCCTGCGACAAGCATGGCCTCCTAACCGACGACTACTGGCGGTGTGTGATTAGACATCGCGTCGCCACCGTGTACCATCCAGTAGGGACATGCAAGATGGGAGCGGAGGATGACGCTTCTGCCGTGGTGGACCCACAGCTTCGGTAAGGCGGTCGGCTTTGATGGTGCCTCAAATGGCCCACCGAAAGCGTGGTCACCCAGCCGGTGACTCCTGCTCGTAATTTCTCCGCCCTTGATCATTCTTGCCACTCGTGCGGGTAACGGCAAGGTCGCAATGTCAAATTTGAAAATTATGACCGGGTATATGCAGGCATTTCGGTCCCTGATCAATTTCGAGATAGGTAAAATGTGGTATTGTCTTTGCAGACTTTTTAGTCAGCTTCAGAAGTAATTGCTCGTCTAGAGCTGCCTAAGCCGTTTAAACAATTTGCAAGTCTTTTGTTTTGTCGCAGACTTCCAGGTGCGGCTCCAAGCCTGATGCTCTGGGTTACACCACAGGTTACACCACATCAGCGTAGGCGTCCCAATGTGCGATACAGTGAGCAAGCTAAGTAGAACAGTCACAGGTGCCACCGCCATTAAGAGACCATTAGCCAATGCCAGAGTCCTGATTTGTAGCAACGATGTAGTCAAGTGAGTCAAATATTGACTTTCCCAGCCACCAGATTAACCATGGCCAAGTCTTAGTTAAAGTTACGTGTCTTATCATAATTGGTTCGACAGTTGGACAATTTGCTGCAGTCGTCCCTGGTTAGCGTCTGGTGTTCGGAGCCTGTCTTTCACGGGCGGTGCTAAAAAAAAATCAATCGCGAAAAAGGTGGTTGACAATAGAGTGCTAACTTATTATAGTTGCAGGGAATGATGTTTATAACCGGCTGTCAAACATCTGCTCCCAAACTCTACTATGCGAAGTACTTTTTCAGTCTAACTAGTTTTGGCAGTAAAACGGAGACGTAACTTATAGTGCTTCGAATAACGTATTCCCTGCTTTCCAGCAACCCAAGGCCAGGGTCATTACCTACTGATTGTGGACTCGATCAAATGAACCGTGGCGCTCGACAATGAAAGCTAGATAATCTGGACTTCTTAAGCCGCCTGAGATTGTCAGGGTTTATCGAGCTGCATGAAACAATTTGGAGTTATTAAGCTGCATGACTGCATGCAGGGAGACCACATGTATTAAACAACTAAAAATACCTGTGTATAGCTATACCATCGGGGAAGGTGAGCGCGCTTAGCAGCTGCTCAAGCTTGCCTCTCTCCCGAATGCCTGCTCGACCGGATCGGTTCTCAGCAAGTATGTCGCCCCACCAAGAGCGCTTCAGGCGAGACTCCACGTAATAGGATAATGAGTTCGTTTGCATAAGCCAGATTGAGTCACTCACGAAAGCATAACAGGGATTTTACTGGACGTTTTGCAGGCACGCTATGTCGCAGGTCGTCTTGTACAGTCTTAATTGGACACTGCTCGAAATCAATCGCCATCATAAACACCAGGACCCGATCCTACCCTATCGGGTTATCCCTGTTAGGTAGAAAATACTTTCGACGCATTCAGAACACCTGGGTCAATTGCTGGGCGTGACCATGCTAGACCAAGTGCCCAAGCAACACAAGCAATGGCTAGTGGTGTCGGTTCAGACTCTCTGTGGCCTCCATACAAATCCATGATACCGAAATCATTGCTCTACCCGGGTCAACTCCATTACCGGAAATTACGACCCTTTTTATTATTTAACCAGGGATTGCGGCACCCAGGGCGCTATATTCTAACTGGGAATACACACACACACACACACACACAGACACACACACACACAGACACACACACAGACACACACACAGACACACACACACACGCACACACATAACCATGATTACCTAAATGGGAATTCACTCATACAACACTACCTCCCTAGCCTGGATAGTGAGCACACGCAGAACGTGGGTCCCGAGCTAACTACCAACGTCTTCAGCATCGCCCTAGGGCTCGTCAGCGGCTGTAATAGCTGGCGAGACTGTCCGCCCACCTTCCTCGTTTTAAAAGAAGCAGGTGTTGCAGTTGAAGAGCGCTGGCCGCGAGTAAGCATCGCCTTGCTCTTAAATAGTCTTAACTTGGTCTTAATGATTCAGCGTGAACAAAAGGTAAGGAGTGCCCAGAAAATAATGTAAGGCTTTGACATCGTAGACTACGACGGTAAAGAACTATTCCAGCCAATCGTCAACCGATAAGCACCCACGTCATACCCGAGTGCTGCAGTAAAGTTAGATACAAAATTCTTAGAATTATAAAGGGCCTAGAAAGAGATTGATTTCTCTGAGGGCGCTTAATCAGATGCATTGTTATTCTTATTTGTGGCCGATATACTGGCCATCCGTTCGCCATTAATTGCCTAGCAAATCTCACCCTCATATAATTTTTCCAACGTGGTGTGGTGATCTCGAAAAACCAGTGCCACCTTGTTCTTGGGTGGGAAAATATACATCTGGAATCTACACCTGAACTACGAAGATCCTCCATAAACTGTAGTGTGTTATTTCACTTTAGCACCCTGCTTCTGCTAGGAATACAGCCTGGAAATGGCTGTATTGCTGGATGCCTCAGCTTGGATGCGAACTGATCTTTTGCAGCGTTCGAGGCGTTAAACGGCTACGTGTGGTTGACGCCTCCATAATGCCTGATGTGATAAGTGGGAACACGAATGCACCAACGATCATGATAGCCGAGAAAGCAGCCGATTTGATTCAAGGCAAACCACCTCTTGCACCGCTCTCCTGTGGCTACGACTGTGGCTGAGACGACCATTGTCTAAAAATCATGCTTGCATCTCCTGCTGCATTGAACGTAAACTGCATTTATTTCTCATATTTTTTGCCTTTTGTTGTTTTGCCTAGCACTCTGCTGTTGGCATGGCTAACCTATAATCGCTGTTGACATATTCAAAACAGCTAGCTGTATGATGTTACAAGACTATTTTCCTTGAAGTTAACATAACTTATGAGTCATTGGCTTTTTAACATTGATAAGTATCTACTAATAAAGATGGATGTTTGGTTGTAGTAATGTAATGTAATGTATCTCCGTCAGTAACTCCACAAAGTCATAAAGACCATGTGGGTGTTACGCAGGAGAGTTTTTTATAGCGCACTCACAGCCTAAGCGGCTTTCGGTACGCATTCGGTAGCCAACAGACTTCGTCTCACGCAACAAAGAGAAAGTGGGAAGCATAGCAGAGTCAGGAGAGCAGTTGAGGTAGTGAGTAGCATAGCAGTAGCAGTTCAGGACTTCTGGAAAAGATGGGCCATAGTCGGCAGTTGGAGAGTAGTTGTAGTAGTGTGTTGATCGCCCGCTTTGAACAAAGAAATAAATAAATGAGATAGATATACAGTGCCTTAAAAAGTGTAAGCAATTTCTGAAAACAGGCAAATTCTGAGGATTAAGAAATTTCCCGGCCAGGCTGGCTAAACCTCAGCACACCAAACTAGCTCTGACATTAATAAAATACATGCAAAACAACGTAGTTTTTGTCGCAGTCAGGAACATGACAAAGAAAATAATACTTGAAAAAATACCTTAAAAAATTGAAAATTTAGTTTAAAAATTGGCGTCTCATTAAATATGTTGAGCCTAGCTAAAAAAAAAAGTGCATATATCAAATGTGCAATTGTGCGCGCAATGTTCGCGGTGACATTTCCCAGAAAGTTAGCTTAGACTCCTTTACTTTGCCACCAATTTGGAGGTGGTCGAGTAGCACGCTAAAGCACGGAAAGACGGGAAAAGCGAGCTTTGACCTTCAGAAAAGCGAAAAATTGGGGCAGAAAAATTTTTCTGGCTGGAATGAAGTTCTGGCTTTACTAGAGCGACATTGATTTGTAATCAGTCAGTATGCTGCCGCATCAAGAAGCAGTTGCAAAGCGGTACGGCAGAAACGAGGGGACCCTAAGCTGACCAACCAGCAATGATGCTCACCCTAAACGTGATATGGACTTGCTAGCTTGAGCCTAGCCCAAGCTAACGGTCATCCTAAACTGACCAACGGGATGTCACGGTCTTACGAACGCAAGCCTTGAAGAAAATAAATATTTACTCGTGCAAAAGTGGTGCTGGCACACTTCAACTCATGACAGTGCCTAGCGAGAGTTCTGCAGAGGTTATGATACAAACTTAGGTTCTCCAGTATTGCCCACCATAAGCCTTTGTTTTCTAAAAAGCAATCACTTAGCTGCGTACAACAAACTAGCGACAGTGCTTTGACCTTGACCAAATTTGAAAGAGTTGTATTTAATGATGAATTACACTCCACCATTTCCATGCTGGCAGAAAGCTATCGTAAAGCGGTGCATTAATTAAGCGTAATCACTGCGACTGGTGAGAAGAAGGTAAGTTGGGCGGTTATGGAATGACGTGTAGGGCTACTACACGGTAGCCGTAGCTGGTACTGCAACTCTGTCGCACAACATTGATAATACTTGAGCACTACAAAACAATGTTCGTATACTAAGTACGATGTTCCTGAGAATGCTAGACTTGAATGGCAACCAGAGAGTGATTCTAAGCGATAATAATAATAATAAACGATAATAAAGCGATAATAATAAGCGATAATAAAGCGATAATAATAATAATAAACGATAAAAAAGGGTCGGAGAGAGAACTTTTCCGACAACAGACTCTAGATCTCTGGCATCATCCACTGACTATATTGCCATGGCCAAGCGCGAATATTAATATGAACCCGATTAAAACCTTTTCTATAATTGGAGCAAAGTTTAACATCATTTAACTATTCACATTTCCTCAGAATGTGTAATATTTGAGGCTCTATGCCAATGCACGTGAGACATTCACTCCGGAATTATGAGCGAAGGTCACGTCGTCGATGCCAAGCTGCGTGTGAACAGAAATCACGGCCTAGCCTATTCCTATACGCTCAGATAGCTTAATAAATAAACACTGAAGCATAACATTTACTCTTCCACCGTGGCTATACGAGCCGGCAAACCACTGCTTTCTAAAAGCAGTCAGAAAATATTTACCAAAGAACAGCGGGAACCTTACAGGCAAGCCTGGCTTTTCGCCTACCCGTCGGCGTGTCTTTCCTGCCGGCAACTTTCTGGGCGCATGGCGTGACCAAGTTTATTTTATCATTCACAACCAGTAAATAAATAAATCGAACCGTAATCTAATACGAGATTTGGTTACTTTGATACATATCTCGTAGAGTAAAATTTAGTTTTCAGGTGAAAGTCACTGTTTTGACCTCTTCAGAATAGCTCTTGGCAATGTCTCTGACCTTGACCTAGGAAAATAAACTAAGCGATCTTGTATCAAACCAAGTCCACCGTGTTATTGGCTCAGCAGAGGCTGGACTTAAAAAAATAAAGGCTCGTAATCTAAACTTTGTGCTCGATGAGCTCCCTTTTTGATGCTATGTTTTAAGTGTGCACTTACCGAACTACTTTGTAGTGGGGATAAATCCTATGGTGGGACCGAATTTCTTTTCTTCATGACTTCTGTAATTCACTGTTTGCTGGTCTACCGGCCTGTGCAATCAGGCGCTTACAGTTTGTGAAAGGCTCTGCAGCTAGGCATGTCTGTGGTGAGCATCACAGTTGCCACATCGTACCACTTCTCGCCGACCTGCACTGGCTCCAAGTCAAGCAACGCATCTACTTCAAGGCTTTGTCACTCACTTTTAGGTCCCTTCATTCTTTCGCTCCAGCCTACCTATCAGGTCTACTGCCTCACTAGGCTAAGCATCGTACCACTCGCTTTTCGGAATCTAGTTGTTAACTTATCCCTCGTACGAACTCCAGATCCGATGGATACCGTGCATTTAGTTCGATTGCTTCAAAAGCCTAGAACTCACTCTCGACTTGCGTCACGACATCACGTGACTTGACCACATTTAAAAAGAAGCTAAAATGCACCTATTTATCACAGCATTTGGTGGGTCTATGTGATTAGAACTTAATGCACGTATGCATGCTGACACTGTGCATGCTGCCACTAAACACACTTGGATGCTGACCCTGTGCATGTCATCCCTAACCATGTTGTTCTTATTGTTTATTCAGCATGCTACCACTGACCGTGCGATCGTGTTTCCTTCGCAGCAAATGTAAAGCGCTTAGAAAGAGGCTGATTTCTCTGATGGCGCTCTGTTAAGTGTATTAATATTATTATCATTCTGGTTAATTGGCGGTAGATTTGATTTGGTTGGCCTTCATCGATTCCACCAACCGACTGGCACAATTATGCATGCCTAATCTTATCGGACAAAATTATATGAAATTATCCATTTATTGGAATTAGCTAGTTAATCATCAGTAAATGAAGATCGCATTTTAGTCCAAGTCTTAGATAATAATAATAATACATACATACATACAATAAAGTGCCCTCAGAGAACTCAATCTCTCTCTAGGCGCTGTACATATGCTGCAATGGAAGCACGATCAAATGGTTAATGGCAGCATTCTCAACGAACTACGATGATATAGCCAGGGGTGACATGCACATGTGTGGGTCAATACGATGGCAGTCTACCACGTTAGCCCTCGTTAGTTTTCTTCTTCTTCTGAATCTTCAACATTTAATGCACGTCTTGCTTGTTCCGATCTTTATGAGTTGGACGCCTACTCAGTACACAGCTACGAAGCTTTCATTCACTGCTGTTATTTCGCATTTATTGCTCCCTGCCTGCTAGCACGGAGAAATCATTAAACTTCCTTGTAGCGTGTATTGCCGACATTGAATAGCAGCGACACTCCTTAAATGAAACGAACATAAAATATACTAAGAATGGAAGAGGCAAGTGTTTGTCGGCACGGCTTCCAATTACGCCAGGCATCGAGCCACTCGGTTTTCAGACTCAAGATGTTAGGATGTGATCCTAGCCGACCTTAAAACCTTCGGATACCGCACCCTTAGTTCCTATGATGGATGGCACATTAGGTAAGGCGGTTGGTTTTAGCAACCTCGGTCCTGAAGTCGGGATTCGAATTCTGCAGTGGGCGATCCTTTATTGCCACTGCCAGCGGTGGTGATGGCCGTGAAGGCTCTTCTGTCGCTACACAAATGTAGCTGTTAAATTAGCCAGTATTTGTATGCTCACTAGGACTAGAAATACATCACGAAATTCAGTGCTGGTGCGGGCTGTCCAGTTAGTTTTTGCATGGCAATATCCTTTCAGTTCCTAAGCGGGTGGAGCTAAGATAGGCTTTATGGCCTTTACTACATGTTCAAGGCGGTGCCTAAGATTCGACAGTCACCACAACTCATTCAGCGTATTTTTGTAGCCTCCGACACTCTTTTGAGCCCCACTCCCTATGCGGTAACTGCTAGTAGAGTCTGATGACATCGAGGCGAATCTGATGATTACGCTCCAGAGGGTCAGTGACCAAAGCGATCCAACGAGCCGCCTGCTCACTGCGTCAATCACAGCGAGGGCGAGGAAATCAGTAAATCAGTTTTCAGCGTCCAAGAGGACGCAAGAGGTTCGGCAAGCGTCTCGTCTTGTAAGGAAGGCATTTACGTAGCTCCGCTTTTGCACTCTAATTTTTGCATCGTCTCTTCGGAAATCATCTAATATTCTTCGCAAGGAAGTGCAAAGACATTTAAGCAAGTTCCGTTAGCTGGAAAGCAGTGAAACAGACTCAACGGATAAAACCGTAGTGCCTCATCTTTGACAACAACGGCCACTGCAGGACGTAAAACCAAGACCTGGGTCGTGAAGAGCTAGCACCATATTTCCTCGGCTAAGACCAAGGGGCATAAGTTGTTAGCATTAAGTCGAATAGTCTCTCAATGCTCTTACGCGTGATCGAAGTGCCATTTTTTGTGCAAAATTTATAAAGTTTTTTTAGTCTCATGGGCCCCTACAAAGCCAGGACGGTGCCGTCAGTCTGACTCAAACTTTTCGAAACTGAGTATGGCAGGGTTACAACTAAACTAACTACCAATATCCTCTAAGGAAGTTGGCCGCGAGCATCAAACTGTATCGTGTGGGAAAGTTGACCAGCAATAGGTTTGGCCGTGAGATATTAGAGGTTTTCTGTGCGGCGTATCTTCTCTCCCAGATTTAGGGCGATTTTAGATGGTGCTAGAAATGCTGCCAAAGCTAGGCTCTTCGGCACGCATTTTAAGCATCAGTATATATCAGGCATTTAGCCATCTTTTTAATGTTATCTTTTCAGATCTGCTAAAGAGTTTGGTCTAAAAATCTGATCCGGAGACGCTTTCCGCCTCAAAATTAGTATAGGAGTTAACTCTAATACTTAAAATGAACAGCTAAAATGACAGCAAGAGTTTAAGTGAGACACGGGCCACTAGTATTCTCGCAGGGACTACGGCTGTCGGGATTAGTATTGGATAACTCTGATGATTAAGAACTGCACGTGTCATAAAACTACGTAGTACCATTTTCTCCTCGGTTCCTTGGTAGTAAATGCTATATGCAACTGCTCATGTCTCAAAAATATATCAACTACTCGTTATTCTATGTTAACTCTGTTGTTGTCACTAGGATAGAGACAACAGTATAATTTATTCATTTAAGTAAAAAAAAATAGACGAATTTTCGTCTCCGGATCACTATTAATCAGAGGTAAACCTCGGGGAATCCAAATTAATATTAACATGGACTTATACTAAATTTATATGAGACGATCTTAAAATATTTTGAAGTAACTGGAATTTTTATATTTTGGATTTTACCACAGATCGGGAGTAGTTCTGATAGGTAAGCTGGGGCCAGAGAATCCAGTCTCCCTGTCAAACCAATCTTACATCCATGCATCAAACAAATTCTTGACAAAAAGAGCAGGTGAAAGCAAGAATTACTTTTGGCTATTATAGAGCATCACTGCTTTGAGGCTCCTAAATGAGCTTCTACATAGAGACGTCACTAATTCTGGTTACACGATTCCTGTTTTCCAATAGTTTGTTCGCAGTGTTGCAAAACAGAGTCCATCATGATGATTGAAGAGAGCTTTGTGGAGCTTTCTCTGCTCTAAGATATGAAAACTGTCATCTTGCCACTCAAATGCTTCAGCCTGGCCGCCAAAAGCTCGGCCTTAGACTAGGTTGGACCAAGATTTCTGATCAACTTTTTGAGGTCTTTTTGGTTTGGTTCCTAGTGATTTTTCTCCTCAGCTCCCAATCTGAAGTTGTCATCTGGATATGCATTTTAGTCGCTCTCTGACTTTTTCCTCTCTTCGGAGGAGCGGATAATAGAAACATTGAGGCTCCGTCGCACCGGCCCGTTGGTAAAATGCCGGTTTTGGTGTATGATAGCATGTGTATCCTCCTTACCACTCCTGGGCTTGGAGTGGCGTACTATGCTCAAGTAGAAGTTGCTTCAGTGGACAGCCTTTAGTGAGGCTGTTGCTAGCTTTCTCATTAAAAATTCGACACTAAACACGAAACAGTAAAGTAGCTTGTGATAAAGCTCCTCACTGTCGTTCCTATCACTAGAATAAAAATCGGCGGATTACTTATACTCTTTATCAATCTTCAAAGCCATCAAGTTCAAGTCAGGAGTAAGAGGTAATTACTTCACCGAGTCAGCACAGCTGCGATCTTACAATGACATTCGCCGGAATGGGGGTCTAGAAACCGTCTCTTTGCTAGTTATGTCGAAGCTGTCTGCAGCAAATATTATTGATCGCTGAGTCATTCTTGAGCTTATGTTATCTTCGCCTCACCATCGTTGGTACTGTACTGCATATGCTTAGGTTCTATCTCAATGGGAGATTTCCCGGATATGCTAGATTTCAACGTCCAAATTTACACGGAGAGCCTTTGAAGTACGGAGCACCGGCCAAAACCTATATTCTTGTTATGCCAAGCACAGTTTAAGCTTTTACTATTATGCTGATTATACATCCTCCGTACCAATGCTTATCTTTCGTGCCTGTGTGTTGATCCCTGTCTCCCAGTCGGTCGGTCGGTCGAAATCAATGTATGTATCTCCGTCAGTAACTCCACAAAGTCATAAAGACCATGTGGGTGTTACGCAGGAGAGTTTTGTATAGCGCACTCACAGCCTAAGCGGCTTTCGGTACGCATTCGATAGCCAACAGACTTCGTCTCACACAACAAAGAGAAAGTGGGAAGCATAGCAGAGTCAGGAGAGCAGTTGAGGTAGTGAGTAGCATAGAAGTAACAGTTCAGGACCGCTGAAAAAGATGTGCCATACTCAGCAGTTGGAGAGTAGATGTCGTTGCGTAAGAATTGTGGAAGCGAGTTCCACAGTCTAGGACCTGCAGAGCTAAAGTTTCTGTCGCCAACTGTCTTTAAGCGGAGGAAAGGGACAGCTAATTTATTGTCCACACAGGACCTGAGGGCGCGAACAGGCTGAAACTGATGCAGCAGTTCAGCTAGGTATGAAGGAGCCAAGCCGTGGCAGGCCTTGTGGGTCAGCGTAAGAACTTTGCTCTGTATCCTTTGATCAACCGGCAACCATCCTAGCTCTTTCAGCAAAGGAGACGCGTGCTCAAACCGCTGGGACTTGAAGACCAGCCTTGCAGCCATATTCATAGTCCGCTGCAGTGGCATAATAGCTTTCTTTGGTAGCCCAGCCAAAAGGGAGTTACAATAATCAAGCCGAGACAGAACTAAAGAGCTAGTTAAATTTTTTACAAGCCACTGTGGGAGACAGCTTCTCAATCTACTCCCTTGCTGCTGGTAGTGCTGACTTTCGCATTGATTGTAGAAAACCTTGTCAAACGAAATTATGAAAAAAGGAACTTGCCCGTCGGGAAAAATCTGGTGACCCTCGGGAATTTGAAAGCTTAGGTAGCATGTCCACAATAGTCTCTGTGACATCCTGACTAGACTTCTGAAACTCGCTACTTGGAAGTCCCCCTACCACGTCAATGCACAATTTGGTGAACATTTGTGGGCGCACTTTGAACTGTGTAACGCCGAAGGCTCGGCGAGGTAAGCTTGACCTGCCGCTTACCTAGCGGCGTAGCCTATCGCCTAATGCCGTTCGGTGCGCGCCTACGCGCAATAAGCTGGCCGCCACGAAACGAGCGTTTCTGGCGCTGACCTGCCTACCGTTACTAAAGGGGGTCTTGAGTCCGCGGCGTGAATTGGAAGCAAGACACACACAGATTGAGGATTTTACTGAACTTTATTCGCAAGCGCACAAAATCGCTGCGCGTCTTGTTCAGCTTTATCTCCACACTCCTCGCACGTTCTCAACTGCACCAACACTCTTGCGGAGGGGATACTCCTCCACACTGAGCGCGACCCGGACCCTAAACCCTAACCGGTGAACTAGGAATCCGTTCCCACCTGTGCCGAGGGAATACCCCAAACACGCCAACTTAAACACTCTTGCGGAGGAAATACTCCTCCACACTTAAGCGCGAACCGGAGTCTAAACCCAACCCGGAGAACTAGAACTCGGTTTCCAACAGTGCGGCAGGAATACTCCACACACGCCAACTCAAGCACTCCTGCGGAGGAAATACTTCTCCACACTGAAGCGCCAACCAGAGCCTAAACCCTAACCGGTAAACTAGAGCTCCACACACGCCAACTACGCTTAGCTCGCGCCGGCAAATCCCTATGCCGAGACCACGTGCTAGCGCGCACACACACGACACAAAAGAAACACAAAACACGAAAGAACACACAAAATGCCAGCTCGGACGCGATACGACCGTATTCGGTGGGGTTCCACCGAATCCTCCTAGCGCGGTCTCGTCTTGTTCCGTCAATCGCCGGCGAACAGCCCACCCTCCTCCATCGCTTTCAGAGAAACGAGTGCGACGGCGTCGAAGCCGGACCAAAGACAAAAAGACACGAGGCAAAAGACCCAGAGCGAGCGTCGCTCGACTCTTAAATACTTGGCTGAGACAATGGGGCAAGAGCTTAGTGGTATTGGGCCCGACACCATGGCCCATTACGGTGAGGAATTAATACCGGCACTAGGCCACTGGAATGTTTCCTCTGTCCAGCTTGAATGGCGAATGGGTTCCAGACGATTCTTTTTGGACAGAGTGATGGCGAAGGTTGACAGGCCAGCCAACATCAATCAGCAGCTTCCGCGGGTATCGGACCAATTCTAAAGGCCGAATCGCCACCGCCGGTCTCAGCTTCCTGGCTTGCTCTTAAGCTCTTGCTCTCTAACCGCACTGACGCTCCTCTCTGGCTCACTGCTCCAGGACAAAGGAGTTCTAGCCCGCCTCCGAACAGCTCTTGTTCGTGCTAAAATTCAGCCAAGGCCAGCAGGGCGCTACAACTGAGTCTAGTCTTATAAGCAATGTAAGGTAGAGCTTCATGTTGACGATTTGAGGATGACTCGCAGTGGATTAGAGTGGATTTCGGTATTTGCCTAGGTCATTTAATAATAGCGATGCACTGGATAAAGAGCCCTCAGATAACTTAATCTCTTTCTAGGTGCGTTACAATTGCGGCAAAGGAAGCACGATCGAATGGTTAGTGGTGGCATGTACAATACACAATAAGAATAACATGATTAGGGGTGACATGCACAGGGTCAGCATGCAAGTACGGTTAGGGGCAGCATGCAACAGTGACAGCAGAAGCACATAAAGGAATAATCACAGGGACCCACTAAATTCAGTCATAAATAGATGCGTTTTTAGTTTCTTTTTAGATGTGGACAAGTTACGAGATGTCATGACGCAGGTCCACTATCCATTTGATCGTGCTTCCTTTGCAGCAATTATAAAGCGCCTAGAAAGAGATTGAGTTCTCTGAGGGCTCTTTATCAAATGTATTGTTATTAGTTTTCAGCCTTCTTTACTGAAAAAATTGAGCACATCCGTGCCTCCATTAAGCCCCCTCCGACCAAAGCAATCGCCGTTCCTCAACCTGTGACGTTTCTTAAAAGATTCTCTGATGTTTCTGCCTGTGATGTGGCTGCCTTAATAAGGTCTAGCAAAGAGAGCTCGTCTCCTGAAGACCCTATACCTTCATCTCTGTGGTCTTCACTTGCAGACCAACTTAGCCCTGCCATAACCAAGATTTGTAATGCTTCTTTGGGAAAAGCGATCGTCCCTAAGTCCTTCAAATCGGCAATCGTTAGACCTATTCTTAAAAAGCCTGGATTAGACACAGAGGTCCGAGCAAACTATCGTCCGGTTTCCCTTCTTCCATTCTTATCAAAGATTCTTGAAAAAATTGTTGCTAAGCAGCTAGTTGAACATATTGAAAATAATGGAATGTCAGAAACATTTCAATCAGGTTTCAAGAGGCAGCACTCTACTGAAACTTCTCTCCTCCGTGTTAACAATGACATTCTACGTGGCAACGACGACGGGAATGTCACTGCCCTAGCTCTGCTAGATCTGTCTGCTGCCTTTGACACCATTGATCACGAAGTTCTGCTTGAACGATGGAGAACAACGATCGGTCTGGCAGACAAAGCACTGGCGTGGTTTAAATCCTACTTGTCTGATCGTGTTCAATCCGTGTCGTGTGGGGGTCAGGTCTCAGACATGAGAAGGGTCACCTGTGGAGTCCCTCAAGGGTCTGTACTTGGTCCCTTGCTGTTCTCTATTTATACGCAACCTCTGGGAAAAGTGATTAAGGCCCATGGAATAGGATATCACTTCTATGCTGACGATACTCAGTTGTATTTGTCATTTAAACCGTCGGAATCTGCTCCAGCAACTGAGAAACTGAATGCTTGCCTTGCCGATATTCGATCCTGGATGTCGGAAAACTTCCTGAAATTAAATGACGATAAAACCGAACTGCTTCTCATAGGACACCCTAAGCGTGTGGCTGGATTAAAAGGCTTTGCTGTTCTAATAGGTGATGCTATTGTGCGACCTTCACCACGTGCTCGTAATCTAGGTGTCGTGTTCGACAGCTGCCTCAATTTCAAAAGCTTCATTCAGAAGACTGCCTCTACAGCTAGCCATCACATCCAATCCCTATCCAAGATTAGAAGATGTCTCCCACAGTGGCTTGTAAAAAATTTAGCTAGCTCTTTAGTTCTGTCTCGGCTTGATTATTGTAATTCCCTTTTGGCTGGGCTACTAAAGAAAGCTATAATGCCACTACAGCGGACTATGAATATGGCTGCAAGGCTGGTCTTCAAGTCCCAGCGGTTTGAGCACGTGTCACCTTTGCTGGAAGAGCTAGGATGGTTGCCGGTTGATCAAAGGATACGGAGAAAAGTTCTTACGCTGACCCACAAGGCCCGCCACGGCTTGGCTCCTTCGTACCTAGCTGAGCTGCTGCATCAGTTTCAGCCTGTTCGCGCCCTCAGGTCCTGTGTGGACAATAAATTAGCTGTCCCTTTCCTCCGCTTAAAGACAGTTGGCGACAGAAGCTTTAGCTCTGCAGGTCCTAGACTGTGGAACTCGCTTCCACAATTCTTACGCAACGACATCTACTCTCCGACTGCCGACTATGGCACATCTTTTTCAGCGGTCCTGAACTGCTACTTCTATGCTACTCACTACCTCAACTGCTCTCCTGACTCTGCTATGCTTCCCACTTTCTCTTTGTTGTGTGAGACGAAGTCTGTTGGCTACCGAATGCGTACCGAAAGCCGCTTAGGCTGTGAGTGCGCTATACAAAACTCTCCTGCGTAACACCCACATGGTCTTTATGACTTTGTGGAGTTACTGACGGAGATACATTACATTACATTAGGAAATAGCTACAGCCTAAAGCTACCATACTTTAATGAAAGATAGAAACATATGCTCTTTTTAACCGAACAATGCTCTTTTTAGGCCTGTCTAAGAAAGAATGACAGCACTCCTTTTCTTTTCGCCGCGCATCATCGCCCGAGTTCGTGGATGCACAATTTCTTGATTTTTGTGCATGCGCACACAGCACAGTGCACTTTAATATGCAGTGAAAACTGGAGCTTTGTTAAATCTATTTCTAGTCGTTTTGTGGTAGATGCGGTGGATTGAAGTGGATTTTGGTTTTAGTCCAGACCATTGCCAATGATTGCAGCGTGTTTCACGGGAACATCAGTGCTAATACAACTGAAATTGTATGAGTACAATTGGCACAGAGGGTGTACTTTAATATGCCGTCAAAAAGAGAGTTTTTGCACAGGATTGTTTTCGTTTTGCGTTGGAATGCAGTGGATAGCGGTGGGTGGCGGTATCGGCCCGGACCGCTGCAATTTACGTACGTGGACTCTGTAAGAACGCGTCAGCGGAATCCACAATATTTTGTGGGTAAATTTTTAATGAAGCACAGTTTTATAATTGAAACTTTTTGGAGCTTTTCGTAGCTGATTTGTGATGGATTTGAGGCGAACTAAAGTGGATTGTGGTAGAGGTGCCTCAGTCGTTGAGCTCATTTGCTTGAGTGTTCGTGCTCACAACGACATGCAATTTTGTGGATAATAATAACAATAGTTATTATTATCCACACTTGATAAAGCGCCCTCAGAGAACTCAATCTTTTTCTAGACACTTTACATTTGCTGCAAAGGAAGCACGATCGAATAGTTAGTGGTAGCATGTTCAATAAACAACAAGAATAACATGTTTAAGGGATGACTGATGGCACACTGGGTAAGGCGGTTGCTTCCACGACCTCGGTCCCGAGGTCTTGGGTTCGCTTCCTGCGGTGGGCGATTCTTTATCGCCACTGCAAGCGGTGGCGATAGCCATAAAGGCTCTTCTGTCGCTATATAAAAAGAGGTGGTTTAATAAATTAGGATTTATTTATTTATTTTGCACAGGGTCATCACGCGCAAGTGTGGGGGCGTGGCAACGCCCACTAAGCTGTTCCGCCCCAGCCAGACTCACACCACTCCACCCGCCCTGTAGTTGGGTTATGTGCAGGCCTGTACTGCTCCTTTGATAAACCGCTGGTGAACAGCCGTGCACCGGCCCCTCTCGGTGATGCTCCCAACAGCTGTTCACCAGCGGCTTATCAGAGGACCTGTACCGGCCTGCGTGCAATCGAACTACAAGATCCGCTAGTCCTGCAGCGACCAACTTGCTTGTGCGTCGGCCTGTACGCACGCCATCCTCTCTCTCTCTCTCTCTCTCTCTCTCTCTCTCTCTCTCTCTCTCTCTCCCTCTTCTCTCTCTCTTTCTCCTTCTGTCTCTGTCTCTGTCTGTCTCTCTCTCTCTCTCTGTCTCTCTGTCTGTCTCTCTCTGTCTCTGTCTCTCTCTCTCTCTCTCTCTCTCTCTCTCTCTCTCTCTCTCTCTCTCTCTCTCTCTCTCTCTCTCTCTCTCTCTCTCTCTCTCTCTCTCTCTCTCTCTCTCTCTCTCTCTCTCTCTCTCTCTCTCTCTCTCTCTCTCTCTCTCTCTCTCTCTCTCTCTCTCTCTCTCTCTCTCTCTCTCTCTCTCTCTCTCTCTCTCTCCCCCTTTTCTCCTACTCTCTTATCTCCCGATGCTCCGCAATACAGCCGCCGTCGTCAACACCGCAACTAGCCTAGGCGGGGGGGGGGGCTTCATTCTTTGTCGCGCCGCCATCGAGCCCGAGAACCCTACATGAGCACATAAAGGACGAACCGCAGGGACCCACCAAATGCTGTGATTAGTAGATGTGTTTTAGTTCTTTTTAACCGTGGATAAGTCAGGAGATGTTGCGACGCAAGTCGGGAGTGAGCTCCCGTCTTTGTGAGCATACAAACTAAACACACGGCCACCGAAAGATTTGAGATTCGTTCGAGATATAGGTAAACAGTTAGATTTCGAAAAGTGAATAGATAAAATTGAAGACGCACTACATTATCCGCCCAAAATTTAAGCTCGACATCGCCAATGTCCTGTTGATTTTAACATAATTAGAGAGTATTGCGGTAATTCGTCGTGCCTGCCTGCGACTAACGATGCGCAGTTTGGGTACATGCCGGCACTCAGCTGCGGTGCATTAGCAACCCACCCTCGGTGGGTGGTTTCTTGGGATGTAGGGGCGGGGCGAGTGGACTAAGGTGGGCTGCATAGAGGAAGCGAGCAGGGTGGTTGAGTGCTCGTGGACTTCTACCGCCCGGAGAATATAGGTTTGCTGAAGCCCGCTACGGCGCTTGAACTGTCGCAGAGATCAAACTGCGAAATGCAGTCTGCGCTGTAGAAGCATAAATAACAGAAGAAGCATGTGATGAAAATCACGGTGACGAATAGCCACCAATTGCAAAGGCATGCCACGCTGATCCACGTCACAGATATCTTCGACGTTAAGTATCGGGTGAGGGGCCGACCACAACACCCTTAACATAGACATTATATCTATGTTACACTAGTACATACTTAAACCGGAAGCGCGAGGTCAGCGCGCGGTTGGTATGGCCTGACTCGCCGGCGGATGTGGTGCTCTCTAGCCTGTACCTTGATCGGTCGTTACCGAAACGCGACTGGTCGCTGTATATTTCCTTCGCGCACTCCAAGCAGGTGAGCCTAGGCCTGCCTGTCGGATGTTGTATTCACGCCATGTTGCTGAGCCAGGGCTGGCAGCCCGTTACTTCGCGCTATAACCGACTATGCTATAATTTACGACGGAGGCAATGTAAAAGCCGAAGTCGTGCACTTGGCAAGGAGCTGCGGTCCTGGCATTGGTGGCTTGGCCGTGTGAGCCGAGTTGTGCTCCACGCCATCGGGCCCTACGTTGTCTCACGTCACGTGATACGTTGTCTCAAGTCGTTGCCGCTGTTGAGAGTCTGTAACCCTCCGTCGCTGTCAAATTGACTTTGTAGGCTAGGGATACTGACTTTCTATGTTAAGGCTTTAGCGCTCTTCGTCGCTACCACGTTTCCGGCTTCTGTTGGCATACCTACCAATGCATTGGTGCTGCACCTACAAGCCACTAGCCGTGATTTCAAGGCTCAGAGCTACACCGGCAGTCGTCGCGCGTCGGCTACAGACTAGCGCCGTTACGAGCGCTGCGTTTCCGGCCTAGTTTGGTTTGGATGTGGAAGCCGCTACACCCGTCTACAACACTAGCTAGGGCTTGAGCCATGTATTATCTCTATAATTTCTTTCTCGCAGCAGACAGTTAGCGTAAATCGAATCTGTGCGTGTCGGCTTTTGCCAATCATCATTAAATAAAATTATAAAACGGCTAAATATTATCCTGAGTGGACCTGCGGACAACAGGAGGCTCGAACGTGTGCAGAAGTTCAGCTAGGTGAACTTTGAACTACAGTAGCCGATAAGAAGTACAGTAGCCGAGCTCTGAACTGCAGGAGCCGATCCGTGGGTCGTCAAGAGTGAGCAGTGCACTATTGGGCTAAGATCCAAGGGTACGGCTAGAGGACGTCTCTTTGAGAATACTCGATGATGGTCTCACTTTAGCCTGTCAAATTTGGAGAGCACAGTCACACGTTCAAGCTGTACGTTTACGATTTCCTATGTGAAGGAAATCAGTTAGCTATATCATCGTTTAGCGCAAGAAAAATAGCCAACATGTAGGGCCTTATGTCTGTACGCCAGGCAGGCGTATAGTTCTAAACTGGGTTAGATCCTACTTCAGTGTTAGGTGTCCGAGTGTAGATGTAAACGGCTGTCAGTCATCCCAAGCGACCTTTACATATTGTGTGTCTCAGAGTTCGGTCTTAGGCCCTGTATTTTCATTGTCTGTATTTTCTCTCTGATTGATGTAATTGCTAAACACAATCTTAGCTTTCATATATAGGCCGATACCACTCAGCTTTACCTATCCATTAACTCTTCTCAGCTTTGCTCTGCATCTAACTCACCGTCCTTGCAACCTGCATCTACTATGCTCTCCCTCTTCATTAGCCAGCAGTAGCTTCTTGAAGCATAATAATGATAAGAATAACCGAGTAGTCGTGGGCAAACCTAGGACTTGCCTTAAGTTGGAAGAGCTCACTTTTAAGAGTTATCTCAACCTTTGAGTTCACCCAGCATCATTTCGGTGAATTCTGCACGAATTATAGGCATGCTGTTCTATAATGACTTGTCCTTGAATGAGCACGTTGCTACCACTTTTAAGTCGGTCTATTTTAGGTTATTATTAAGGTGGTCTATATTATTAAGGTGCTCGCCCCGACCCAGGTCCGACTGAGGTCGTGGTCTCGAGCCCCGAGACATATGTGTAGCGCCTGAATAGAGATTAAGTTCTCTTGGGGTGCTCTATAAATGAATTATTATTATTATTATATTTTCAACTGAGGAGCATTGCCAAAATCAGAGCCTGCTTAGACAAAAGTACGATAGCCTAACCAGATAAAGCCTTTATGGATGCACGTAGATGACTCCGGTTTCCTTATTTCCTGTCCTTTTCCCTTCATCATCTGCAACTAGTGCATAACTCGTCAGCTTGTCTGGCCTGTCTCTATGATATATCTGCCACATCGCACCACTGTATCTGTGCTTCACTGGCTCCCACTCAGTCAAGCATTGAATCGCTGTCAAGATCCTCTCCCTCTCTCTCTCTCTCTCTCTCTCTCTCTCTCTCTCTCTCTCTCTCTCTCTCTCTCTCTCTCTGGCTTCCAGGTGGCTTCACTCGCATGCACCAGTAGCCTACCTGTCAGACCTCCTCACTTTTCCGTTCCACTTGCTCTAGCACCTCGCTGTTCCTAGACTTCCCCCTATTTTGCCATTGCTCACACCAAATTGAAATCCTTGAAGATTGGGCCTTCAGTTCATCTGCACCGAGAGTGTGGAACTTGCTTCTGGCTTCTATCTTCACTTGCATTGGCTTTGCATCATGAAGTCTCAACTAAGGATGCATCTGTTCTGCTCTCAGCTTTCTCTGCACTCCACTGAACTTTTTTGTTACTGTATACTTGGCTTACTTGTGTAGGATTTAGTGCATGTAACAACAAGTGGTCCTTATTACAGAGACTCTTCAAACCGGTGGCCCTGAGTGTGCTCGTGTATGCTTTTTTTGCATGCTTCTCAAAGCATAATCTCCCCTCCATCCCTAGTACTAGAGTATCAGAGGTCATGCAGACGAGAGCAGTTTCAGTGGAATGGTGCTGTTTGAATTATTTGAATATGAATACTATTTGTTGTGGAAATGTTCCCAATAAATCACGCTAGTCTCTGTGCTCTACCTGTAATGTTAAGAGATAGCTTTAAATAAAACAAATACTAAGCTGATTTAGCAGCCTCTTTTGTATAGCGACAGAAGAACCTTTACGGCTATCACCACTGCTTGCAGCTGCAGTAAAGAATCACCCGCTGCAGGATTCGAACCCACAACCTTCGAACCGAGATCCGGAAAAGCAACTACCTTACCTAATGTGCCATCACGGCTCACTTATAGGATCTTGGCCAAAAAACGAAGTAGCGAGAGTGGCCAATAATTTGATATAACCTCAGAATTGAATCCAAGCTTTCGAAGTATTGGTCGAAAGATCGCTAATATCTGTTGAACAATCCCTTTATTGAAATAAGCTTTGAAATCATGAATTATGGATGCAGTTCTGACAATACTTGCAAAAGAAACTACTCGGCTTAGTGATTCCCTGTCACCTTTCCCCTTTTCTTATGTAAAGACTGTTTGTTGGCAGCATGTGCTTGGCTTTGAAGGTCCTGGGCTGTAGAATTTCATCTCTGCAAGTTTCCCTTTGCTGCTGCCCTTTCCTGGCCCTCTAGATCCGGCCATTCTTTGCTTCTATTTAGATACAGGCTGTTGACTGCTGCCCTGGCGATGCAAGCCGAAAGCTGTTCCTCGGGCTTTGAGAACACTGTAGAATTCTCTCCAGCCTCCTAAATTCTGCTCAGTCCTCCTGACTTTGTGGATCGAGTTGCCTATGTATCTGTATCTGTAGATTTAAATCGTGAATCGTCTAAGCTTGATACCCAGAGACCCAGGTGAAAGCTTGGCTTCTATTTGCAGTTTGACGTTGCACCTGCTTCGGTGGACGATCGATCATGTACTCGCACTGGTTAGCTAGAGCTGTGTGCCGGAAGAGCTTGACCTACTCCTTCCCCCTAAGGTTCTTGAGTCCGGTAGCTCGATGTAGATTGCCGAAGTCGAGTGGCTCAGTGAGGTTTGGTAAACGACGATGGCCGATGTAAAAAGAGTACAGCCATGGTACGAAGGGAGTCGGCCTGTTTGGATCTATGTTATTTTCAATCTATTGTTGTTGATAAAAAAAAAGAAGCTCATCACAGTGCACTACAGACACTAGAACTAGATGATAAGCTTGAAAGTGGCAGCTTTTGTTCATGCCCTCAAGTATCAGAATGCTAGTATAGCTGACAAAAAGTAACATCCCGAAATTCTAGTTGACGTCAAGAACGGGTTGAGCTACATTTCTATCTAGTCGTTTTTTTCAATCGCAGAATATTCGTTTGTGCCTCCTGTAGTATAAAAAAAAAGGATGGCTGATGTACTGTGAGGCATAGGTGGTGCTGGCCGAATGCAGCAGGCTACTTACTAGAGGAGTTGCGCTTCTTGCAAGGGCTCGGTGAGACGACAGTAATAGCACGACCAATGCGCAGCACACTTTCATGTTAAAACTTGCACACCAAAAGGAATGACAGGCTAAGACGAGGCTGGGATGGTTGGTGACAGGCCTGACTTACGGGGCGACGGCTAAAGACAGTAAGACAAATATAGACATATCCGAGTGACACCGACATTGTGTAGACGAGCAGATGCAAGTATCTAGCTGAGCGATGCTGCTCACATGGGCCGACAGCAGCCTGTGCGTAGTCACCATTGGCCTGCTTTTGGACTGCCAGCAGGCCCTTTAACAAACTGCACAAATGCCAACACCAACGAATTTGCAACGACTGAGCCGTACTGCTGTCATCACATAGCAGCAAGCCGATCGAAGTCGGTGTATTTTAAACTCACTGATAATATGACCGCCTTAATCACCCTATCGATGAAAGCTGTGTATGGGTGGAGGTATTGCGACGCATAAACAGATGTCAAGCCGTCAGACGTCAGGAGTTTCTTTTTTCGATGCACTCATCTGTAAATGGAATGCATTGCCTGCCCAGCACAGCGCTTTTAGCAACTTGTTACTAATGATCTGTAGAATCGTTTGAGCTCATTGCACACCTAGCATCAAACAGCATGCACAGTATAGGCTGTCTACCTCAGCATTCAACACTGCTGCTGCATCTGTGAGGGCTCACTGCGGTGACGATTGTATGATGGAGTGTTCTGCAGCTCCGAGGGGGAGGGACACGAGAATGATGCCACGGTTGTTATATAATGTAATTTATCTCCCTCTGTAACTGCACAAGGTTGTCCTGAGTTTTGCCACTGTAGGGGAGGGGCTGTATTAACAACCCCGTGCATCCACTAAGCCGCCAAGCTCTTGCTTGCATTTAGCATTAGGTTGAACGTTCCGAACATTAGTTTGAACGTTCCGCCTACAAATTGTCTTTAGGACGATGAGCGGTTCCGGTGACGCTTCCGCCCTACTGTCAGGCCTGGATGAGGTGCAGGTGAAGCTTCTTAACGAGGAGTGTATCCTGGTAGATAACGATGACGTGAAGATCGGCTGCGCTTCGAAGAAAGACTGCCATCTCTGGTTGAACATCGAGAAAGGTGCGTGTTCGGCTCGGCCGAGCCTCTGCCGGGTAGCCGTGGCTGTCCGTCTGCTGTTGATCGACCGCTGGGCAGCGTTCGGCTTAACGTTTGCTTTCTAGGCATGCTGCACCGAGCTTTCAGTGTGTTCCTTTTCAACACTCGAGGGCAGCTGCTGTTGCAGCAAAGGTCTGCTGCAAAGATAACTTACCCGAGTAAGTGTGTGCACATCAGGGCGAAATCGTGAGCGGTTGCTGTGCTGCACACAGCACGACATGAAGGAAGAGGTGGGCGCGCGCACGCGTGAGCACATCGTTGCTAGCTCGGCACGTCGAGTCTCGCGATGGCCGAGCTGGTGTGGCGATCAGCTCATAGCTGCTGGTGCGAAACAGGACAGCCACACTCTTTAATCAAGAGTGTGGGCGCTAGGAAACACTGGGCTTTTTGTCGTCTGCATGATGCTAGCGAAATTAGCTACATGTTTGCCTCAGAAGAGACTCGTTGGTATGCGGCGTGTGAGGTGTGACAGCTTCTCGAGGGAAAGGATGAATGCAGCCGTCGTTTCAGTAAAGATATCCGAGTTACTAAGTCTAGGCAATCGTATCTATGGCGATCGTGATGCCTGTGCCTGCCGTTGTTTGTGTGCCACACTTGGTCGATTAGCACGAATCGCTTGCTGAGCCTTCTTTTGCTCTATAGTAGGTAGTATGTGCGCAAGGACTAATACCGACTTGAACACGGGCTGCTGCCGTCGCCGGTCTTAATGATAATAATAATGCACTTGATAAAGCGCCCTCAGAGAACTTAATCTCTTTCTAGGCGCTTTACATTTGCTGCAAAGGGAAATGCAATTGAATGGTGAGTGAAATCATGCTTGATAAACAAACAAAATGAATAGTATGGTTAGGGGTGACATGCACAGGGTCAGCGTGCAACTGTGGTTAGTGGCAGCATGCACAGTGTCTGCACGCATAAGCACATGAAGGTCGAATCACAGGGACCCACTAAATGCTGTCCTAAATAGGTGTGCTTTTAAGTTCTTTTTAAATGTGGTCAGGTCAGGGGATGTTCTGACGCAGATTGGGAGGGAGTTCCAGGCTTTGGGAGCATACGAACTAAAGGCACGATCTCCAAAGGATCTGAGGTTTGTACGAGATATAGGTAAACAGTTTGATTCCGAAAAGCGGGTGGTACGATGCTTGGCCTGATGGGGGAGTAGATCTGAGAGATTAGCTGAAGCCAAAGAATGAAGTGACCTAAAAGTGAGCGACAAAACCTTCAAGTCAATCCGTTGCTTGATTGGTAGCCGGTGCAGGTCGGCAAGAAGTGGTGAAATATGGCAACTGCGACGCTCACGACAGACAAGCCTAGCTGCAGAGTTTTGCACCAGCTGCAATCGCCTGATCGCACATGCCGGTAGGCCAGTAAGCAGTGAGTTGCAGAAGTCGAGACGAGATGTCACGAATGCATGGACCAACTTGGACGTGGTATCCTTATCTAAACAAGCCCGAATTTTAGCAATGTTATGGAGCTGAAAATGGGCAGATTTGACTGTGGAGCTGATATGGTCGTCTAACGAGAGGTCGCTTTGGAATATGACACCTAGATTTCGAGCTGATGCAACAGGAGATATGCTGGCAGAGCCAATTTTGAGAGTCAGCCTTTCCAATCTCTGAATCACACTGGGTTTGCCCATAACTAGTAAGTTAGTTTTATCATCGTCCGTTTGTCCGGCCGTGAGGGATGTGAATTAAAAGACGTCATTCGTCTTTGGAAGAATGAAAGGACGAGTGCTTAGGCCTGTGCGGCAGATCTGGTCTTCGGTTCTTTGTGTTCGCATAGTGGCAGGTGTTTTTGTTCTTGCAGATCACTTCACTAATACATGCTGCAGTCACCCACTGAACATTGACACCGAGCTGGATGAAAGCGATGCCATCGGAGTAAAGCGGGCTGCTCAGAGAAAGCTGGGCCACGAGCTGGGCGTCGTACCTGAGCAGGTGACTACAGAAGACCGAACGCTGTGCTGCTTGTCTCACTCTGTCTCTCTCTTTGTCTGTCTGTCTATCGTGTGTCTAGCTTCGCTTCTGCAGCCCAGAGCCGGTGATGCCCACTCTTGCTTAACCAGGCGTTATTTTCTCTCATGCTGCTACCATTTGTGCTGCTCAGCTACATTCGCGTATCCTATGTCGTAGCAGCTAAGTTCGTTCGTAGGCGTCTGCCCTTTCATTGACGGCAAGCCAATAAGTTTTCCTACTTCTTTGCATCGGTAAAGATTTCTATCAGCGAGCTGTGCTGGGCAGTGCCACTGTGGCCGTGGGTGGCTTCGTACCGAAGCTGGATTTTGTCGAAGCAAGCCCTGCCACTTCGTAGGTCGGCGTGGGTGTTGTAGGTTTTTGCTTCCCCTGACTGCCAGCTCAGTTGGAGCTGAGTTGTAGTAAAGTTCGTGTGCCTGAGAAGAGAAGCCTTAGCTGCCGCCGACAGACCCTTTGCAACCTGCTCCTCTCCTCCCTCCCCCCCCCCCTTGCCATCCTCCCAGAACCCATCACAGTGGGCTCCAAGCCTGGGCTCGGCACCTTATCCGTCTCCGCTGGCGAAAAAATAGCGATCGCCGACCGACAGGTGGCGTCGCGATGGCCCACTCACTGCTGCCTAGCAACAGTGCTGCTCCTGCTCCTCCGAGTAGAGGGGCTTGGCACGTTGATTTGCTGAGTGTTTCTACCCAGGGCCCCAACTCAGGATCTTCTTGCTTGTGGAGTTTGAACCTGATTGAAGCTCCGTGTAGGGCTGTGTCGGGTTCTAGGACAATGCGTCGCATGACAATTTGGCCCCCCCCCCCCCCCCGCAATGCGAGTTATTTTATAATGTGCAATGGTACCTCAGCTTATGAGTGTCTAGATATACGAATGTTTCGAGATACGAGCAGTCTCGTGGCCACTTTTTTGCTTTGAGTTGCAAGCTTAAACTTAGGTTATGAGCCAGCTTCAGATACTCCAGCACTAGTTTCGGCAGCGAACGTCAAGCTGCGTTTGGTTACTCGGGCCAATAAGGGTAGGGAATCGAACAACGTTCTGTTGCAAGACGCTGCCCTACGACCCGGGTATGACCCCAAGTGAAGGCCTGTTGGTTAGCTCCCAGACAGACTCGAGCGAGCCATCGTGGTGCTAATTACGTACTGTACTCTGTTTAAGCAATATCATCTTGTGAGAGTTGATTGCATAACTGATAACAATCGGACGTCCGCGTAAAGGTCCGGCCAATAAACTGAAAGCGAGGAAGTCCGGCGAAAAAAGCAAACTCGGCAAATAAGATTCAGATATTCATTTCAGCCTTTCTCCTCTAACTCTATTAGCATCTTCAAGTCGTCTGATCTCTAAGTTACTCCTTACTCCAAGTTACTCCCAAGTTACACATTAGGATTAATAAAACCCGTTTACTGCAAGACATTTTATTCTATTGTTTTTAAAGCAATATTCGTTCTTTATAAGTATATTTTTTAATTTAAAATCACCTGACAAAAAATTGCAGTGTTTTTTGGGTCCGGAACGGATTAATGGCATTTCAATTCATTTCAATGGGAAAATTGATTTGACATACGAGTAATTTGGGTTACGAGCTTCTGCACAGAACGAATTAAGCCGAGGTACCAATGTACTGTTAAAGAAATTTAAAACTATATTGTGGCTACATCCGCGCAAGTAATCAATTGATGTGCACTTTTTATAATCTGGAAATGCTGGAGATCAAGGAGTCTGAATCATGCCCGGGGAAATTGTGTCGACTAGCTTAATCCTGGACTGACCCTGGACCTTCGACGAACTACTCTGTTGTATCCTTCGAGATACACCGAGCCAGCCGATTTCTTAACTGTCAGCCACCCCACTCATCCGACAGTTTGAAGCCTTTTCAGAGAAATAGCACTATGAGAAGACCTACTGTGTATCACTGGAGGGCAATTCAAATTCCATATGATAGATGAGAAGTTGCCTTCACTCAGCAAAATCAGGCTGAGCCCAGCGCTGAGTACTCATAGTGTGGCTGCAGCCTCGTGCGCTGGCTGTCAGCGTCGTTAGTAAGAGAATCGAGCAGCACCCGTGCCTTGTCGCCCGAGGGAGCTTAGAGTCGGGGCCGCCGGCGACAGAGTCTAGCCATGTTTTGTTCGGCATCTGTCAGTCCGTTGGTCACAGCACTGCTTCGATTAGATGCATGACGTCGTTAAGTGGCACATTGTTTTCAAGTGCTCACGCAAAGCAGCCTCGGCAGTAGAGGCTGAGGCTGGGATCGCCAGAGCTGCAGGCGGTGGCCATCGGCCACTTCTGCCCACAGAGCCTCCTCCTGCCCTGTGGTCATGCGTGGCCCACCGGTTTTGCAGCTGCCGCTGGATGCCTTTACCTATCTGACACGGATTCACTACAAGGCAGATAACGTGCCGCACGACGGCAAGTTCGGTGAGCACGAGATCGATTACATTCTCTTTGTTCAGCGGGATGTTGACCTCGCTCCCAACGACAACGAGGTGCGCAGCCATCGCTACGTCGACCAGGCCCAACTGAAGAGCCTGCTAGGTATGCCATTGCCGCCGCCCGCTGCAGCACCGACTCGCCTGCTTTTTTTTGCCCTCTCGGTTGTTGTTGTGTGGAGCTTCAGTTCACGCGCTCGGTCAGCTCTCGTTCGTGCCTTCACCTCTGCCTCCGTGCTGGTCAGTCCTTCAGTTCAGCCGCAGTGCGTGTGTGCTGCTCACGAACTCGACCCGTAAAGCTGTCTTCGCATGGTTCTTTTTTGACCTTTGCTCTTTTTGTCGTTCTGGTCTGGCAGGGTGTGGAGAGATGGAGGGGGTGACTGGCTAATTTGCCTGCGTTTGACGACCGAGGTCGCCGGTTATGTAAAGCGCCTGGATGGAGATTAAATTCCGTTTTTGTAGAGCACGCCGACGAGCAAGGCCTTCTGATCACGCCATGGTTCAAGCTCATAGCTGATCGGTTCCTTTACAAATGGTGGGACCAATTGCACGACCTTGCCTCCGTCCTAGATCAGTCGACCGTGCATCGAATGCTCTAGGGCGTCGGCGGCCGCCCCGAGGCTCTGCCGATCTCTTCTCATTGTCACGGCTCACCTCCGCCGCTTGCTGCGCTCGCAGCGGCAGCCGCTCGTCCAAGCATTGCTGCTGCCGTCGTCATGTGGACGAGCCGGAGTGCGCCAATGGCGAGCTGGCTACATCGTCGGTCGAGTGACTAAATGTATTATTATTACTGATGCAGTCAAGCCAAGAAATGGTGTGCAGCATGCTGCACTGGTGCAAAAGTGATTAATTAAAGTCGCGAAGCTATTGCCACTGGACTCTTTTACGTGTTGTCGAAAGAATTCCAGCGGCAGCCAGCGTGTATATGTTGACACCGTGCGTCATACGTGCTTGGTCTCCTCAGCAGAAGGCATGGCCGATTTTGCTCTGCGAATGAGCTTGGCTTGTTCGCGACGCTTTGTGTGGCGTTAGACTGACGGTCGGTGACTACCGGCCGCTCTGCGTGCTGCTGTGTGCCCAGCCCATCGCATCTGCGTGTTTTGAGCGGTGCGTTCATGTTTTTGTGCGAATGCATGCTGGACACATTTTCCATGTTGCCGGATCTGTCTTCGAGCACATGCCTGTCACCGGCCTATCACTCCAGAGAGCAACAGCACCAGTTAGGTTCTTTGAGGCAGACTGATACATGGCCTTCTTCGTTATGCAGATTCCGTTTTCCGAACCCACATACATGTTCCCTCATTTATTACCACCTCCAGCATGCTGTACAAGTATGGGTAAGAAGTAATGTAGGTTAACGTTTTGTGAACAAATCACAGGCATTCTAATCCTCTCGCTCTTTCAACCTTTTTTGGTATACAGCTGTCGGATGCACTCATGATTTGCTACTTGCTCAGAGATAATCCTCTTGTGCATGATCGAGCAGTACTGGCTGATTGCTCTGTTCATGTTTCTAGCTTGTATTTTTCTGTGCGTTCCTTTAGCAATGAAGTTCTAAAATTGGAGACAAAGCACGGTCAGTCTATAAGCTGCACCTATTGGAACGGCCGAATAAGGTTCTCACACCTCATGTAAATGGATATAATAGAGGGTAAATTCATGTGTCGGGTTGGGGCGAAACTGAAGACTTGTTGAACTGCAGGCAGCAAAAGCCGTGACACCGGTTCATGGATGCTTCCAGAAGACGAAACTTGCCGATGAAGTATGCACCTTTGTCAGTATAGCCCATGGCTTTCACTAAATAATATAATATTGGGATGGCAAGTCCATATTAACGACAGAATCGCTTGTCGAAATGTGTTATATTTGCACTACTTTGGCTGACGATCGAGGGTTTAACTACTGAAGATGACCGTGTACATGCTTTGACCAAAGCTAGAACATTTATTGGGAGCGTCTAAGTGCTAAACAAGTTTGACTGATGGCTTAGCCATACTTATGATGATTATTCAGTGTGCCCTGTTCGAGTAGTAAGAGCTGGGTGCTTTGCTGCAGCTTGCTTAGTTCTCGGTGCCAGGATTTGAGCCATCAGCACTGGTACAGTGCAGCTATGCAATGGCAGCATATGCTTTGCATGGCAGCTATGCAATCAAGGCCTTGAGCTGAAACTAAAAGACACAAATCAGCTAAACTGCTTGGACCAAAGGCTTAAAAGTTCGTTTTTTCCACAATACGAAGGCCCTTCTAATTTGACCAAATCACTTAAACAGCTTGCACCTTGACGGATCAGGCAGCTGCCCAGCAAAGGCATGTATGTCTTAAACAATTTGCATGTATTAAAATAATTTACATTGAAAAACTCGGAAGATGCATTCTGAATAAAATTTTGCCTTCTGACGATTTTCTGGACGATTTCAGCAAAAACTGAGTTCAAGTAGCAATTTCGCAACAGCAGCAAAAAAGCTGGTGCTGCTCGTCTATGCTGGTCACGGCGAGATAGGGTCAAAGCCATGGCGGGGGTGGCTCAGCATGCACGGCCATCGGTGATGGAGTGAGCTGCGCCATATCGCTGACACGATTCAAATGTACATCGTGGTACTCCTGCTGCTTGCTGAGCATCCTGGTACTTCATCGCTTTTCAGGTGGCAGTAGGTGTAACTGCAGGCGTCGCCTCGTGCTTAGGTCCACCCAGATCGCTCGCGGCAGCCTACTCATTTAAAGTGTCCAAAATATGGTCGCTGTTCTCCAACGCCGATGATTCTCGTTCTCTTCATATCGTTAGACTTCAATCCTACTATAGAAGAGCTGTATGCAACCGAGCTGCTTCTTTCACGCTGCCGCAGTTGCAAACGCCGCTGCAGCTGCTGCCCAGTTAACAGAAAGCTCACCTGGGTAGGGCAGGGTTCGAGCAACGCATGGAATTTCTGCGCTTAGGCAGGAAAGGAATGAGAGGCAACTTGCAATAATAGCAGGCAGAGACAATTCGCAGTTGCCCCACATACCGTCACCAGCAGGACCACCAGGGTCCCGTCAGCACGAAGATTCCTACTACGAACAGCACGAGCCATAGAAAATTGGCGAGGTTGTAGGCATGCAGATCAGTCGGAACGTCCCGACTTATTGGATACAGCAGGTCAGACCAGGCACTCGTGCATAAAGTGCAGTTCAGGGCAGTTTTGATCTCGTAGCTGCAACAAGAAAACCACGTTGCAAAGTATTAGCAGCAGTGGTGGTGACCAGATCCACTAAACTGGTTCGATTTGGTAAGAGAGATAGTCGTCCACAATAGGTTAGCTGGCGAGCAGTTATGAGGATTGCATGAGAACCCCTTCAAAGTCGACCCGTCAGATTCACGGCTGAACTTTTTAAGACTACCTGCTCCTCCCCCAAGCATTGGTACTCAGCTAATCGACATATGTTCGGGCTTAGTATTTCGAGAGCTTGCCTCGGCGTTGCAGACCGGGTCAAGCTCCACAACCGTGGCGACCACATCCCCGGACTGGGTGAAATTTAAAAAAGCTAAAAACACGTTTCTCCAAGCATTTCCTGGGTCTGTGAATTGTCCTTCGTGTGTTTATGCATGCTGATACTGCATGTTACCACCAACCAACGACAACTACTCTTCTGCTACCGACTATGGCTCATCCTTTTCAGCAGTCCTGAGCTGCTACTTCCATGCTACTCGCAACCTCAACTGCTCTCCTGACTCTGCTATGCTTCCCACTTTCTCTTTGTTGCGTGAGACGAAGTCTGTTGGCTATCGAATGCATACCGAAAGCCGCTTAGGCTGTGAGTGCGCTATACAAAACTCTCCCGCTTAACACCCACATAGTCTCTATGGCTTTACGGAGTTACAGAGATATATTACATTATATTACATAAGACGACTCACCGCCACACTGGTGGCTGCAAGAGCATAGCCAGGATTTTTGTATTCGGAGCTTAAACTCAACCGCCAGGGTGGTGTACAAGGTCAAGGCCATCACTCCGAAACCAATTTGACCAGGTTATTTTGCCTCTAAAAAAACTTGGTGCTTTAGCTCTTGTTGCTATTTTAAATGTTCATTGTAACTGTTAGTGGGGCTGTTAACGTTTGTCCCTGGCTCTTAGCCCGAGGTAAGGTGCTTGCTCTTCACGACCTGCTCGTGGATTCGAGTCCTACAGAGGGCCATCCTTTATTGCCCACTTCGGCCATTTCACTGATGACGAGCATGAACCGAGTATTTAATGGAAGCTGGATAGTGCCGGTCGCAAGCACAGGAATGTCGATCCTGAGACCCGTGGCTGTTCGTCAAAGTCAGTGTGCTAGGTTTCAAGTGTTGTCCGTGTAATCTCTCCCACTGCTTAAGTGTGTG
Source organism: Cristatella mucedo (assembly GCA_009760855.2). Taxonomy (NCBI): domain Eukaryota; kingdom Metazoa; phylum Bryozoa; class Phylactolaemata; family Cristatellidae; genus Cristatella; species Cristatella mucedo. The sequence continues at coordinate 639,249 of WPIO01000047.1, read as the reverse complement.
GTCGTGCTACACTGGCCTTGCTGACCAGCTGGCACTTTTGTGCACGACGTCATGCTGGCCTGTCTTAGGTTGGTATACCTCTGGAATAAATAATGCCGTAAAAGTAAAAGTTGGCTGATTCAGCAGCCTCAGCTATGTATGGTAAAAGAGCCTAAGTGGTTAACGTCTATCTATGGGCTAAGACGCTTAGCCAAAGGTGGTGTTCTGCTATTCGCTTTGCATGTACTATAGATTTCAAAAAATAGCTGCCTGAATAGACTCCCTCTGCGGAGGACGTGTGCTCTCTCGCTCTCACCTGCTCGGGTACGGCTGCCAGCTGGGCGGCACCTGCACGAACGATGCCGTCGTGGTGAGCAGAAACGCATGCTCGGCACCGTGCAGACAGCCGGACGTCGTGCACAGTATCCTCCAGGTGGCGCTCCCGTAGCTGATGAGAGCAGGAAACATGAATGCAGTCGAATGCTGGCATGGCGACACGCACGGCCGGGCCACCCAGGTAGGTAGCAGTGGGGACTGGGAGGGAAGGAGGCAGGCAGGCCGAGCTCTGCAGGCAGGCCGGCCGGACGTACCTCAGCTTGGCGCCGACCACTTGGTGAATGGGAACGTTAAGGCTACGCCCGACTTCCGCGTACATGACGGTTAGGTGGACTGACGAGGGAATGCCGACGCACTCGCCTTCCAGCTGCATCACCGGCACATCCGGCACGGTGTAATCGCCGAACTGAGAATCCGGGTACGCATCAGCAGCAGCAGCAGCAGCAGCAGCAGTGGTGGTGGTTGACTGTGCAGGAGCCGAGGTGCTCGAGTTGCTCGTGTTAACTGCTCCAAAGGGCTCTCTGTACGTGAAAGCCAGCAGCTGCAGCTGCCAGCCATCGAAAGCGGACGAGAGGCAGCAAGGAAAAAAAGAAGAAACATCCACACGCTGTTGTCCACACACGACACAGCGGCTCACGAACACAAGGCATAAGCATAGGAATGGGGGCAAGTGCGAGCAAGCGCTCCCTTGGACCGACCGCAAGGGCTGCGCCGGGCAACCTGCCCGCCGCAGCCCTTGGACCGACCGCAAGGGCTGCGCCGGGCCACCTGCCCGCCCTGGGTGTGCACTTCAGCCTTCCTGTGATCGGCAGTCTTTGGCAAGGTCAAGGTCTGATCGCTCCTTGGCTTAAACCTGCTTTGCTATCTGGACACGGCGAAGACTCACAGGAGCGGCTTATAATAATAACAATAATATTAATACATTTGATAATACGCCCTCAGAGAACTCAATATATTTCTAGGCGCTTTACATTTGCTGAAGTTAAAATTTACATTGCAGGTCGTTATGGCAAGAGAAGTCTCTGATAGCAGGGACAGAGAACCTGGCACTTTGCTCACTAGTCCTCCTTTCCTATAACGTCATGGTAAAACGAATCGATCAAGGTCAAGGTGAGTGGGTGTCTTCTCGCTCAGGAGCACGATGGAGCAGCATCAGGCGTTTGGTGCTTGGGTCGGTTACCATCAGCGTCAGTTTCTCTGGCTGCGACCATGTCGCCATGCGACCATGTCACGTGGCTCTGTCAAAGTCGAAGACTGAGCAACTCCCACTTCTACAATCGATCGCTCAACGCCAAGGCTTCACGAGTCCAAGCTGCCGTTCGTGTCACTTCCTGTCCTCTGCTGCTATGTCATTGCTACGTGCTGTTCCCGACAGGTCACGAACTTCAGCTATACTCATGCGTGTCACTTCCGGTGCATTACGTGAGATGTCCACTGAGTTGAAACTGCCCACTCGTTCATGATACCTCCCAAGAGGTAGTAAAAACGGCCATGCATCCATTTTTTCACCGTGGCAGTGCGGATATGGGACTTTTAACATTTTTTTTTATATGCAGTCAGGAGAGGCACACTTTGCGGAAGTAAGGCTTTGCTTAGAATCAGATGGGGTATCTATGAGAGAATCAAGGCAAGTAGTGGGCACTCTGTGACCTCCATGACCTAAGTGACCCGTGACATCAGTGACCGTGACCTCAGCTATCCGTGACCCCAATTACCCTTGACATTTGTGACTCATGACCTCAGTGATCCGTGACCTCAGTGACCCGTGCTAGACTGGCTCAAGTTGAGGAGCTGAGGAACAGGCAATCGACATTAAGTTCCTAGCTACTGTAGCTTGACGTGTAGTTTGACATTCCTCCTAGTGGCACGTACACGACACCATGCAGAACACCGAAGCGGGCTCAAAGATTCACACGGATGCCGCAGCGGACAAGTAGGCACGCCCCTGCCCTGTGTCCTCGACGTTACTCCCCCAGGCCTTTACCGCCCATTACTTATATATCACTGCCATAAATCACAACAGCCCAAAAACCAACGGCAGTGTCATAGTCTCAAAATAGCCACATTCCCCCTTGATCTCAAGACTAAACAGGCAACAACAAAAGATAAGATTACAACAGCGCAATAATAGTACAGCTACACAGTTCGCCTAAGAAGTGACAACGAAACAGACACTGATGAAAGTATGCTACAGTCACGGCCAGACCGGCTCCCATTCCCAACAACCTGTCACTCCTATGCATTTCGCACAGCAATCATAATGGCAGCTGACTGGGGACGGTCCTCATTGTTAGGTGTATAAGGGGGAAGTGAAAACAAGGGAGCAATGGAGCGAGCAGGGGGGTGATGAGAGGATAAGGGAATAAGAGTAAAAAAGGGAAAAAGAGAAAGAGAGGGAGGGAGGGGGGAGGGAATAATGAAGGGAGAGAGACAGGGTGTAGAAAGATAGACAGACAGAGACATAGTGAGAGAAAGAGAGAGAGAGAGAGAGAGAGAGAAAGAGAGAGAGCAACTGAGTGAGTGGTGGAGTGAGAAGTTGACAGACAGGCAGCACAGGTAATGTGAAGGTCATGCACTGACAAACAGACGACCGAGAGCAGGCTCGTGCATCTATGGCGAGCACGCACGTGGTATGGCGTAGTACGGTGCCGTGCTGCTTCGCAGACGCTAAGCAGCTCATACCTGACCACTGCTACCCACTGACTCGTGTCGTTGGGGTAAGCGATTCCACCGATGCTGAGATAACCCACATTTGTCCAGGCTGTGAGCTTGGCTAAGATTCGAGTTCTGCAAGGGAAACAGTCATGGAAAATCAAAGCGATGCAAATCATCCTTAAGTGGATCAAGCAAGACAAGACAAGTGTATGTACGGTGAAAGTCATGCTGGCCAGGATACCGACAACCAGGCGCCAAGTGGAAAACCAATGGGCAGAAACTTGTGCAAATGTGGTTGCAAGAAGCAGACTGGCTAGACCCTGGGCTAACAAAGCTTACAAGGGTAAGGTCAAAACTTGAATTAACACCAATAGCACATTGACTAGGGGCAGCAGAGTAAGTTGAACAGGAGAAAACAGCTAAGCTACAAGGCCTACAAGTGCAAATATTGGAACCAGATATGGAGCAAAGGGTAGGTCAGTAACGTTTTCACAACAAAACAAATGAAACTGGCATAGGCCGAATGCTAACTGGGAGTGTTAAAGGCAGATAGGAGTAGATGGAATATGCAGTGAAGGATCCACGTTTAGAATGGTGGTGCAGACACTGCATACCAAAATAAGGCTAGGTCGATGACGAACGACCACTACCACGAAGCATATTCACGACAAAGATCAAACTTATCACAAGGATGACGATCACAACGACGTGATGACAAAGGTAATGGTGGAGACTGCTTCTAAACAGAAATTTCGATTCCGTATGCGAGCGAGTCTTTTGGTTTTCAACAATGTGCCTACCTCTTCCAGGTCATCTGACGCCACCTACTCAGGCTTACCTCAGAGTGTTGCAATTCAGCATGTCGGCAGCGGACACCATAACGGCGCACTGCGAGACACTGTTGACTTGAAAAGACACGGGCACTCGGAAAGCATTCTGACATAACGCCGTGGCATCTGCAAATGCACTGCAGGGCTTGCAGGAAGTCCAGTGGCCATCAATTGCCGAATAGAATTGAGCAAAGCTTGCAGTGCAGCAGCTCACCAGCCGAGATCAGATATGGCGCTTCGGTGGCAACGATGGTGCTGTAATTCTGCGGGCCGTCGATGCCATCCACGGTGGTCACGTTTAGCAGTCCGGCGACGAGCGGTGCACCAAAGTAGTAGCCTAGCAACAATCGCGGCCTCGGCGCCAGGCTGCCGTGCGAAGCTCATGCCAGCGGTCAGCGGCCACACACCCGGACATGCTGGCAGTGCGCTGCCAGAAGGCAGCATGTGCTGACCGGGCAGGCGCCGCGGACTCGCATCCTACCTGGATTTCCCGATACGGGCGAGGGAGTCGAATCAGAGTGAGTGAACGTGGCAGTGTACCTGGCGCTCAACTGCACGGGAGCCGCCTGGATCGTAACGTTGGCAAAGACGAGCATCACGTCCATGCCCACGACGTCCACTCCGCTCCACGTGATGTTGTACAGCACTTCGGCGACAGCGTTGCTGCAGACGTCAGCACCGTACGAGGGCGCCGGCGGCGCCGAGTAGCCGTTGTCCCACCAGCACGCGCTGCTGGCAGAAGGCGCGGCCGCCGCAGAAGCAGCATCGCTGGCGGAGCCCAACGAACGCAACGACAGTTGCTGACTGGCCAGGTAAGAGGTATTCTGGACAGAGCCATAGCCGAAGGCGGCGGCACTGGCCGCAGTTGCAGCGACGTAGGTGGCAGACGACGTGGCACACCTGTACGTGACGCTCACCGGCGCAGTGCTGGGCTGCGATGATGATGACGACGCCGAGCTGTTGTTAGGACGCTGCACGACGTAGGTTGGCGACTGGGCTGGGCAGAGCAGTGCCGACTGCACACTCGGTCGCGATATGTAGCTGGCAGCGCTCAGGGGAGAGCCGGCGGCCGTGCACAGGTCCTGGGTGACTGCGTACGAGCACGTGACTGACGTGCTCATCAGGTATCTGCAAAGAGCCAGTGAGCAGCAGAGGCAGGGTTGGACAATGGCGGTAGGCAGCGGAGCACAGCTGCGAGCGCCCGCACGAATACAGGCAAACCTTGTAATGCGTAGCACAGTGGCTGACACCAACAAGACGCTGCATTACGAGCGAAAATAGGAGCTAAAAAGAATGATGGTAATAACAAGTGTATTTGGAATAAATATTGCAATTGTAATAATTGGAATAATAACGATAAATGATAGTAATAATATGCTCATTAAACGATCGAGTTTATGTGGAGAGACAAGAGGGCCCTAGCGACTGTCACCGATTCGAAGCTGGCTGACAACAAAGGATTGCCCTCCGAACGACGACTCCAACCCCGCAATGGGGGGTCGGGGTCCCACTAAAGTGCAGACGCCTTGGCGCTGCTGGACTGAAATGCGACAGCGTAACCACTCGACCAGCAAGGCAACGAGGTATCGAGCACGCGCGATACGATCTAGGCTATAAGCTCGCGCAGCTGCAGCAGCGCGCCTTGCTCCTGAGTCCTGCGCGTCGGCTCGCGTCCGTTTTACCTTACGGGTGCGGTAGGCAGGCAGCGACCGCCGAGGGTCAGCTGGGGTAAGGTCAGCGTGCTGACGCTGCCCGTCATCTGGACTGGCGCTCCGTACGAATACCCAACGCCACTGCCCGAGGACGTGGCGCTGCTGCCACTGACCAGCGCCGACCTCCTGCACAGAGGGAGAATGAGAGGATACACACAAAACAGCCACTGCGGCGGCACGAGGCACGAGTCGAGTGGAGCAGGTCGCGCGCAGAGAGGAGCTCGTGAGAGGCCCCGTCGGCGGCCTGCCTGCCTGCCTGCCTGCCGGCCAGCAGCTGCTGCGCACCTGTAGGAAGTGCCTCGCTGGCTGGTGTTAGCCGCAGCAAAGTCGGCGTTGCTTCGAGCCGCTTGTCTGGTCTCGAAGAACAAGCCCAGGTCGGCGTTATTCTCGTCGACGACGCAGAGCACGACCGACCAGTCGGGGCTGCGGCTGGCAGTCGAGGTCGAGTTGCACGCGTAATCGGCCGTCGTCGAAGCGTTGCCTCCGTAGCTTCCAGTCAAACAAGAGGCGAAGGCATCGACGGCAGCCTTCGAGCACTCCTGTGATAATGAACCGGAACCAGAAAGAAAGGCTGCCGCTGACCCTCGGAACGAAGCAAGAAAGTGGAGACGAGCCGAGACTCGCGACATGCTTGCTTGCCTCCGCCCGAGCGGACGTTACGACTTGAGAAAAAACGGCGGTAGTCGAAGCTGAGGGGCGGCGGGTCTGCCAGAAGCACAGTCGCGTGAGCCGTGATGGCACACTAGGTAAGGCGGTTGCTTTCACGACCTCGGGACCGAGGTCGTGGGTTCGATTCCTGCGGTGGGCGATTCTGTATCGCCACTGCAAGCGGTGGTGATAGCCGTAAAGGCTCTTATGTCGCTATACAATAAGAGGCTGTTTAATCAGCTAGGAAGAGCGGCGCAAGCAACGAACGATGCATGTGACGGCAGCAGCACCGAGCCGCCAAGGTAAGGGCTCGCTGTAGCAGCAGCGGGCTGCAAAGCAGTAAAAACAAAACACTTTGGCTGGCTTACGTGCGGCAAGATTTGTTAATGTGGCACCGCGAGCGGCTGCGATGTGACAAGCGTGCACCTTGCGCATGCCATCGGCATCCCGGACGAGACCGGCAGGCAATGGTGAGAACTGTGATCGATATTGCAAGCTGACGTCTGCAGCGCGACAGTGGGACTTGGCGGCCTGCACAAACTCGTGCTCCTGTAGACGATTACTGCAGCTCACCCACCGCATGTGAGCTCGCTCACGTATGCATGTGCACATGCACCCACGACCACAATAAATACTAGCTGATTTAGCAGCCTCATTTATATAGCAGCAGAAGAGCCTTAATGACTATCACCACTGCTTGCAGATGGCAATAAAGGATCGCACACTGCAGAATTCAAACCCAAGACCTCAGTCGTGAAGAGCAAGCACCTTACCTGCACTAACTCGGTCCCTCAAAAACACACATACATATGATTACAAGCGCGAAATTTCACGCATGGAGAAAGATCGAACGATCTGGAGGCTGTAAATGCATCACACTGGTACTCGACGTCATAATTCAGTCGGGTCAGCATCAGGGGGTCACAAGTGGTGGCAGCCGACACCAAAAGAGACTCACTTGATCACAGCAGCACTGCACGTCGCATTCGTTCAAAGTGAGATCGCATGGACAAGGTGCCATGTCGACGTACGCCGGGTTCTTGAGGGCCGTCTCGACCGTCACGTTGGCAGCATCTGTAAGAGCAGCAGCCTTGCAGTGGCAGAAGCAGGGATTGGAGTGGGTGGCAAGGCCAACGGCATCATCGCGACACCAGCGATGGCTCTCCGGCCTCGGCTGACCGACCTGTGGCGCTCGAAGCATTCAAGCCAGGCATCGGCTGCAGGTCGGCGACGGCAGCCATGTTGGCTGCCAAGCCGGCATAGCGGGGATTGCTGTTGTGCGGCGCAGAGGCGCAACACGACACAGCAACGAGCTCGACCACGTGCGACGTCACCTTGGCGGAGCGCGTGACGTCAAACGAGTGATTCACGAGATAGTTGGGTTCCTGCAAAAGCGCAAGCGCCGAAGCGGCCGGTGAATGGGCCACAGATATTTCGCACCAGCAGCAGCAGCAGGGCCACCCGGTACTGCTGCTGCTGCTGCTGCTGAAGGGCTGGGTGGCCCTGCCTAGTATATACTTCACCAATGCTCGGTTGCCACTGGCAGGTATCCGAAGTGGGCTACGATACAGAGTTAAGGTAGTGGGTTGGGAGCCACCGTTAAGGGACTGGAAGAGAGAGAGAGACCCACAACGAGACGTCCCAGGGCAGCCGCACAGACGTGCTACGGCTTTTGGATCTGCGCCTGAGCGAAGCTCTCACAGCCTATTGGACAACGATGTGCTACAGAGCAGTGAGGCTGTGAAGCGATGCCGCAGGTGAAACGTTTATTGTTCAATCCGTGTCGCGTGGGGATCAACTCTCATCCACCAGACTAGTCACCTGTGGAGCCCCACAGGGGTCTGTTCTCGGTCCTTTGCTGTTCTCCATTTATACTCAACCCCTGGGGGGGGAGTGATTTGGGCCCATGGAATCGGCTATCACTTTTATGCTTACGAGAGTCAGCAGTATTTTTTGTTTAAACCCTCGGAATATGCTGCAGCAACTGATAAACTGAATGCTTGCCTTGCAGGCCCTGGATGCTGGCAAATTTCCCTAAACTAAACGACGATAAAAACTGGACTGCTGCTCATATGACACCCCAAGCACGTGGCTGGACTAGGAGGCCCTGCTCCTCTAATGGATGGTGTTGTTGCTGTGAAGGCAATCATTTTTGTGCTCGGAATTTCGATGTTGTCTTCGGCAGCTACCGAACATTTTGGAAAGCTTTGTTAAGAAGACTGCATCCACAGCCAGCCATTATGTCCTGTCGGCATCTCAGATTAGCCACTGTCCTCCACGGTGGCTTGCAAAAATATAGCTAGCTCCTTGGTTAAGTCGCGGCTAAATTATCATAATTCCCTTTTGGCTGGGCTACCGAAAAACCACTAGGAAACTGCAGCTGGCGATGAATATTAAGGCTAGTTAACAAATCCTAGACGTTTGACCATGTGTCCTTTTTGCTGAAAGAACTTTGGATGGCTGCCGGTTGAAACACGAATACAGAGCACAGTTCTTACACTAACCTACATGGCCCGCCAGGGCTTGGCAGCTTCATAACTAGCTGAACTGCGGCACCAGCTTCAGCCTCCTCGTGCCCTCAGGTCCTTTATGGACAATAAATTAGCTGTTCCATTCCTCTGCTTAAAGACAGTTGGCGACAAAAGCTTTTGCACTCAGGTTCTAGACTGTGAAGATAATTTCCAAAATTCTTATGCAACGACAACTACTCTCCTGCTGCTGCCAACTATGGCAGATAATTTCCAGCCGTCCTGAGCAGCTACTTCCATGCTACTCACTACCTCAACTGCTCTCCTGACTCTGCTGTGCTTCTTTATTTCTCTTTGCTGCGTGAGATGAAGTCTGTTGGCTACCGAATGCATACCGAAAGCCGCTTAGGCTGTGAGTGTTCTACACAGAACTCTCCAGCATAACACACATATAGTCTTTGTGGCTTTGTGGAGTTATAGATGGGGATACATTACATTAGTGGCAGCAGGTTGCACTGTTGCCACGCTAAAAACGAAAGTGAGTGGCAGGCGCGCAGCAGGCGGCTGCCTCGTACGCAATCTCTCAGCTGACTCGGCCACGGAGTCTATGCTCCTCTCATCTACGTCTCTTAAGACTGGGGGCGGAGGGGAGCTGAGCAGAGGGGAGCGGAGCAGAGGGGAGCGGAGCAGAGGGGAGCGGAGCGGAGGGAAGCCAACCGCTGCTCGATGCCACAGCAAAGGCAGCTCATTATGGTAAACTGCCGGCCCTGATTCGTAAACCTGGTAGGGTTCAAGAAGAGATAAAAACAAATTAAGTAAGCTCTGACAACTGTGTACTGTCAATATGCCTGTAAAGAGACAAATCATGTTTAAAGTAAAGTTCGGCTGATTAAACAGACTCGTTTACATAGTGGCAGAAGAGGCGTAGCAGTCGAACCCACGATCTGTCGCATGAAGTGCAAATTCCCAGCACCGGTGTGTACTCTTTGGGGTGGGGAAAGTCTGGTGCCAGGAGGCTAGTTAGCATACCCCCAATGACCATCCATCAACTAAACCAATCAAAAAAAGGAGTCGGCTGCTATGTGGTTAAGTCTAGTTGTCTGCAGCAATTCCAATAAATTCACCGGGCCGAGCAAGCTAAGAAAAATGAGGCATGCATCCGTAAACGCAAACACTGAGCAGAAGTTATATTCCCAAGTTTACAGACTGTTGGCTACAGAAGCATTTGCTCTGCATGTCCTGGCCTATGGAACTCACTTCCACAACTCATACGCAATGACAACCTTTCTCCTGCAGCCGACTGTGGCAGATCCTTTCTAGCAGTCCAGAGCAGTAACTTACATGCTACTCACTTCCTCGATTGCCCTCCCAACTCAGCTATGATTCTACCTTTCTTTTTGTTGCATCAAATGAAGTCTATTGGCTACCACTTACTTAGGTGCTAATACGGCTAATAAATTGGCTACCGTATTAGCACCGAAAGCAGCTTAGACTTTAGGAGTTCTATGTGAAAACTCTCCTTAGCACACTTGGTCTTTGTGGCTTTGTGGTGTTACGGCCGAAGATAAATTACATGCACAGCTACCTAGTGGACACTGCTGCACCGAGCTGCTTGTGTTTCAATGTAGCCTCATTGCTATCTCACCACAGACACCTACCATGGAAAGGTGAGCAAACGAAGGTCAAACGAAGGTCAAGCAACTGCAGCATGCAAAAGCATACACAGGGCAAAAGCCCAAAAACAGGCTACTTACATCAAAGACCACGGTGGACTCCGAGACAAGCCAGAGACTGCTGCTGCTGTCCGAGCTGTTTGGCAAGGTCGGGGGAGCTAGAATGAGCAGAGACATCGATGCAACCACCGATCGTCCTTTGGCAATGCGGCTAGGATTATGCTCAAGCACTAGCGCTGCAGTGAAGCTATGGCAACATAAAGCCGCAATGCTCAGATCAACCTCGTTGCAGCCCCCCCTTTCCGTTTGCTTCACAGACTCCTCGGCGGAGAAAACAGTTTTATCTTGGCTCCGCATGCGTGATTTCGAGCACTCTGTTGTTTTTTTCGTTTGCTGCTTTACGAGCGTCGGGTCTGTACACTATGCATGCGTTACCCCGCTACTCAAACTAGTGACATAACAGACGGCCATGCGGACATGACGGTGCACAGCATCATATGCATGCATTGCAGGACAAGCATAGCCCTTAACCATCCAAATTTCCTCAATAAAAGTGGCTCACGTTAGGCAGGATAATTCTGAAGCTATGACAGCAACAAGCATCTCTTTGGCGTCATTTGGAGCTCGAAACTTACTGCTGCTGCTTGCGGTGGTCGGAGAGCTGGTCGCAGTAGTAAGAACAGTTCCTGTGGGACGAGAATAAGCGATTACATGTCATCACACACACACACACACACACACACACACACACACACACACACACACACACAAACACACACAAAAGAAGATGGATTAAGCAGCACCGTGATAACACCAGAATTACGCTAACTAGCGTGACAAGCTGGCATTGTCGCTCTGTGGCGTTTGGCGCCCACACGCTCAGAGGCCGCACAGAGCGGCGAGTACAGAGAGCCGGCAAAGCTTGCTGCAATGCAGTCAGTGAGTGCAGGCAGCCAGAGAGGGGGAGGGGCTGTACCGGCTGGCAGAGCCGGGGTCGTGCAGGTGCTGATGCTTGGCACGCTTCCGGTCTGGTCAGCAGCCGCATAAACGGCAGCAGAGCAGGAGAACTTGACCACCGTTCCCGACTGCGAAACTATCGCCGAGTTGAGGCTCAGCAGGACCTGCAGCACGATTGCAATGCCTCGCCAATACATCGGCCAATAGCGATTGAGCATTGAGGAGCGAGAGAGAGAGAGAGAGAGAGAAGCTGCTGTCGAGCGACGCTGAAGCCTTCGCTCTGTCACGCAGTGCTACGCACTCTGCAAAGGTCTGCGCACTGCGCCGACGTACGCAGCACAAAGAGACAGCATGATCTGCTGCATCGGCTCTTAAACTGTGAGATGAAGGCATAGGCCCACGGCTGCTTGCACGAAGGTGCTGCCACGTGGGCAACAGGGTACGGCCAGCACAGCTGCAGCTGCTTCTGTTGCAGCAGCAGCTGCTGTCTCTGCCAGCACTGCTGCTGCCTCCTTGCAGCGCTGCCTATACTTCTGCAGCTACGAAGAAGAAGAAGAACCTCTTGTGCCCCAACGATGCTGCTGCCGCTTTGCACCCGAAGCTTACCTTAAAAGTGGCAGTGTGTGTGACGATCGCTTTGGGAAAGATGTCAACGGCAGCTCGATCGAGTATAAATAAGGTCCAGTCTGTTTTCGATGTACTGCTAACATATTGGTACGAACCTGACACAGATTGTGCACTGCATATCACATGCACGCCTCCATACTGTTTACTCGTGATATTATACAACATCTGCAAATAGAAAACATGCGAAATTCACAACACTCCATCACTTGATTTGAGTAATGCTTAGAACAACCAAGTGGAACTTACAACAACCGCCTCATCATTCGAGTAATGCATGCAGACCTTAAACACAGCACATCGGTCTCAGAATTCGAAGACGTTCGATTAAGCACCACTGCATACACTTCATAATGCAGCCTGCATAACATGCACAGAGCCACATTTGATATAGCACCCTCAGAGAAGTCAATCTCTATCTAGGCGCTTTACATTTGCTGCGAATGAAGCACGATCGAATGGTTAGTGGCAGAATGCTAAATAAACAACATGAATAACATGGTTAGGGATGACGTCACAGGGTCAGCATACATAAGCACATAAAGAACAAATCACTGTGACCCACTAAATGATATGGTAAATAGATGCACTTTTAGTTTCTTTTTAAATGAGGTCAAGTCAGGGAATATCGTGACGCAAGTCGGGAGTGAGTTCCAGGCTTTGGGGAGCATACGAACTAAAGGCACGATCTCCAAAGGATTTAAGGTTTGTACGAGATATAGGAAAACAGTCGGATTCCGAAAAGCGGATGGTACGATGCTTAGCCTGGTGGAAGAGTAGATCTGATAGGTAGGCTGGAGCCAAAGAATGAAGGGACCTAAAAGTGAGTGACAAAACCTTAAAGTCGATGCGTTGCTTGACTGGGAGCCAGTGAAGGTCGGCGAGAAGTGGTGTGATGTGGCAACGGCAACGCTCACGACAGACAGGCCTAGCTGCAGAGTTTTGCACCAGCTGTAAGCGCCTGACTGCACAGGCCGGTAGACCAGCAAGCAGAGAGTTACAGAAGTCAAGACGGGATGTCACAAATGCATGGACCAATTTAGATGCGGTGTCCCTATCTAAACAAGCGGGAATTTTAGCAATGCTATGCAGCTGAAAGTAGGCAGACTTGGCTGGGGAGCTGATGAGGTCGTCTAGAAAAAGTAGAGGCTCGAGCACGTGCTCTGTGATCTGTCGTGCATGAGCAAATGCCATGGGGCTCGGGCACAAGACAAACACGGAGCTGCCGAAACACGTACCTGAGCAGTTTGCAAGCCAACCGCCACAGCCTGGCTCACTATGGACAGCCCGATTTGCGTTGCATCTGCAAGTGACGTTTCGGGATTTTAGAAAACCCACAGCTGCAGCAGTTTCGATTTCGCCCAAGCCACAGAACATCCGCAAGCGAGCCCATACCAGTTCTGTTGACAGTGCAGCTGACGGTGACAAAAGTCGACGTCGTCTCGCTACAAGCAACGAATCTCGCTGGCGATTCTGGAATAAACTGCTTGCACGCTTGGGTGGGGACCACTAGAGTTTGGCTTTCATCGACTGTAACCGGAGAGCTGCAATTCTGGATGCCAGTTCCTGTCGAGCGCATGTTAAACTCGAAGGGCCGACCAAGAAGAGCTTGCTCACGAACGCACAGTAGCAAAGCAAGACAAACGTTCTAGGAGCCTTGTCACTGGCAACGCATAATCCGACTGCTGGCCCCGTGAGCACAACAAGGACTGAGCCAAGAGAAAAAGAAGAGACTTTGACCTCACCATAGGCAACTAACCACAGAATTGTGCTTATTCGTGCTGACACTGTGCATGCTGCCACTAACCACATTTGCATGCTGACCCTGTGCATGTCACCCCTAACCATGTTATTCATTTTGTTTGTTTATCAAGCATGATTTTACTCACCATTCAATTGCATTTCCCTTTGCAGCAAATGTAAAGCACCTAGAAAGAGATTGAGTTCTCTGAGGGCACTTTATCAAGTGCATTATTATTATCATTATTATTATTATTCTTATAGAAAGGCTGAAGTGATGTGCTGCTGTGGGTTGGCATACCCTTACCAATCAAGCCAAAGGGTGGCTAGAGCCCTCCTCCCCCCCCCCCCCCCCCCCCCCCCCCGTTGAATTTTGTCGCGCCCCTCCCTTCCCAGAGCCTGTGCTTAGCTCTAAGCTTCCTGCTTCTCCATAAACTTTTGCTTTGAGTGAAGCACCAGCCAACAAGGCCCAGCCCCGCATGCAGCAAGCCCCGAATTTGAGGTGGCTATCGTGGCGTCCTGTGTTGCAGTCCTGCTCGAATTGAACAGACGTCTGCTGCTCACCCGCCAGAAGCAGACGATCGAAGGCCAGTTGAGTGTCATAAGGACCACGGGAGAGAGGCAGAAGAAGCAACAGGATGACGGGAAACAGCTTGTCGTCTGCTGCTGTTGCTGCAGCTACTGGCGCTAGCAGCTACCTGAACTGAAGGCTGAAGGCACCTGCCGTGCTCCCGTCGTTTGCCAGCACGATCGGCGTCGAGCAGAAACTGAGATAAGCGCTGGCCTTCACAGTGAAGTTCCTGCAAGCATACGCTGGGGCACGTGAGTCCACAGAAAGCAGATTATGTAAAGACATAGCTCATTAGATTGTCGTATCAAGGAGTGGGATGCTTTGTGAATGTTCTGGACCATCCCAACTGGCGGTGTAAGCGCAATAGTGAACGAACACCATTCAACAGACGACGTCCAGCTCTCATAGCACCGATCGAATTACGGTGGCCACTGCTAACTTAGCAAGCTCCTATTACCTGGTTCTCGGCAGGCACACATCTACGTGTGCCCAAGCACATGCACACGTACGTGTGTGTGTGCACATGTGTGTGTGTGTGTGTGTGTGCACACGTGTGTGTGTGTGTGTGTGTGTGTGTGTGTGTGTGTGTGTGTGAGTGTGAATCCAGTCCAGCTCTGTGCGCGATGGCTTGATAGCTCAAAGGTTTTGGGCATCTTGCACTGCTTCTGGACCATTCTGGACCACGAATGGTCAAGGCGAGTTCGGTGCTCTGCCATTTGCCTGCGGGCATTTCGGCAGGGGCTCAGAGACTTCCTCTGCTCCTTTCTGTCGCAGGGCATGCTGGCTGGCTGGCTGGCTGGCTGCGAGGAGAGATGCAGAGGATGACGACTGCATGCCGTGCAGCACTCACAGCTGATTTGATTGCATCGAGTTCTGCGACGGCAGCTCCGTGCCATTGATGGACGAAGGGTAGCAGCGAACGACATTCGTCCGACCAGCGGATACGAGCCTGCAGCGATGCGCAGCACAGCAGCTGCACTGTCGAAGCGCTCACCCGTGCTCCACCTGTCGCCGCAGCCGCCCGGTCGCTCACCTACTGGAGCAGCCGACGAGCAGCGTCGGATGCAGCGCATGCAGCGCTGACCGAGAGCCGTAGCGGTGGCGGCAGTATTATTACCTGTACGTCAGGTTCAGCCTTGAGATGCCGGCGCCGACCTGACTGATGCTAAAGTCTGCTTTCGACAGGCCGGGGTCGGATAGGGTCAGCTTGCACGTCGCAAAAGCCTAAAAGGCCAACCCACAACCGATACCCCAGGTGGTCTGCCACAGAAGTGGTCGCTTCAGTACCTGCAGCAGCAGCAGCGGCAGCAGCAGCAGCGTGGCAGAAAAACACTGACGTATAAAACACACACGGGAAGCCAAGTAACCCACCGGGCCTGTGCCGGTTCAGTGTGCTGTACTTTTTTTTACCACAACAGAAAATAAGGTGGCTTAACCAGCTCAAAAAGACTTGGCTACCCCGTTGAGAATTTATTTTCATCTCTATGCAGCATGAAAAAGTGTCAGCATCGAAATTTTGCTTCGCCTGTAGGGTAACATCTGCCTGAACGCATTGTAACGTAACGTATCTCCGTCTGCAACTCTACAGAGCCAAAAAAAAGAGACTATGCGGGTGTTACGCAGATGAGTCTTGTGTAGTGCACTAAAAGCCTAGGCGGCTTCCGTTATGCATTCGGTAGCCAACTGACTTCAATTCACGCAACAAAGAGAAAGCGATAAGCTGAGTCAGGAGAGCAGTTGAGGAAGTGAGAAGCGTGGAAGCAGCAGCTCGGGACGGCTGGAAAGGATGTGCCACAGTCGGCAGCATTGTCTATAGTGTGTAGAGAAATTACGACGCAGGGCCTATTTTTTGCCGACGACTCGTGCGCACTGGACGCTCACGTAAGTGTTAGTCTGACATGTTGACCCTTTCGCTGTTCACTTGCGTGCCTCCGCAGCAACAGCCGCTCGCCGAACGACTGTGATTAGATTTAGGAGTAAACGCTCGTGCAGCGCCAATAGAAAACCACGGCTCGCAATCCATTTGAAATCTTCCGCTTGCTTCTAGCCTATGCGCATGGTCCGTCACGTATTGCGGCACGACTTCATAACGGCTCAACCCCACGTAGCTTACCGTCCCGTTGAAGCCGACCAGCTGCAGAGGTACGACGCCGGTTTGCTCGTTTATGGTTAAGACGAATGGCCTAGATCGTACAGAGCCACCGCTTTCCAAAATTAAAACGCTCGCGGAATTCGTCTCTGAAATCGTGCAGCGGAACAGTGTTAAACAGGCGCCACGTGAAAGTGCCAAGCGGCTGCGGCGCGCTTGAGAGCAGGCGGCGGCGCGTTTGAGTTTCGGCAGGAAGTGACGGAGCAGCCGTAAAAAAAGACATCGCGGAAGCCCTCCTAATCTTTGCCCGTGCTCAGGATCTACGCGAACGTGCGCGCATGTGTCGACAAAGACACGTGTCGACAAAGATACACCGACAGGCGAATTGGTTTGCCGCTGCATACTGAGAAGGCACGCAATGTGCGCCCGTCCCGAAAACCCGGTATCGCCATACTAACCTCCAAGCGCAAGCAATACGATTAATATGCATGAATAAGCATCAATAGTCGCGAACATCTTCCACTTCTGCTCTGCGCCCTCAACTCATTTCCTTCGGAAACCTGCTGCCGGCCGCGAGCAGCCTGGGACGCTTTCGGCTAAGGGCTCGTAGCTACGACCTTGACCTCTAAACCCACGCTTTCAGCGAGTGGGCGGAACGACAGCGTAACATTCGCAGTCTCGCGCTTCGCTTGGTCGACCGGATGAGACGTGGGCGTCTGTTGCCTTTGCGGTCCTAGCAAGCGTCGCAGTTCCAGACAATGCTTTTCCTATTGTCTCAGTTCGCAGCCGCGGTAAAGCGAAAGTATCCTCGCAGGCGTCCACCGCGGTGCATCTCAGAGAAAATGGTCGTCGCCAGTAACTGCTGGAAACCTGCTGGAGCAAGCAAAGTCGTTTCGAACGCGGCTGCTAGCCTGCCACTTTCTTGGGGAGGGGATGACCACTGCCCGGCCTGCTTATGAGTTGCCAAAGTTTGAGTGCAGCAAGAGAGAGAGAGACAGAGACAGAGACAGATAGAGAGAGTGGGCGCTCTCGTCGCAGAGCGAATCGACATTTGTACGTGCGATCCGTTTCTCTCACATTGCAGCTCCTGTTGGGAGAGCGATGCAAGCGTACACTTGACGGCCAAAATAGCCGGACTCCGCGGCTGCGGCCGCGAGCTCTCCTTCCGCGAGGGAAGAGAGCGTCCAGACGGTAAGCCTGGCGGTTTGAGAAAGAAACTGGCCACCCGCATCTGTCCGTGCTCGTCGGCGTCTGACTGCACGTCAGCCGCCGACGATCGTGACCTCGCACTGCCAAACCTCGGCCGCTCGGGCGGTAATGGAGTAGCTGCCTCTAAGAGACTGCTGCAGATATGCAACGCAATATTCGTGCGCAGGCCAGCTTACGTTCCTGCTCATTCATGCGCGACCGTCGCCTTCGTCTTCGTCCGATGCGCTCTCAAATAAACGCGCCTTCTCCACTCCCTTCCGCGCGTCCTTGACGACCTCTCGGCGGCTGCCATTGCGGCTTACTTCCCAGATTAGACGTGTGCCCCGTACGGGAGCAGGAGCCGACCGCAAGGGGGAACGCTGCCGAAAACGCGCCCAGATGCGACTTCGCAGAGCACGCGGACCTCTCAGCTGGCCACTGCGAAGAGTCGGATTTTCGTCACTCTATGCGATTTTTCCATCAAGACTCTAGGTCCACATTTCGCCGGCAAAGGCGGTCCTATGCGATTGTGCGCCCGGGGACGAACTACCCCGAAGGCGCTCCTTTATTTATTCAATAATTTTCAAACAGATTAACATTCAGTTGAGACGATTACACAGGTAAATGAAATTCAAAATCCCAACTTAGAATAGTTACGTTCTGTAACAGTATAATTAATACTCAACGTTATAAGATTATAATCAAGATATTTTAAATAAAAAAAACAACAGTTATGAAGTGTCTACTAGCGATAAATCACACAATTTTCTTTGACTTCGTCGTAGGAAATTAGTCAATGACGTCATCCAAATTTATATTTTCAAAATATTCCCTTTTACTGCTGAGAAGTGCCAAATTGCTAAGACAGTCTTGCCCCGTTGAAGAGCGAAAATGCGATAAAATAAGTTCAATTTGTTAAAAAAAAACTTTTAAAGCTGGCTATTGACATTTCTGGCTCTCTTACGCCATTCTTTTTGAGCCTCCAGCGGACCGTCGCCACTCCAGGATCGAGGAAGCCCCTTTTAATCTGTTCCGTTCAGAATTCCCTGCGCCCCAGTGAACTGTCTTTTCCAGAGTGCTTTGCGTTCTTACCTTCGCGCGATGCAGGCGTTACGTCAGCCTAACCTGTTCTAATTAAGGCATCGGCACGACGAGTGCTATGCGAGCGGCACCGCCAATAACGCTACCAGAGAACACTGCTCTAACAATGCGTGACCTAATTGCCCGTATATTACACCGGTACGACAGGTAGCTCTGAGGCAAGCTAATAGAAGCATACGCGCAATGCGAAGGCTGAGACGCAACGGCTCACCGACCGGAAGGCCTCCGTCCTCCGGAAAGAGTGCCTTCCCTCGGTCTGGCGTTAGCTCATGTCGCGCTGGTTGCAAGTCTTAATCAGGATACTCGCCAAAACGTTCACACAATGTAATCTAAAATCTTTTCAAAAGTATTGGGCGCCCTTTTTTGCAACCCGCCCCGTGATCCAGCGCCCGGGGACATATGCCCCCTGTCCCTCTTTCGGTGCGCCTCTGTTTGCCTGCTAGAATCGGCCAGGATTCCCACACATTTGCCACGGCGGAGGACAATTGCCACAGATTCCGGAAGTGGCGTATCTCCGTTCCGAACAATATTTTGTCTGTGCAGTGAATCGCAATGACGCCTGAGTGTATAAAATGAGTCTGCTAAAAGCACGATGTCATAAGAATTGATTTGTCATAATTGCGCGAGCAGGACCACGTTTGGCCAGCGATGACCCACGACAAATCAATCAATGCGCCGCACGTCTTTATTGGAATTAGATGGCAAGTTAGCGCGTGTGATATTATAGTGAAAATACCGATCCTAAGATTATAAGTGAGAGATGAACTGCTGGAAAGGCACCGTACTGTCGACCGCAGCAGCGTATGCGGGCTAGTCACCATGCCGGCCAAACGTCTCGATTTTACTCGGAACTGCACAATTTTTGTTCACCGATGTACAATTATTATTCTCATGCGTTATGGGATTCTCAAGTTGATGCAAAAGTTAAGGTACGCTCTCTTCCTGAACTGAAATCGTGTGCATCGACAAGAACTTCCGTTCGACCTTGGCCTTGTTCTCGGCGCTAGTTTTCTGGGCTGGCAGCTTGTCTTGGCTCGAATTGAGCGTACGAACGACCATAAAACCCTGCATTTCTCGTCAATGACTAATACGATGCATCTAGAGCGATACGATTCAATGTGCACGAGTTCTTCAGCTTTGCAGTTTGCCGAACGAAAGCTGTACGGTCTGGTAAATTGTGTACTTCTCTACACCAGGCTAGGTTCTGGCTTGCGCACGCACTGGACAAGCCGACAGTGGTAGGCCCTACCGTACGTCCCATGGTGCCTTTTGTCCGCATGCCCTAGCAGCGAGGCTTCTAATGCAACTCGCCTCCCCTCACGTGACCGCTGAGTTACGCAGGCGTTCGTTCAAGAAAGAAAGGCTTATCCTTGTTGTAGCTTATCATTTTGATACTTTAGTTATGCGGCCAATAGACCGTCTCAGATTTAAAGGGCCATTCTGGCATCAAAGATTAGCATTAAGGGCAGTGTAACTTGCGTTTCGTAGACACCTTAGCGGCTAATGCTTAAAGGCCTGTGCCACGGCCAATATAACAATCGTTGCTTTAATTCGAAACAACAGATTGATTCTTAACTACGAGCTCTTTTATTTTGAATTACTATTTAATTCAATTTTTATTGGAGGCTTAAGAACCTCCTGCTGGGCCCGGTACGTCGGAGTGCATGCATCCTTACTTGCATGCAAGTGCATGCAAGCTCGCCAGTGCGCGCTTGCAGGTAAACTTGCCAGTAATGGTACGTGTGCCTGGTCGTGGCTCTACGCCCTCAATGTACGAACTATTTTAATAGGACCTGGATCAAAAACGATTTTCGTTATAAGCAAGAATTTAACTGCTACAACGACGGTCAGTGCACTCGGACATTAGTGTAATGACGAACATTCGGCGGAGGAAGCATACCCTGCCGCTTGCCAAGTGTCCGCTTCCGAATTCGATTCGGCTTTCGGCGCTTACACGAAATAAGCAGGTCGTCTCACCTGCAGCGTTCCTGGCGCTAACCTGCTTACCGGGGTCCGACGAATTACCGCAATGCACCGCAATCCACTCTAACTAGGCTAAACGTCGACAGGTCATTGGCGAGGCCGAGCTAAAAAATAGCGAGTGGATATTGTAGTACATCTTAGATTTTATGTATCCCCCAAATTTATCGCCAGAGGCACGGGCCCACATGCAAATGAGCTGCACAGACGGAGGCCATCACAACTCATGGGCCACACAGTGCCGCAGTCCACTGTAGTTCGCTGCTTCGAATCCATTCCGCCACAAGCGAAAAGCCGCGAAAAGCTCCAACCAGTTTAGAATATAAAACTACGCAAACATTTAAAATATACCAACAAAATTTCTCGCGATTCCGCTCACGCGCACTCACAAAGAAGCGCTCACCGGAACAGATCGCAGCCACCCGCGGGCCAATATCTCAATGCGTGGCGTTCCGCCGCAAAACGAAAGAAATCCTGTACGAAAAGCTCGTATGGGCTTGCATGTGACAGCACACTCAGTGACAATTGTACTCATACAAGTTCACTTGCATTGCTTGTATTACAGTGGCGTCCGCGGCTGCTGTTCTAATCCGTGTCTCGGCGAGAATTGGGTTCGAGGAATTACCGCAATCCGCTCTAATTAGGCTAAAATCGACCCGACCTTATCGTTGCCGAGATCGACTGACGGCCGGCAAGCTGACTGACGTCACCACACCCCCTGACTTTGACGACATTATAAAAAGCTAAAATCGCACCTACTTGTCACAGCATTTAGCGGATCCTTGTGATTCGTCCTTTGAGTGCTTATCCGTGCTGACACTATGTATGCTGCCGCGAACCATCTTTGCATGACTCTGTGCATTTAATGTCTCACCACGTTACCCTTGTTGACATTGTGGATGCTATTGCTAACTATGTGATCGCGCTTCTTTTATAGCATATGTAAAGTGCCTAGAAAGAGATTAAGTTCTGTAGCACAGCGCTGGCTTGACTCAATTTTAGGGTGCACACGAACTGCTCAGCAGGAAACACCTCTGTCCCTAGAGCCTCGAGCAAGGGGACACAGCCGTCGTTGTAGTAGGACCATGAGGTGATTGGTATCGGCTGCTGGCCTGTCAACCCTATAGTCCCGGCTAGTTATATTATGGTAGGGCGACGCTCACTCGTGGTTCCTTCTTCGTCTTCGGCTCCGTCTCGACGCCGGTAGTTGCCGGACTCATTCCTCTGAAAGCGAGGGACGAGGGCGGGCTGTTCGCCGGCGATTGAGGTAAAGGACGAGACGGCGCCACGAGTATTCGGTGGACGCCACCGAATACGGTCGTATCGCGCCAGAGCTCGCATTTTCCGTTGTGTGTGTTGTTGGCTGAATCCGCTCCACAGCCATTGTGCCGGACGATGTAACCTTGACCTGCAGAGCATCACTGAGTCAGGAGACCGGCTATTCTTGGAGCTGCAGACTACAGCTGATTGGCTGTATGTAGGCAAATAGACTCCCTGCCAAGGCCACACCAGCTACAGCTGATCGGGATTGACCCGAGGACGATTAGGAAGAAAAGCCAGATTAATATGCACGATGGCTTGCTCAGCCCATAGTATTAATTTAGGACTACTCTATATATTGGACCCGTTTGTTACTTGTTCTTGGTCCGTATTTGGATGTGGTCCACGTTCTGTTAGTCGGCTGCGTTAATAAACCACAGTAATTTTCTCGACCATTGACTGGTGAATGGCTTAACGGAAGCACTGCTTTTCACATGTGTGTGTGTGTGTGCGCGCGCGCGCACACGTGGTCTCGGCATACGGATTTGCCGCTGCGAACTAGTAGTAGTTTGGTGTGGTGTGTGAGGTATTCCTGCCGTTAAGGTGGAAGCGGAGCCCTAGTTCTCCAGTCAGGATCCAAACTCCGGTTTGGGCTCCTCTGTCTTATTGGGTCGTTCCCCACAATAGACGTAGGTAGCTAAAGTTCGGGGACTTATTTCCCCTGAAAGCACGCTTGTGTTGTTGTGAGCCAGCGAGGAGTGTGGAGGATACAACTGAGCTCCCATGTATGTAGACGCGCAGCGACATTCTGCGCTTGCGAATAAAGCTCAGTAAAATCCCCTATTCGTGTGTATCGCTTTCCAATTCACGCCGCGAACTCCCGATCCCCTTAGTAACGATACGCAGGTCAGAGCCAGAAGCACTCGTTTCGTGGCGGCCTACTTATTGCAGCGTAAGCGCGCACCGAACGGCATTCGACCCTATGCTATGCCGCTCGGTTAGCGGTAGGTTACGCCAATTCCTCCAAGCCTTCGGGGTTACAGTTCTCTGAGAGAGCTATACACATTTATTATAATTATCAATACTAACTTGTTGCTGGTGAACGTTCTTTGACAACAGCAGCAAACAAGAGTGGCTGTGGAGGTCGGCGTAGTGCTCGGACGGTTGGCCAGCAAAAGTGCTCATGCAGTGCAGCGTGCGCTGACAGCAAACGACGCTACGAACATCCCCACAAGATGTAATCGTTGAAGGTCGCGTCAGACAGACGTAGCTAGCTCTTCTCATTACGCGCAACACATCACGCGGTCGGCTTTCGCCGGCGATCAATTGACAATAGATATACGGGTGGGATGGGATCGCGTGAGCACGTCACCATTCACAAATCCAATCAGCTGATAGGACCGGCGGAGTTATGATCCCGCATCCCAGGAAATACCAGATAGTTATCCCCCCTATCACGGACTGATTAAAGCCCGCGGAGGATGCGCGAAGGTGCAGATGCCGACCACTTGTTGGCGAGCTTCGCTTATGCCTCCGTGAGACTCACAAGATCTGCAAGTGGAGTCACAGCAGCAACACTTCAACGCCTTATGGCAATGCTAGCTGTAGCACTATTTTTAACAGTGCCCACGTGCCAGGTTTGCAGGTGAGAACAATTAGTTGTTACTTGCGTGGGCGAAATCTCGTGCGGCGCTAAAATCGTTACTGGCATTGTGCCCCCCCCCCGTGTGACCTGACAAGGTGGACAGATGCAGTTTGGTCGGGTGGTTAGGACGGCCAAGAGAGTCCTTACCTACTGAGAGGGTTGCTCAAGACCGGACAGTCCTGCAAAGCTGTCCACTGCTAAGCTGACGAAACGCCGAACTGGAGCTCTGGTCCCCAGCCGTTAAGCTGCTTGGCCCGACCAAGATCTGTCCGAGGTCGTGGGCTCGAGCCCTGAGACATATGAGAAGCGCCTGAATAGAGATTGAACTCCAGTAGGGTGCTATGCAAATGAATGGGCTAGCCGGGACGGTGGGTTCGCCCCTGTCTGTGACCATTAGCTTGGCCTACTATCCACCGGGTAATAACTTGTTCACCTAGAAACCGGTAGCCCATTCGTCAGGGCTCTGGTCGCAGTTTATGTTTTATGATTTAGCACTGAGCTGTTTCACTGGCCGAATTGCAGCTGTTGCCCACGTGCACGTATACCACCTGTCGTGGACAGTGTGCCAACTGCCCTTCTTTTGCCGGTCCTAAAAATGGGAGTGCTGAGAGAGCTCCACTCGCCGTCACCAATGAGTCTGTGATCAATGGCACGACTGGGTAAAATTCAGCTTCCGGAGCCTCTAACTCCAGCTAACCTCTGCCCTAATGCAAAAAGTTTGGCTTCACTCAGGCTTCCCTAGCATGCCTCGCCTGCATATGCCCTCAGGACCACAGAACGCTCACGGCAGACAAGCCTAGCTGCAGAGTTTTGGAGCAGCTGTAAACGCTTGATTGCACATGCCGGTAGGCCAGCAAGCAGAGGGCTACAGAAGTCAAGATGGGATGTCACAAATGCTCGGACCAATTTAGATGTGGTATCCCTGCCTGAACAAGCCCGAATGTTAGCAATGACGAATGCTAGATTAGTCCTTTGATCAACTAACCGACTGTGAGGTTCGAGTGGCTCACGTGGACTGTTTTTCACGGGTTTGATATCCGTAGCTTCTTTAATGTTCATGCAGATGGCTTTGCTCATTAATTGCCAGGCTTAAAACTATGTTGATCATTCTCCTACTTGCCCTTTTACTGCTATCCATTATCGGTTGTCCATTGCTGCTGACTTCGTGGCCATATGAAATCCTGAACTTTATCTGGTTGGTGCTGAGTACTACTAACACGGTGGATGCACCAGTTTAATGCAGTCATTTCGGTTTGTTTTTACAGTGGTATTTCACCAGCAACAGCAAACGCAGATCTCTGCTTACCAGGTGAGTCCGCTGCTGGGATGTTAACATTACTCGGCATTACTAATTGCCTGGATTTGCATAGCATTACCAGAGCTCTATCAAGAAAAGCACTAGCTTTGCAATGGTTAACAGGTTCTCTGTCGGAGGGTGGGGGCAACCGTTCTTGCCTGACGTGGTTATATCTTGGCTATTTCCAAAGTCTAGCCGATATTCAATCCTGGATGTCGGAAGACTTCCTGAAATTAAATGACGATAAAACCGAACTGCTTCTCATAGGACACCCTAAGCGTGTGGCTGCATTAAAAGGCTTTGCTGTTCTAATAGGTGATGCTATTGTGCGACCTTCACCACGTGCTCGTTATCTAGGTGTCGTGTTCGACAGCTGCCTCAATTTCAAGAGCTTCATTCAGAAGACTGCCTCTACAGCTAGCCATCACATCCGATCCCTATCCAAGATTAGAAGCTGTCTCCCACAGTGGCTTGTAAAAAATTTAACTAGCTCTTTAGTTCTGTCTCGGCTTGATTATTGTAACTCCCTTTTGGCTGGGCTACCAAAGAAAGCTATTATGCCACTGCAGCGGAATATGAATATGGCTGCAAGGCTGGTCTTCAAGTCCCAGCGGTTTGAGCACGCGTCTCCTTTGCTGAAAGAGCTAGGATGGTTGCCGGTTGATCAAAGGATACAGGGCAAAGTTCTTACGCTGACCCACAAGGCCTGCCACGGCTTGGCTCCTTCATACCTAGCTGAACTGCTGCATCAGTTTCAGCCTGTTCGCGCCCTGAGGTCCTGTGTGGACAATAAATTAGCTGTCCCTTTCCTCCGCTTAAAGACAGTTGGCGACAGAAGCTTTAGCTCTGCAGGTCCTAGACTGTGGAACTCGCTTCCACAGTTCTTACGCAACGACATTTACTCGCCAACTGCCGACTATGGCACATCTTTTTCAGCGGTCCTGAACTGCTACTTCTATGCTACTCACTACCTCAACTGCTCTCCTGACTATGCTATGCTTCCCACTTTCTCTTTGTTGTGTGAGACGAAGTCTGTTGGCTATCGAATGCGTACCGAAAGCCGCTTAGGCTGTGAGTGCGCTATACAAAACTCTCCTGCGTAACACCCACATGGTCCTTATGACTTTGTGGAGTTACTGACGGAGATACATACATACATAGTTAAATTGTTGACCGAGTCCACTTATCGGAGCAGCAAATGTTCGGCAGTTCTCTGCCTGTAACATAATAATAATAATTATGCACTTGATAAAGTTGCACCAGAGAACTCAATCTCTTTCTTGGCACTTTACATTTGCTGCAAAGGGAAACGCGATTGAATGCTGAGTAATATCATGCTTGATAAACAACATGATTAGGGGTGACATGCACAGGGTCAGCATGCAAGTCTAGTTAGTGGCAGCATGCACAGTGTCAGCGCGCATAAGCACATGAAGGACGAATCACAGGGACTCACTAAATGCTGTCCTAAATAGGTTTTTTAGTTCATTTTAAATGTGGTTAAGTCAGGGGATGTTGTGACGCAAGTAGGAACATAATGCTAGATATGCACGGATCGGTCTGCATTTGGCTGCATTTTTATTGGCTACGTCAGTTTGCCGACCTGCATTTCTCCAGGGTTTCGATACAGCCAGGCTAGCAGCACTTGCACTCCGTGCGAAGCTGGCTCTTTCAAGTCAGCCGGCATGCTCACCTGCACCCTCTGTTCACATGCCGAGTCATCGTATGAGGTGAAGGTCTGCGTCTGTAAACCATGGAGAGATACAGGGGTCGCATGTGCCCATGACGAAGATGTGAACAGCAGTCTGTGCACGAAGAGCAGCAAATCTCACGTGCTGTCCTACTGCCATGCCACAGGTGAGCACGTGGCACGTAACAACGTCAGGCCTGCGTACCAGTCCTGCATGCTTCGTCGGTGGATAGCCAGTCATATATGCATGTTCTTTTTTAGAATCGCCTGCCTCTACCAGTGGGGCATCTCTGCTGATGCCAGCGTCCAAACCGCATTCTAACACAGGGGCGCACTCAGATGCAGCACGATCAAGCGGCACGCTTGCTGAACCTCATTCTGCCTACCCAATATCGACTGAGATACATCCGACCAGGCTTGGTCACCAAGGCTCAAAAGGTGTGTTATGGTGGTGGTGGTAGGGAAGCATGGCTTCACTGAAAGTGAGGGGCAACACTGCAATTTACGGTTCTCGTGCAAGCAGCTCCTGCAGTTTCTGCTATGTCGGTGATTTCAGATGAAGCCACCAGTGGCCGTGTCATCGTGGGCAGCTGGTCATTAATTGCATTCGGCATCACCATTAGCGTGTTCACACACCTGCAAAGAAGGTAGTTATAAAGGAAGCCAGCGTCGTATTGCAACCGGAAGCCACACCCACTCGCTTGGAACTGCATTGATGCTCTGGTTGAGGCTCTCCCTTACTAATTATGTCTTAACTTGCAATCTGTTTGCAGGATCTTCATGCTTGTATTTTCTGGCTTGGTGTAAAGGAATGCAAATTAACATCCACACAGTCTATGCAAGGCCACAGAGCTGCTGTCTCAAATGGCCACCGGTCCCGTTGTCATAATTTCTTATATAGTTTTTCACTGCTCTTTATGGCTATTTATATTAATATTAATTTATATTAAATATAATGCCTGCTCTGAAGTGCTTGTTACGCCGGGGAACAACTTTGGTGCTTGTATTTTCTGTGACTACAAGTTCAGATCTTCCATGCAGCCTATGCAAAGTCAGTAGAGCATCAACTGATCACCATTTCTGTTACTAAAAAGTACTTGTTACTTTGCTATTTCTTGCTATTTACATTATAACAAAATATGTATGAGTATTTAAATTATGTGTTGAGCCCCTTTGTATTTAAGGAATGAATGACATAAGATTTCTCGCGGGCAACTCACCGTCGCACTATATGCTACCTAATGCCTACTCTGAAGTGCTTGTTATACCCGGGAACATGTGCACAATCAACGAGCCCGGCAGACAAAGGCCGTGGTACTTTATAGTTTGCAGTTATCATTCGGCTGCTCTTTCAACAGCTAGTCGAAGGCGTTTCTTTAATTTATTACTCTGTGTAGCACCAATATCTGACTACTCGTTCAGGCGTGCAAGTACCAATCAATCCCTACCAGTCAAGGTAATGTCTTGCTATATGTAAGAACATGGTTGAAATGTAGGTGCACAATACAAAAATGCACATGCTGACAACACTAATAATAAATGGCACGTGGAGTAAGAACAGTCAGAACTGGCAATATGCCGAAAGAGATAGCCAACCAAAGTATTGCCGGCTCACGGATCTGCATCAGCACTGCATGCATAGCCAGAAGGTCATTGGGGGCATGACGGGAAGCACAGGTTGGATGAGTCCGCAAAATGTTTTCTGCAACCTGATGGTGCGTAGTGTACACGCAGCACTCTTCTTGAATAAAATTGATGTTTATAAGCTCGATGACTATCAGCCAGAGTCTAGCCCCACATGCACAACGTAATTGGCTCAACCGTAGAGTGCCTACAAGTCAGTTGTAGGCTTTGCTTTAAACTTCTTGCTAGGGTGTTCGGCAGGTTTTGTTGCGAAGAAGCTGCCAAATAATTAAATTTTTAGCCTCGAAGCTGGAACATGAATATGGATATTTTCTTGAGGATGGATACAAATATACCCATTAATATAACACGATGTAACCTTAAGCTTGTTTGAACCGGCAGTCTAGAACTTGCTTCTAGCTAGGGTCGCTATCACGCATTGCTTAATTCTCAGCACTAGACGTATCTTTTGCAATCAGCTTTCCCTGACCCCAATGAAAATGCCTTCTTTCGTTCGGGCTTGCTCTGCGGATTAGCTGTGCATAATTCAGTGCATAGCTAATGACACTGATGCACTATTCGTCGAGGCCCAGGCAAAGGTGGGCAAATACTCAGGCATTGCCAGAGCACTCCTGGCAAGCAGGTTACAGGTCAGTGGTTGTTCAGCCGTTCGTCGTCGGCACACTGGGCAGCTGGTTCCCAGGGAACGACGATTGCCTCGCAGACCTTGTCATCCCCGCAGCGAATGGCTGAGCGTCTCAGACGCCATAACGGGATCCGAGTCCATGTGGACCCTGTTCCGGAACCGTGAGTTGCAGGTTTCGCCCGCGGCTCGGGCCAGTCAGGATACTCTGGCTTAAGTGCATTTATTTTAACAAATAAATTTTCTTTAGCTAGAGGTCCAACTAATCGGGCTAGCCTTGAGCGTCTTGTACGTGTCGGTAGCCTTGGTTATTGATTCGCTAGCAGCCAGTAGTAAAGCTCATGTATATACATTTAATTCTCGTAGGGTGCTGTACAAACGACACATTGTTATCTTAGAAGTCAGAGCTAGCGAAAGGTACAGACCTCAATCGAGCAAGAACATTTCTAGCATCTCTCGAGAACCTTTGTCATCTATTTAAAATCTCTCTAGCACCTTTGTATTTAATGAGTATCCAAGCTAGCAACCGGCATAGTGGATGCACCGAGCTCCAGACTGAGACTTTTCAATGCACCTTTTGAGCCCACAGAACATGTAAGAGATCTGATCAGACAACGATCAGTTGACCTTCTGGCTGCACATTTTGTGAACTCCGTTGCATGGCAGTACCAACACAATTACAAATGTGCAAATGCCGCTTGTTAGAATCTGAAGGTGCATCTCTAGAGATAAGAATGCAAAAAACCACAAAGGACAGCTTACTCTTAATCCCACGGTCAAGATTTGACATCTTGAAGGCATGCTGTGTCTCTTGGACGACAATGGCTTCAAGACAGACATACAAAGGACACTTGGACCTCTGCACGATTAAGAGGCAATCATATTAGTCGGCCTTTAACAAATTGTTTTGCATGTCTGCAGATCGAACATCGATGGAAGATAGAGATGTCAGCCAATAAAAAATCAACCTTAGAAAACATTATTGATAATGTAAGTTTAAAAATTATACAGTCTAACCATGACAGGATACCGGTGACCGACAGAAAAACAATACCTGCACGACCAGAACCAATGAACATGCACGCAATCTAAAAATATTTCGCTCTTGAGCCTTGCAAGCACATTTTCGGTGCAGAAAGCTATCGAAAATAACAGCCTCCAGGATACTAGTTTGACTTCTCTGCTAAAACAGCTTCGCCAAATCTCCGATAGGCATTTACTCGAAATCCCAGCATTAAAATTGAGAGGCGTGCCTAAACATGTGTTGCAACCCACATGCTTAGCTTGAACATTCACTGTAAGAGTTTAGTTTCCAGCCTGACAAGTGCTGAAATGACAGGGTCATGTTATTTTAGAAACAGACGCTGAATAGCAACCTGCTCCTTAGGCGCCGAGCTGGTTTGGCCCAGTGGTTAAGGTGCTCGCCCCGATCAAGGTCTGGCCGAGGTCTTGGGCTCGAGCCCCGTAGCATACGAGAAGCGCCTGAATCGAGATGGAATTCTCTTAGGGCGCTATACAAATGAATTATATTTAGGCCTCCTTATTCTATGCATTAAATGCAAGTTCGACCAAAAGATCCACTAGCTTCGAACTGAAGATCTCCTGTATTTTAATGGCATCTGTTAAGCTGCATTTAAAGGTCAAACCTTTCCATGATAAACTCCGCCAACTGTCTCTGATGCTTAGAGCCAGCTCATGCTATTTCGAGTGCTAGTCATGCACAAGTCTGATCGTGTGAGGATATCTGTAAGCTCCATTACATGGTTGCACTTTTGAATGACCATTTCCTCCAACGTCCGAAGATGCTCACAATGCTCGTTGATGATCTTGGTCAATTTTTGCAATCTCGATGGTCATATAGAATTTCGTTTAAATAATAATAATAATATAATAATATTGCACTTGATAAAGCACCCTCGGAGAACTTAATCTCTTTCTAGGCGCTTTACATTTGCTGCAAAGTGATATGCAATAGAATAGTAAGTAAAATCATGCTTGAAAAACAAACAAAATGAATAATATGGTTAGGGGTGAAATGCACAGGGTCAGCATGCAAATGTGGTTAGTGGCAGCATGCACAGTGTCAGCACGCATAAGCACGCGAAGGACGAATCACAGGGACCCACTAAATGCTATCCTAAATAGATGTGTTTTTAGGTTCCTTTTAAATGTGGTCAGGTCAGGGGATGTTCTGACGCAGGTCGGGAGGGAGTTCCAGGCTTTGGGAGCATATGAACTAAATGCACGGTCTCCAAAGGATTTAAGGTTTGTATGAGGTATTTCTAGACTGTTGGATTCCGAAAAGCGAGTGGTACGATGCTTGGCCTGATGGGGTAGTATATCTGAAAAAAATGCATACTTATATTCTATTCATTGGACTAGAAGCATTAGGAATAGGTCAAACCATAATTTCTGGTTATCATTGCCCTTAACGGCTTCTTTGGGGGTAGAACAGCCACTTTAAAAACAAAATAGCCGTCTGTATTACAGATCGTACAGAAAGAAAACATGTAATGCATTACGACGACTGAACGATCAGTGCTTAACATTCACACCTTTGGTTCATTGATGGATTATGGCCATCCGAAGTTGCTCCGATAGTGTCCAGTCCTTTCAAGCTGTTCTGAGCTGCTATTTCCACGGTACTCACTACCTCGACTGCCCTCTTGACTCAGCTATACTTCTCACTTGGTCTTCTAAGGGTGAGATGAGGTCAGCTGGCTACCTTATGCGAACCGAAAGCCGCTTAGGCTTTTGAGTCCACTATAGAAAACTCTCCTCCAAAACATTCCTTAGTCCCTATGGATGCTTTATGGAGTTACAGACGATGACAATTTACACAATCGTCATCTTGCACGTAAAAGCATTAATCAGCCAAATTTTCACCCCTCTTTAAATGGAAGAGCCGATGTTAAAGATACCGGCATCAGAGGTGCTCCCACGCCCCCATCAAAAGCTCACACTACCACGACGGATTAATATAGAGACTGCGATAATCGACTTTTGTTTTCTCACTATACAACAATTTACATTTGACACTGACAAGACTGCAAATTGTATTTAAACTATAATATTAAACTATATGACAGAAATTGGATCCCGTTTGGCAAAAACAGATAAGTATCACGAGTCGTTTCCTTGGAAAGAATTTGACGTGAAGGCAGCTGCTCAACCAATAGGAGAGCTGGTCATGCGACCGTGGGTGCGGCTTACTCCGACACAACCTGCCTGTCCGCCAGACTCTTGTCGACGTTCTTCTCTCTTCTTCCTCCTCCTCGGAAGCTGCCAATCACGGCCAGAATCGACACGCACGTTATTTACACACGACTACCACTAGTCGAAACAGCTGCAAATCTGCTCGTTTGCCTGCTATTAGCAGCTATAAAGGGGTGGGTCAATTTAATGCTGCCAATTGTTTTTCGAGGTGGCCAAAGAGGCCTGCTAGTCTAATCAGCCAGCTTTCAATGAGCGCTCAATACAAGAATAACTTCCTGGTTGAGAGAGGAATGTTTTCTAAGAATTATTCCCGAATGAATTACTGCCTATCTCCAGTCTCTTGATATTGCCAGAAACAAGCCATTCAAAGATCGTTGGCCAATGAAAACAAATAACTTAAAAATAGAAGGGAGAGAAATCAAAGGAATTTATGAGGCATGGCCTACAACATGAGTTTCAGTTCAGTTCTGTATTTTTGTCTGAGATGCTTACCATCTGTACCGTGTTTGAGGTCCTAGTTTCTGGGGTTTTCATTCGTAGCACCACTTCGTGGTTGATTCCGGTCGGTTATATGTGCCTCCAGCCTCTCCAACCTTTCAAAGGCCGTGCGTTCAGTTGAAGGGGTCGTCTCCAGCTTAGCGCCCGGAAGGTTGACGATCGAGTACGAGGTGCAGCAAGCACCGATAGCAAAAGGAGTCACTGACCTCTACAAGATGCAATCGATCAGATTCGCAAGGCTCTTCACGAGCAGTACACGTCCGCGAGCCGGAGACGGACGACACGTCCACTCACGACTTCGGGAGCTGAACAAGAGAGTGGCGGGAAAAGATCGCATCACTAGGTGGCCATTCAGTCGAACCTCCATCCAATCAGCTGTAGGCTCCCGGCCGCAGAGACGTTACGCACTCCTGCCCTGTCAGGTTAGGGAGGGGCAACATGGCGGCGATGCTACGCCCCAAAAGCTCAACCCAGTAACTTGGCTGAAACCAATGTGACGACATCAAATGATATAATCCGAAAAGCGGGCGGGAAAGCATGTACGCATCGCCCGAACCGATTTTCGCTTGCCAGAGGCAAAGTAGTGAGATCGGGAGGCTCTGACGAAGGTGATTACCCTGAAGTTGCTGTAGGCGATGTCCTCGGAGATGGTGCAGCCGACGGAGACTCCTGCGATGACGTGGGTGTGCCTGCCGCCTCTTCGATTTGGCTGTCCTTGTGACGTATGCGGGCTTCAGCCGGTCGATTGAGAGATCCATTCAGCGGCCGGCGACGTTAACTGAAAAATGTTTTTCTGCCTGTTCAAGCACAACGTATGGGCCGTCGTAGGGTGGCTGAAGTGGTCTTCGAGCAGCATCGTGGCGTACAAAAACCTTGGGGCAATGCTGCAGGTCGTCGGGCGGGCCGAATTTCGAGGCGGTACAGCTCGGAGGCAGCGCGCATGTGCTCGATGAGCGTCGTGACAAATAGCACTACGTCTGAGCTGTCGACCGGTGCCTCGGGCACACTGAAGAAACCTCCGGGCAAGCGAAGGGTCTCCCCGTACACTTGCTCGGCTGCTGAGTGGCCAATGTCACGCTTTTCAGCAGTGCGGATTCCGAGGAGCACGAGGGGCAGCGCCTTTCGCCATGAATGTGGCGGGCCACTTGCCATGAGTGCTGCCTTGAGCTGTCGGTGCAGGCGCTCTACCATGCCGTTAGCGGCCGGGTGGTAAGCGGTAGTTCGTACATGCCGTATTCCCATGGCCTTCATGAGTTCGAGCCACAAGAACGACTCAAATTGTCCTCCTCGGTCGGAAGTGAGCCACGCTGGGACGCCGTAACGTGATATCCAACCGTCGACAAATGCTTGTGAGGCGATGGACGCGGAAATGTCGGTCAGAGAAAACGCCTCAGGCCAGCGTGTGAAACGGTCGACGACCGTAAGTAAATAGGTGGTGCCGTCGGAGTGGGGTAGCGGCCCGACGAGGTCGACGTGAACATGACTGAAACGACGCGATGGGGTGGGAAACTGCCCGACAGGCGTCGAAGTGTGCCGAGCTTCTTTGGCGCGTTGGCATGCGATGCAGGTTTGGGCCCAAGAGCAAACGTCGGAATTCATTTTCGGTCACACAAACCGCGATGCGATCAGACGCAGTGTAGCTCGTATTCCTGGGTGTTCGAGTCCGTGCAATTTGTTGAAGATTCGTCGACGGAAGGCAGCAAGCACGTATGGGCGATCGTGGCCGGTAGAGCGGTCGCATAAAATGGTTCCCTGCGACGTCGGTATTGGAACCGGTTGAAGGTGCAGGGAAGTAGTTGGTGCTGTGAGGATTTCGGGCTCTTGCACAGCGGCGAGCTCGCTGTAATCGATAGGACGGTCGTCCGTATCGAAAACAGCGCTAGCTCGTGAAAGTGCGTCGGCGACGAAATTCTCAGAACCCTTCAAGTATCGGATGTCGGTAGTGAATTCGGAGATGAAAGCGAAGTGTCACTGCTGCCTAGGCGTGAAACGATCGGATGATGAAGCGATTGCGTAAACGATTGGGCGATGATCGGTGAGCACCGAGAAAGCCCGGCCTTCCACAAAGTAGCGGAAATGTCGGATTGCAGAGTAAATAGCGAGAAGCTCTCGGTCGAAAGTCGAGTAGCAAGACTGTGAGACTGTTCTAGAGAAAAAGGCTAACGGTTTCCACGCCCCGTCCAGTAGCTGTTGCAGAGCGACGGTGTCCGAGGCGTCAGTCGCAATTGAAATCGGTGCATCGGGCGCCGGATGGCCGAGCAGTGTTGACTCGGTCAACGCAACTTTGCTTCGCTCGAAGGCAGGCGGCGGCGTCCTCTCGCGACCACGTGAGGTTGGCGTCGGCTTTTGGGCTGGTCGGGAGGAGCCAGCATGCTAGCGAAGCTCGGGATAAATTGGTGGTAAACATTGACCATGCCTAGGTAGCGACGCAGTTTTTGTGCTGTATCGGGTCGAGGGAAAGAAACGATCGACTCAAATTTTGATACCTGTGGTCGGAGGCCCTCCGAGGATACACGGTGTCCGAGGTAATCAAGTGATGGAACACCGAAGACGCACTTAGATGGATTGATGATTACCCCATATTCCTCGAGGCGACGGAAGATTGCTTCCAGGTGCATGGCATGCTCGGCTTCGCTGACAGACGCAATTAAAAGACTGTCCAGGAACGAAAAACAGAAACTAAGCCCTTGAGTTACCTGGTCGATGAAACGTTGAAAGGTCTGGGCAGCATTCCTGAGGCCAAAACTCATTCGCTTGAATTGAAACAGCCCGAACGGCGTGATTACGGCGGTTTTAGGGACGTCGTCGGGATGAATGGGTATTTGATATGCTCGCACGGGATCGATTTGAGAGAAAACCACCTTGCCATGTAGAGCAGATGCTAAATCGTTTAGCAGCAGTACAGGGTAACAGTCGTGCTTGGTGATGCGATTCAAAGCACGATAGTCACCGCAAGGGTACCAGTCGCCGTCCTTTTTGGGTACGAGATGAAGAGGACTGGCGTACTCGCTCTCCGACGGCTCTATTATTCCCAGCTGCACAGATGCTCTAATTCCACGCGAGCTGCTCTCAGGCGGTCTGGAGCCAGGCGTCGAAGGCGGGAGCGGGCAGGCTCGTGACGATGTGGTGGCGAACTGAATGCTTGACCGGTGCAGAGAGGTTTCCGGGTTAGGTGATGCTTGGGAATCGGCGAAGCAAAGCAGCGTAGTCGGCCCGTAGAGTAGAAGGGATGCAGCAGAGATGATAGGGCGTAATCGACGAAGTAAGCTCGAACCTCTTTCGAAGCTGAGTGCGACCGTCGTATAGTGAGTGGTGCTCGAGGTCTATGATGTGCCGAAATGAGCAAGGAAATCGGCGCCGATGAGAGGGTAGAAGACCCAGGAGAGACTCCGTCGAATACCTAGGCTCAAGTTGAGGAGTCGTGAGCCGTATACTGCAATTAAAGAGCGATCGGAAGCCTGTAGATGAGACAGGGCAGGGCGTAGCCTCTCGGTAGCATTCAGTGGGAGGACACTAACCGCCGAGCCCGTGACAACAAGAAAGCGCATACCCCTGTCGGGGTCGTGTACGAATAGTAGGCGGCTAACTTCAGTCTCCGGCTGTGGCGCCGCCTGCACTAACAGACCGGGTTCCTGTCTAAAGTAAACTTGCAACCCGGTCGGCACCGGAAAGCCTTGTCCCCAAATCGTGCGCGATAGAAGCACCAGCTGCCATTAGGAGACCCCTGTCCTTGAGCACCAGCTCGCGGTCGGAGCTGCTGCCTGATAGGGGAACTGCTGCGAGAACGGTTGAGTCCTCACGGCGCCTATCCTGGTTGGAGATGCGGAGTTCTTCTCGCAGGGTCAACACCTCAGCTTTCAGAGACTGTAACTCTGACAATGAGCAGTGCTGCTCTCGCTCGGATGTAGCCGAACGGGGGGAGGCCGAATAGCGGCTAATGGAGGCAGCGTCTGCGATAACGTTATGGTGGCTGGTGGGGTAACGACGGCGGCTACGTTACGTGCCGAGGCTTCCAGCATGCGGTCGGCCATTTCCGCTAGCGTGCTAAGGCTGAGCGTGGCGTCGAAACCCGATAGAACCGTCCGGACATCCGCCGGTAGGCGCTGCAGGAACAGTTGGCGAAAAAGGGCTTCACCGAACCGGTCACGTTCGTCGCCTAGCAGCTGCCGTAAATGCCGGAGGAACTGACTCGGCGTGCGATCGCCGAGCGGCTCACCTGCGAGAAGCCGGCGCAGACGCAGCTGCTCAGAAGGTGAACGACATTGTAATATGGCCTCGCGCATTCGATCGTAGGGGTTCTCATCGGGAGGGTTTATTGTGAGGTTGCGAAGCTCGTAAGTCGTCGGCTCGCCAATGGCGGCTGACGTCAGGTGGAACTTCGCTCTCTGGTCCACAATTTAAAAAAAGTTAAAATGCGACTCAACGCGGGCTAGCTAAAGCGCCGGGTCGCTTCACAGAAATTCCGGCAACTTCACACGGCGATAGGAATCCGCAGCGCCACTTCAGGTTTAAGCCAAAGCGATTGTTCGGTGTAAGAATACATACCGTGTTCGTATCAGCAAGGGTCACCAGTTTGTAAGGGTCGTCTCCAGCTTAGCGCCCGGAAGGTTGACGATCGAGTACGAGGTGCAGCAAGCACCGATAGCAAAAGGAGTCACTGACCTCTCTACAAGATGTAATCCATCAGATTCGCAAGGCTCTTCACGAGCAGTACACGTCCGCGAGCCGGAGACGGACGACACGTCCACTCACGACTTCGGGAGCTGAACAAGAGAGTGGCGGGAAAAGATCGCATCACTAGGTGGCCATTCAGTCGAGCCTCCATCCAATCAGCTGTAGGCTCCCGGCCGCAGAGACGTTACGCACTCCTGCCCTGTCAGGCTAGGGCGGGGCAACATGGTGGCGATGCTACGCCCACACAGTTACCGTGCACCTAAAGCCTAAAATGGCTTCTGACTGATGTAAAGACTCCATCTCACTTGACATAATTGGAAACGAAAGCTAAAAACTTCTCTGTTCTTCATTGCATTAATGTGCGGAGTCTGCATGAATGGTACTTCGAGAGCGAAGATAAGCTGCAATTATGCACACTACTGTCACTGATCTGCTGGTGATCTTTTTTCCAGCGCACTGGAAGTGCTTAGGCTGAGGTTTAGAGCTCTTCAGGTGTTGCAAAAATAGATAATTATTAACATTAGTGTTATAGTTATAACTGGTTCTACATCTTGGATGATCTAGCGATCATACTAAATGTAATCAATCAATCATTGGTCCAACTGCCACTACTACCATATTTTCTCGAAATTAAGACCGGGTCTTATATTAATTTTTGCTCAAGATGACGAAGTTGGGCTTATTTTTAAGAGGTGTCTTATTTTTTTCATGCATAAAATCTACATCGATCATGGTTCTTTGCATCAAATTTAAAGTACCAAAAAAAGAAAAGAAAAATACTAGCTGATTTAACAGTCTTTTCTGTACAGCGACAGAATAATAATAATAGTAATAATAATGCACTTGATAAAGCACCCTCAGAGAACGTAATCTCTTTTTAGGCGCTTTACATTTGCTGCAAAGGGAAATGCAATTGAATGGTGAGTAAAATCATGCTTGAAAAACAAACAGAATAAATAATATGGTTGGGGGTGAAGAAGAAGACAGAAGAGCCTTTAGGGCTATCACCACCGCTTGCAGTGTCAATAAAGGATTGCCCACTGCAGGATTAGAACCTGCGACTTCGGCATCGAACTCTTGAACGGAAACGGCCTTACCCAGTGTGCCATCGTGGCCTAGAAAGAGACTGGGGTCACTGACGATGTTATATCAAATGCATAATAATTATTAGATTTATTCATGTAAAATAATCAACGTTTATTCAGATATTGTCATGTGATCTTTTAGAGCATGATTATAAGTCTGCAAACCCCAAAAACCAGCCTAAATTTCTTGCGAATCCATGTCCCATCGAACCATTGGCCACTCAGACAATCAGACTCTGACAATCTCTCATATCCAGCAATACCACTCTCTTTTAATAAGTGCTTCTTGCCCTGGTAGTCTGTTCATAGTGCATTGGAAACACGGCTTCCAGTGATTTTGTACCATGAATTCTCGACCTAAGTCGCGTAGAGTAGACTAGGGTTGGATTAAAATTGAATGGAGGCTGGCGGGTGGGATGGGACAATCGAGAAAACACCGGACAT
Organism: Cristatella mucedo; assembly: GCA_009760855.2. Classification (NCBI taxonomy): domain Eukaryota; kingdom Metazoa; phylum Bryozoa; class Phylactolaemata; family Cristatellidae; genus Cristatella; species Cristatella mucedo. The sequence continues at coordinate 600,623 of WPIO01000047.1, read as the reverse complement.
ACGATTTCAGTGCTTATCAATTTAAGTATCGAGACTAAAGTTACACGGCACAAAGCATAAGGCTTAATTAATGTGAGCTAACGCCGCCTAGTCCCACTGCCTACGGCCCTGCTGCAAATGAGAGGGTAGCACTGGGTAGCAGCTTTCAATTCATTTGTTCCTGGGTACAAAGTGTTTTCCTAGCCCGTTATGCAAAAAATAAATAGAAGATACATTTGTTCCGAAAAACGTTGCATTTGTGGTCGGAACAATTACCTTTACATTCTCTATTTTTGCTGTTAGGTGAAGTGTTGACATACGGTTCTCACATATAGCATGCCTTGTTCGGCTTTTCAAATTAGTGGGAGTTAAGCAAACTGAAGAGAAATAAATATTGCGATGTAACAGTACAGGTGACTTGAAGAACATTTTAATTCATTTTTTGCAGAGTAAGAGAATATTGCATTGAAATATTTGATTGATGTGGCATCAAAAGGTTGTTGGCACATGGCAGGTGAATTTTCCTACGTATGTTGACAATTAATCAAGACTAGAGCCAAAAAGTCATGAAAGCGTCTACGGAGATGTGCGAGCATAATTTAGTACGCCTGTCAGGGATCAAGACAAGCAGCCTTGGGTACCTCATTTCACATCCAAACACTGCAAAAGAGCTCTTGAAGGTGAACAACTGCTGCTCACTAGATTTAGTTTCTTGCGAAATACTAGCTAATGTGTGAAAGCTTTCGTCGTATTTAAATTAATATAACTCTGACATGTTTACAGGCTTGTGCAGGGTAGAAAAGAGAGCTACGAAACTTGGCATCCAAAGAATTTAGTGCTTAAACCGACTGACCAGTCAAGCAGCTGCTACTTCTGTGGATCCAAGCGTCGAACTTGCACGAGTTCACATCCCATCGTGTACGCCTTCCTTCATCAACCTGCTAGCTACCGCACTGAGCTCCTCATCCGTACCCCGACCCCTGGGAGGGATCAACCATCTTCAGGAGAAAGCAGCAAATCAGACACATCGAGGAATATATTGCAGATCCAGACTCTAATTTCACAGATGCTTCCGACAAGAGAAATCCATCCTACCCAGCGAGAAGAAACACACCAATACAAAAAGACATTGATCTTACCAAGTCCAATGTTGAGCTTGTGACATTTAGGCTCAAGGAGGACTAAAGTGAGAAAGTAACTGATCAGAGAAAGCATCACCAAGTTTTTCCAACTTTTTCACTTGGCTGTGCTTATGAAACAGTGTGGCCAGTCTATTTGAGGCAATAGAAATCACATGTGAACCAAGTGAATGGCACCTATGCATAGGCAGTTCATTCAGGCGTGTCAAAGCCGTCCTGCTTCGTGAAGGGAACAAGTAGCCGTCTCTAACTATGGCAAACTTAGTGCAACTCTAAGTGGACTGACTAGATCAATGCCAGAATGTTGTTGAGTGCCTTGAAGTATGGCGACTACGGCTGGAAGGTCTTCGGAGACTTCAAAACTATGCCATTCCTGGCGGGCCATCACGGCGAATTTGCGAAGTTTTCATGTTCTCTTTGCTTATTTTACAGACGGGACATTAAGCAACACTATCACGAAAGGGACTGGCTACAGAAGACCAAGTTCTCTGTTGGGGAGATTAACTTCGAGTGGGAGGAGCTGCTGGTAAAACCCCCTGCGGATGCTTGTGCCAGCACTGCACATCAAGTTAGGCCGCCTCATCAAGCAGTTTGTCACGGCTCTAGAAAATAAGTCAGCGGCTTTCCAGCAACTCCCAGACGTCTTACCTAGCTGTCGGAAGCAAAGGTCAAAGCTGGTATTGTCGACGGACTGTAGATTAGTAAGATCATAAGAGTGTGACAAACTCGCCAATAAGCTGAGATGGACAGAAAAAGCAGCTATGCAGTTTTGCTGCATTGGTTCACAGCTTTCGGGGCAACCGCAAAGCTAAAAACTACGAGCAGCAGCAGGTTCAGGCTCTCATAAAGAGCTGTGCCAGAACAGGATGCAAAATGTCCCTTAAACTCCACATCTTTGATGCTCACCTCGACCCCCTTGAAAAAGAAAATGTTAGCAAGAACTCGAAGGAGCGAGGCGAGAGCTTTCAACTGAATACACTGGACGTGTAGCATAAACATGATCGAGCACTGTGCTTGGGTGCTGCTTCGAGAAAAGGATTTGCAGTCGACATAGAAATCGAGAACATCTACGTTCAGTCCTGAACCCATATGATTTGTCACTTTTGCATGACTTCAGAGTAAATACATGCTAATTTGGAATCATTTGCTATTCCCTCTGACTAAATGTAAACCACAAGAAGCATGTATGTCAGTTTTCTCACTAGAATAGGTAGATTTCAAGTTAGTCACTATCCTGGTCACAAAGGCAAAGTTTGCATGATATTACTCACCATTCAGTCTTGTTTCCCTTTGCAGCAAATGTAAAGCACCTAGAAAGAGATTTGAGTTCTCCGAGGGCGCTTTATCAAGTGCATTATTATTATTATAATTTGTAGGGAACAGTGATCGATATCTTTTCTTCGTACGTATGAGCAATAAAGGAATAGCACTCACTACCCAAGGGTAACAATTACGTTAAATAGCGTAATCAGGCTGGCACACAAAAGGGACTCAGCCGATTTCTCCTCGAGACTGAGCTGAATTTTGATGACGTCACCAGAGCCAAGGGACACGACGAAGTCAGCAAACTCGTCTTGTACTGATGTCAACCCTGGTTCTGCAGGAGCCGGTAAATCGACAGACTCTGGGCCAAGCCGATCCATCTCAAGTGTGTCATGGACTTCATAGCAACATGATTTTCTGACGATGACTCGACAGCAATACATGTGACAAGGCCAATGCAACCTTTTCTATCATAGTAAAGTTTTGGCCATTCTTCACCTGCTCTATCATCGATTGCCCAGTCGTCTGAAGCTATTACGTCAGACGCTTAGGGTTGGTGCAAAACTATGCCTGTCTGTCGAGAACATATGGATGCCTCATAACACCCACTTCTAACGACCCGGGCTACTGGTTACCCCATAAAGCAGCACTCGACTTCAAGGTTAGGCCTCTACTTTTAGTACCTTAAGGCTCTTGCTCTCGCCTACTCATCCGAAGTGGAGCACAGCATTTTCTGTTTTTGTACATTTTCCTTAGGGTGCTTATGTTTGCTGAAACTCGGTGCACGTCATCACTTACCAGTAGTGGCTCCTTTACCAGCGTATGTAAAGCGCATACAGAGAGATTAAGTTCTCTTTGGACGTTGCAAAAATGTCATAGTATTTTAATTCAATGTGATGTATATTCGTCTGTAACGCCACAAAAACCACGTGGGTTTTACCCAAGAGAGTTTTGTATAGCGCACTCACATCCTAAGCGGCTTTCGGTACGCATTCGATAGCCAACAGACTTCATCTCACGCAGCAAAAAGAAAGTGGGAAGCATAGCATAGTCAGATGAGAAATTGAGCTAGTTAGTAGCATGAAAGTAGCAGCTCAGGACGGCTGGAAAGGGTGTGCCATAGTAAGCAGAAGGAGAGTAGTTGTCGTTGCGTAAGAATTATGGATGGAAGTTCCACAGTCTAGGACCTGCAGAGCTAAAGCTTCTGTCGCCAGCTGTCTTCAAGCAGAGGAATGGAACAGCTAATTTATTGTCCACAATTTATTGAGGGCAGAAGAAGGCTGAAACTGGTGCAGCAGTTCAACTAGATATGAAGGAGCCAAGCCATGTTGGGTCTTGTGGGTCAGCATAAGGACTTTTCTCTGTATCCGTTGATCAACCGGCAGTAATCCTAGTTCTTTTAGCAAAGGAGACACATGGTCAAACCTCTGGGGTTTTGCAAACTAGTCTTGCAGCCATTTTTATAGTCAGCTGCAGTGGCCAATTGGCTTTTTGCTGTAGCCCAGCCAAAAAGGAATTACAAAAATCTAGCATGGACAGAACTAAGGAGCTAGTTAAATATTTTGCAAGCCACCGTGGAAGACAGTTCCTAATCTTAAATAGGGATCGGACGTGATGGCTAGCTGTGGAAGCAGTCTTCTCAACGACGCTTTCACAATTTAGGCAGCTGTCGAAGACGACACCTAGATTCCGAGCAGATGGTGATGGTCACACAACAGCATCACCTATTAGATGAGGAAAGCCTCCTAATCTAGCCACACTCTTATGGTGTCCTATGAGCAGCAGTTCGGTTTTCGTCATTTAGTTTCAAGAAATTTTCCGACATCCAAGATCGAACGTCGGCAAGGCAAGCATTCAGTATTAGTTGCTGCAGCAGGTTCCGAGGGTTTGAATGACAAATACAGCTGAGTATTGTCAGCATAAAAGTGATATCATATTCCATGGGCCTTAACCACTTTTCCTACAAGTCAAGTATAAATGGAGAACAGCAAGGGACTGAGGACGGACCCTTGAGGGACTGAGGACGAACCCTTGAGAGACTGCACGAGTGACTGGTCTCGTGGGTGAGACCTGACCCCACACGACACGGATTGAACATGGTCAGACAAGTACAATTTAAACCATGCCAATGCCTCGTCAGCCAGATCGACCTTTGCTCTAAATCGTTCAAGAAGGACATCGCGATCAATGGTGTCAAAGGCAGCTGACAGATCTAGCAGTGCTAGGGCAGTGACATTCATGGCATCGTTGCTGCATAGGATGTCACTGGTTACACAAGAGGAGTAACAGAGGAGAGCAGTTCCAGTGAAGTGCTGCCGCTTGAACCCCGATTGAAATTTTTTTGAGATTTCATTATTTTCAATGTGTGCTACTAGCTGCTTAGCGACAATGTTTTTTCAAGAATCTTCGACTAAAAAGAAAGAAGGGAAACTAGGCGACAGTTTGCGAGGACCTCAGCATCTAATCCAGGCTTTTTTAAATATCGGCCTAACGATGGCCGATTTGAAGGCTTTGGGTACAACCACTTTTTCCGGAGGAACGTTACAAAATCTCGGTTATGGCTGGCTAAGTTGGTCTGCCAGTGAAGACCTGCAGAGATGATGCTAAGAAGCCTAACTTCAGATTAACTCTATTTATTAGACCTCATTAAGGATGCCACATTGCATGCAGAAACCTCGAAAAATCGAGCATTCAGGCAAGCTGCTTCGTGGCACAACTTAGTGAAGACTAATATTAATTAATTATTGTTAGTTAAGACTAGATATTATTACACATAGCTGATTTCGGTAGGAGCTACGCCAGGGACACATTCCCTGAGTTCATGCAGCGCATAGGCCCTACGGCCGTGAAACAACTTTAGTCTTCACTAGCTAAGATGTGCCACGAAGCAGCTTACCTAAGTGCCAGAAAGCGCAGTGTGTGGGAAAGCGTCGAATCGGCTGCATTCATGCCAAGTAAGGCAGTATATTAAATGAAAAATGTATTGGTAATTGGTTCGAGCCATCTTTGACTGTTACACAGCTGGATGCCACTTCTGTGCTGCTTCAGACAGGGGTGCGTTATGCCTGCATGAGGTTAGACAGTACTCAAGCCGAGTTCAAATTAAGCAAGCGCCCCAAACGGGGATAGCTCAGAGGATTGAGTGGTACAGTGAGCAGCAGCTGCTGCCACTCAGCAATCGTGCACAGCGAGCATGCTCGAGCACAACTTTCCACAAAAAAAAAGCAAGCACCGACGTCCAAAGGCAATGGCGAGTAGCAATAGTGACCAGTCAGTCTTGCAGCTTGAAATGTAGCTTAAAGTAAGCAAGAATGACCACGAAAAGGTCCCACCCATCATCGCCTGACAGGCAGGCCGCAGGAGAAATAATGCGCCGCGCCGCCCCCCCCCCCCCCCCCCCGCAGCTAATGACGTCAGCAGGTAAGCTAAGACTGTGCACCTTAGAAAACTACAACGACTGTCGGCTACCTACCGTGCGACTGCTTCCGCTGAACCGATTGTGCGGTCCAGCGCCAAACATCTGCGATGGGCGACATCGCTTCGGAGGGGGGGAGAGAGAGAAGGAGAGAGTGAGAGAAGGGCTGCGACGTCTGAGACGCCTCAGAGTCGATCGACGAAGACTGGCGACAGTCGCCGGTCGCACTGCGCACGGTCACGTGAGCATGGCTCAACAATAGCTAGCCTTCTTGCACGGCCACCGGGAGGGGGTGGAGTGGGGGTGTGCGTGCTTCGAGGATGATGTCAAAGCTGCACCGCTGAACTCAGCCTCAGCAGCAGCAGCTGCCCGGATCGCCTGCCTCTCCGTTCGCGGCAGGCGCGGCAGGTTTTGCTCTCGAGAGCGGTGGTGCCTGGACGCACGGCTCTTGCTCGCACGGCGTGTCTTGCTCGTTAGCTGCCGGCCGGTGAGCGAGACCGCAGAAGAAGAGGCGTCATGCGAGCGCCCGCTCCCAGTTCTCGAGCAAATACTCGACGACTTTGTTCTGGCACGCCATCCTCGTCGCGACCGCTGCCGTCTGCACGGTGGGCCACAACAGCGTCGGCCCGAAGACGATGGCCAAGCTGTGCACCTGCATCCGGTTCTTCTTGCTGTTCTGAAGCACCCTGGAGAGAAGGGAGCACAGGCGGTGCCAAGTCGAAGGGGTCGGAAGCGAGCGGTCGAGGAGGAGGATTGTGGGATTTTCGACGGCGCCACCTTGGAGCCGTCCGAGCGGCAAAGGTCACAGCGTCTAGCCGCTCGGCCGGAGGCGAATCGAGCAGGCAGGCAAGGATCCGTCCAAAGACACGTCGGCCGCGAGGAAGAGCAACGAGCCACGAACGGCGAAAAGCCTACTCGCTGCCCCCCCTGCCGTCGCGCACCGTCGCTAGGTGCATCGAGCAAGCCGCTGCCTGAAGGCACGGTGCACCGTCCCCCTCTCTCTCTCTCTCTCTCTCTCTCTCTCTCTTCGTCGAACGCCGGTCCGGCATGCGCAGCCCGAGCTCCTCACGCCACGCGCTGGCTAGTGGCCCAACAAAACAAGTGAGAGCGGCACCACCCCAACGCCAGGAGCGTTGCTCCTATGCTCCCAGGTGACGTCACTCTGCCACTACACAAAATGGCTGCCAGCTCGATACGGTGGGCTCTCTGCAGCTGGACGCTGAGGGGCGGCAAGAAGCGGCTACACCACTAGCTCAGTCGGTGCCAGTTTGCCGCACACACACACACACACACACACACACACACACACACACACACACACACACACACACACACACACACACACACACACACACACACACACACACACACACACACACACACACACACACACACACACACACACACACACACACGCACACACACACAGGCACACGCACACACACACAGGCACACACACACACACACACACACACACACACACACACAAACGGTTCTGTTGATGCTGTTGCACGCCGATTGAAGCCGGCTGGGAGGCAGTGCCCGACGGCGCGAGCAGCCTCGGGCGCGCTATGATCCTTGCGTGCCCCCCCCCCCACATCACCCTGTCCCACACTAGGATCTACTGCTTGCGCAGCGGCAGATGAGGGCACGCGTGGATGGAGAAGGCACAAACGAGCTGGCCAACCTGCTTGCAAGCCGACGTACCTCAGCAAGTGGCCAAACAGGCACCGAAGCGTGTCGCGGTTCGGCGCCGGCATTTCAGAGAGCAAGTTCTTCACGGCACTGTCGCGCTGACTGCCTGCACCTCTGTTGCCTAGCGTACAAAGGCAGCGCTGAGGTGCAGCTACGGTCGCAAGTGCGCATGCGACAGCTGACGGGTGCTGGGTTGCGGCGCCGCGCCAGCTACTCGCCGGGCATGCGGCAAGTGGACACCGAGCCGCAGTCAAAGCGGGCAAATGCAACACTCGAGCGGCGGAGCGGAGAGATGACATGTCGCAGCAGGCGGCCATGCTCGGCGTCTGACCAAGTCAGCTCGCAACGGCGGCAGCAGCGCAGCAGCTCGACACGGCCTTTGTAAGAGCGCCCTTGAAGATGGCGAGCCAGCGCATACCCAAAGGGCGCAGGCGCGTGCTTAAGCGAGCAACTCGTCGGCAGCAACAGTGACAAAAGAATCGCTGTGGCCGGAAGCGTGTGGCAAGCAGCTCGTCTGCCAATCCTTTGCCAATGCCCTACCACACCTGGCCAGTCTTTGTGGAGGAGAAGGGGTGCGTGGAAAGGCAAGGTCCACGCAGCACGCGAGCAGAGCCCATGCTGCACACGGCCGCTGCAGAGCACAGGTCGGCGATGAGAGCAGTGATTGGCGGGCGGGCGAATGTACGGGCACTCGGCGGTGGCGGCGGCCACTCACAGACGTAGCTGACCAGCGAGTCGTAGTACTTGAACGGTATGAGTGGCTCAGGCAGCTCCCTGAAGAAGAGCTTCAGAGCTCCGGTGAGCACGTGCACGTCATATTCCAGCAGGTTCCAGCTGTCCTCTGGAAGAAGAAAACAAGAAGGTCACCGTCCGGCAGACATGCTGACAGAGCAGGATCGCTGCCCTTCCTGAAAAATGCACCAGACGACTGAGGAGTCCTTGGGCTGACACTTAAAGCTTGCCCAGAGTATCTGGTAGGTGGCAGCCTGCTATGCTCTACGTCACAGTTTGAGCTCCAAGCAAGACTATCATTTACCAAACTCTGGCATCTCGCCAACAAAGGCTGCCAAGTTGCCATTTCCAGATGACGGTGCATGTCTGATATACAACAACGACCGGTCGGTAACTTACACCAAACGGTGGCAAGCTGCACATAATCCGAGAAAGGCAAACAGCGTGTTTGCATGTGCAGCTAACGGTCTCTAGGCGAGCACAAAAGCATCAAGCTTAGCCATCAAGCTTATGTCGCCGTACAAATGGCTTAGAGATGTCCTTCACGTGGCTGCCTGCCGAGGTGTCACATGGTCAGGGCTATCCATGTTGTGCCATCGGCAGTATCAGCACAGTGCTCAAGTCACCTGACTAGCTATCTAAGGGCTGGTCCTCGAGACGTTCATCTCTGGAATGCCACATTTGGCTTCGTCCACCGTGCAATGGTTAGGAATGGCTTCCCACCAGCTCTCCTGCCTAAACTTGAGGAAGTATCACCGGAAGGAGGAAAGACCAGAAGCTTCGATGCCAGTTGGAGTTTATTTAAGTTCTGTGATAACTCAGAACACTTTACACAGCAATCGCCTTGAGCTGACGTCAAATGAAGGCAAATCGGCAAGCTAAAGCTATTTAAGTTTAAGGATAAATGTGCAGACATAATCTGGATCGTTCCAGTTCTTTTATTAGCCCCTACAGAATGGCCAAATTATCTAAGTATGCAAGAAAAAAGGTTAATCGGCACGGCACTGAGATTGTGGATGTAGACATGCCTGACTGTAGGCATCGTGGATCATCTACTGCCCAGTCCATTTGCTACAGACACCACTGAGATGCAGGGAACAGGCTCCTAAAATTAACGAGATCTAATAAACGAATTTACTGATCCGTGGTGACAAATGCCCGATAGAATAAAGTGCTGTGTTTATATATACATTTCATTTCATATCATTCGACATAAAGCCTTGTATGCCACTAGAAAATCCTCATATCTTACAATTAGGATCAAGGTTGTATATGTTCCACACATCAGCCCACAGGGCTAAAATTAGTAGGGGTGACTATTGTAGCAAAGCCTTGTGATAAGCCGAGGCTGCTTCGAGAAAGCAGTCTGTCTAACATATATGGAGGTGCACAATGTCGGGCACAGCTATAAGAAAAAGCCATGCGTGACTGTAATGTAATCTTAAAGGATCCGAGCAGCACACTTGATCTGTCAGTTAGTCCCTACAAATAAGTTAAAATGCACTGGCACTGAGACAGAGCTGTTTTGCCACAGGAGATTATTAAGGGGTACCACGTAAATGAAACAGCATGAACTGTAAGCCACTCCTCTGCCATTACCATATGCCATCACCATTACCTCAGCCATTTTCTGATACAAGGGAGTCTAAAGTATAAGGCGCGCACACACACACTCACTCACACACACACACACACACACACACACACACACACACACACACACACACACACACACACACACACACACACACACACACACACCCCCAATGAGCTAATTGCTGGCTCCAGTCCAATCTACGTTGGAGCTGCAACAACTGACATATTGTAAACACCATGAACTGGTTGGGTTTCACCTTCTCTCTTCAACATGATCGAGCTCTCAGCAGAAGAGTGCCATCTGAAACTGTTCTTCACTTTTTCATTCTATTCTGCTTGCTTTCGGTTAATCTCGGGCAAAGGGAAAACCAAACTTTCTACTCCTGCCACCAGTCGAAGGAAAGAAAACCCCAAACAAAATAAAACGATAATCTTCAATTTGTTTACAAATGCATTCTAACAGCGCCGCATTACTTTTAGACACCATTAAAACCCTTACAGTGGCCAAAATATTCCACCTTTTAGAACATACGAGCTGGAAGTAAAAGTTGTGGCACCAACTCCACAAGCCACATCAACGTGCTAGCATATATCCACCCTCAGTCACTGAACAAGAATGTTTCTCGGTCGTACGTGATTCTACTTTTACGTAGCTTTTGGCAGGCTAATTTCCCCACTTATTCTGTCGAATGTCATACATTGCCTGCTAGCTTGGTCTTTGCATCAGCGTTGCTATTTGTGCGCTTGATGAGCCATTTTCATCTTCACTACAAACTGAAGAGAATTTCGAAGACTCGAAGAATT
>WPIO01000047.1:532500-585000 GCA_009760855.2 Cristatella mucedo | reverse complement strand
ACTTTGGCAATGCCTTTGCCCCCTGCTGAGGCCACGTGACTCACTCATGACCAAGGCCACGTGACCCCAGGCATGCTAGGTCGAAGGTGACATCGCGGCTTTGCAGCGACTTTAGTGAGGGGACGGGAGCTGAGCCGTGCTACCTCGCGCAGTTGTCTCATGGTGGGCTGAGCAAGCGACCGGTGCTTACTCAAAGCCGACGTCGCCATGAGAGTGCCCTGCATAGGCTGAGGCGTTCGTCTACCACCGACGCCAGGGCAGCGAAATGCCAAGACTTGCAAAAAACTTAACTAGTTCATTAGTTCTGTCACGGCTTGATTATTGTAATTCCCTTTTGGCTGGGCTACCAAAGAAAGCAGCTAGGCCAATGCAGCTGGCTTTGAATATGGCTGCAAGGTTAGCCTTCAAGTCCCAGAGGTTTGACCATGTGTCTCATTTGCTAAAAGAGCTAGGATGGATGCTGGTTGAGCAACGGATACAGAGCAAAATTCTTAAGCTGACCCACAAGACCCGCCACGGCTTGCCTCCTCCATGTCTAGCTGAACTGCTGCACCAGTTTCAGCCTCCTCGTGCCCTCAGGTCCTGTATGGACAATGGATTAGCTGTTCCATTCCTCTGCTTAAAGACCGTTGGTGACAGAAGCTTTAGCTCTGCAGGTCCTAGACTGTGGAACTTGCTCCCACAATTCTTATGCAGTGACAACTACTCTCCTGCTGCCGACTATGGCACATCCTTTTCAGCGATCCTGAGCTGCTACTTCCATGCTACTAACTAGCTCAACTTCTCTCCTGACTCTGCTATGCTTCCCACTTTCTCTTTGTTGCGTGAGACGAAGTCTGTTGGCTACCGAATGCGTGCCGAAAGCCGCTTAGGCTGTAAGCGCACTATACAAAACTCTCCTGCATAACACCCAAATAGTCTTTGTGGCGTTACAGACATTACATTACATACAGACAGACGAAGACAGACGGACAGACAAAGAAGTTCTGGCACTTGCTACAGCCATAGCTTTCGTGTAACCATGTAGCCATTATTGCACAGAGCAGAAAGCACAGGATGATCGATCCTGTCAATGGATGAATGGCGGTGAATCCCAGCAACAAACACCGATGATTCTTTCATACTGTAACCCAGCACTGCCGACAGACCTCGAAACTTCTTCAGACTCTTGGCCTTCTGACGGCCCTGTGTCTCTGCAGCGGTTTTATCTGGCTCAGCAGTTTCATCGATCATTTTCGTGGCTGGCATTGAGCTCTACAATTACAAGACAGAGGGCATCGACGATGCAGTCATCGGACGAGATTCGATTGCATTCACGTGCACCGTAGCTCGGTAGATGAAGCTCACTTGCCACTGGCACGGCCCGCGAGAGCTGAGACTGAGTAACTCGCACTTTACGACGCAGGTTGCGAGTTCAAGTCTTGTAGCAGGCAATTCTCAGTTGCCCACGACAATTGCTGTTGCAATCGAAACAATTTGCAATCGAAACTTCACACCTTGCTAGTAAGTTCCAGTCTGGCTTTAGAGCTAATCACTCTACAGAGTCAGCATTGCATAGGGTATACAACGACCTACTTAGGAATGCAGACATGGGTAGAGTGTCTCTGCTTGTTTTGCTTGATCTTTCGGCCGCTTTTGATACCATCGGTCACAAAGTTCTTCTAGAGCGTCTCTCATCTCGCTTGGGCATCACTGGCACTGCTCTGCAGTGGTTCAGGTCCTATCTCAATGGGAGACTCCAGAGTATTGACGTGAATGGACAAAGATCATCTGAAGTACCTCTGAAATATGGAGTACCTCAGGGCTCAGTGCTAGGTCCGGTTCTTTTCACGGTTTATACTCTCCCTCTTGCTGATGTGATTGCCAAGCACAATCTAGGCTTTCACTTCTATGCGGATGACACTCAGTTGTACCTTTGCTTTGATCCCTCCCAGCCTTCGAGCACCTCAAATTCTCTCAACTCACTTGCCGCATGCATTGATGACATCCGCACATGGATGGCAGCAAATTTTCTAAAACTAAACGATAACAAAACTAACTTACTAGTTATGGGCAAACCCAGTGTGATTCAGAAATTGGAAAGGCTGACACTCAAAATTGGCTCTGCCAGCATATCTCCTGTCGAATCAGCTCGAAATCTAGGTGTCATATTCCAAAGCGACCTCTCGCTAGACGACCATATCAGCTCTACGGTCAAAGCTGCCTATTTTCAGCTTCATAATAGCGCTAAAATTCGAGCTTGTTTAGATAAGGATACCACGTCTAAGTTGGTCCATGCATTCGTGACATCTCGTCTCGACTTCTGCAACTCACTGCTCGCTGGCCTACCAGCATGTGCGATCAGGCGATTGCAGCTGGTGCAAAACTCTGCAGCTAGGCTTGTCTGTCGTGAGCGCCACAGTAGCCACATCACACCACTTCTAGCCGACCTGCACTGGCTACCAGTCAAGCAACGGATTGACTTCAAGGTTTTGTCGCTCACTTTTAGGTCCCTTCATTCTATGGCTCCAGCCTATCTCTCAGATATTCTACCCCATCAGGCCAAGCATCGTACCACCCGCTTTTCGGAATCCAACAGTCAACAAATACCTCTTACAAACCTTAAATCCTTTGGAGACCGTGCATTTAGTTCGTATGCTCCCAAAGCCTGGAACTCCCTCCCGACCCGTGTCAGAACATCCCCTGACCTGACCACATTTAAAAGGAACCTAAAAACACACCTATTTAGGACAGCATTTAGTGGGTCCCTGTGATTCGTCCTTGATGTGCTTATGCGTGCTGACACTGTGCATGCTGCCACTAACCACATTTGCATGCTGACCCTGTGCATGTCACACCTAACCATATTATTCCTTTTTTTTCAAGCATGATTTTACTTACCATTCAATTGCATTTCCCTTTGCAGCAAATGTAAAGCGCTTAGAAAGAGATTAAGTTCTCTGAGGGCGCTTTATCAAGTGCATTATTATTATTATTAATTGCTGTGACAATAGACGCGGCTACGGCTCTTCTGCAGCTAAACAAAAGAGCACTTTCACACGACGCAGAGCCAGTGTCATTTCAAAGGCATGACCATCACCTTGCTCAAGTTTCATGAAGTGCACCGGAGCCACGGAGAAAAGGGCATTCACAGGGTCACCATTTGCTCACTCGACGCCTGTGGCACCAGAGAGCAAGGCCGAGAGGAAACAGAAGGCGCCGAACCGACAGCAGGATTCGTGCCCAGCTATCGCTATAGGCGTGCTGACCGGAAGGCTGACATAGGGGCAAGCAAGACGGTCGAGTGCTGAGCCCTCGTCTAGTTCAGCTTTGAGAGTAGAGCTCCTACTCCGCCGCCACCGACGACGACGACACGTATAAGCCACTCATCAATTTCGACGACAACAACGCTGACGACGAAGTAGCAGCAGCCAGTAAGCCAAGCATGGAATGTCGACACCAGCGTAGTCTAACACCTGAATTCTGCTGTCACTTTCTCGTGATCTCTGCAGTGGCCTTCTCATTTTAGCAACACGTGCAGGCTAGCCGAACATGGGCTACTCCTAAGAGACACGTGGCAGGCACAGCTCATGGCTGCTGATTCCTGTCACGTGCTGCAAGCTGCGGCTTCGGCGTACAGAAGATCAAATCTATGCAGCAGGACCGAGTAGCCACACTGCCACTCAAGCGCGTACCGAGGTCGGCCGCGAAGCGGTCTTCGTGGACAGCACCATGAACCACTGCTGCATGACACCGACGTCATCGTGCTGCAGCAAGAACAGTGAGCCCCTGCACGCCACCTGCAGACGACAAAAGCGGGTGAGATGATGGACCCGCGGTGGCGGCTGCAGCCTGCTTGGTTTGCGAGTCGTGGCAACCCGAGGCCGCACGCAGCAAACGGTGTGCTGCAGACAAGAGCCGGCGGCTGCTGCTGGGAGCGAGGGAGGGCGGCAAGGTTTTTCTTCCGAAGAACCGAGCACTCGAGCAAAGCCACGCACGAGCGCTGCGGCAGCCGAAACAGCCAGGAAGCGAGATTTGGGTGAGATATCGGCGCCACAGCAGCGGGTGGCTCATACGCGCCAATCGGAATGGATGCGGCCAATGCGACGGCCATGACGTCTCGAGAGACTCTCGGCAGCAGCGGCGGAACTCGCACTGCGCCAGGCGTAGCGCTAAAGTCAGCTCGACGCAGACTTGGATGCTTGACGGGACCTCCGCTAGCGACTCACTTCTAGCACGTTCCGCTTTGTCGTCTTCTGGTTGGTCCACTGGACGGCAGAACGCTCGAGGCTGATGATGGCCTCTGGCTTACCATGCGGAGCGGCAATGGTCTGCAAGCATGACGACCGTGACCGTGCATAGCAATGATTGCAGAGCCACAATGCTGCGGCCAAAGTCGATAACATTAAAAACAGTCTGGCAAGAGCGGCAGTGAAACATTTCAATTTTGCCGAAATCTAGTGAGGTTAAAGAAGGGAGTTTATAATTTGACGAGTTGTACTGCAAACTGATAGGATTCAAGATGAAACAAAGGAATGCCATAATAACCACACATGTTGTAGTAACAACTTGTCTTAAGAGATGAAGGCTATATATTTCTCAGCCAAATATAGTGTAGCTCAGAAGTGGAGCATGCATTCACTTTAAAAGACATTATGTCAGACGGCCACCGGCCGTAGGATTGAGAGCAGAAAATGCTTCCTACTTCCACGGACATACGGCCCAACAGTATACGGTTTTTTGAGTCAACACGTTAAGATACCAATTAGGCAATCGACACTCTAATGCCTTCAAATGCTTAGCTATTTGATATAGTATGAGTATGCGATGCTTTTCATTGACAGTGTATGCACTAGTTTAAAGATGAGCTTTTCCAGAAGAAATAGTAAGAGTCCACAACGATCAGTTCACGAAATCGCTGCCGATGCTGGTGTACTAACATCGGTGCTCGTTTACGATGTAGCTATGACTAAAGTCTGCCATATATGTCAATAGCAGCATATGTGCAGTTTATGTGCTACTGGTGCAACTCCATACCTCTGCTGCATTGCTTTCCTGGGTTCAGGGTAGCATACACAGGTACGCAGCACCATCAGTTACTTGTTATCAACCGGTTTCCCATATATTTTTATTTACAAAACTATCCAGTTCATCAATTAGCTAATCTCTGTTAATGACTGTGGTGACAGTACATTCTTGATACATAAACTTGGAGCTGGATGGGTTTATTAGGGTGAAATTAATTTGAATAATGGTATGCTAGATGATAACAGCGGATTGGGACAGAAAGACGGCATTGGAGCACATGGAGTATGAGAAATGCATGGAGTTGTTCGAACCACGAAGAGAGAAGGCATTGCCGAATAGGGAGGGGGAGGGAGGGGTTGGGTCACCACGGAAGGGACAGATCGCTGTGAAGCAGATATAAGTCACCGTTGGTACGAGGGAGCAGTAGCTGGGGAAGGGATACTAATAATAACAACAATAATAAGTGCTAACAATAGTAATAATAACAAGATATTTGGAAAAGTTAAGAGAAATAATTTGCACAATGCACATCAACTTACATAAAAGCATTTACATGATCTATGCAGCACTAGGCAATCCATGGAGCAGCTAGTCCACTACACCAGAACACGGGTATGTCAAAAGAGTTCTGAAAACGCGGTGTCGTTCAATGGTGACTCAAGCCATCCTGCTTGACTTTTCTGCCATATAAACACACATGCACGCACACATACATACAAACACAGACAGACACACATAAAAACAAAGACACCCACTTATACCGATGAGCAAACACTCCCACACATGCCATGTACACACACACACACACACACACACACACACACGTGCGCACGCGCGCACACACACACACATACACACACACACACACACACACACGCACACCAACATACACAAATAAAAGCAAGAAACAAACATCCTAAACATCATGCCCAATCAACACGGCGTGACAGCGCAAGTGCTGGGTTGCAGCAAAAACGGGCACATTTGCGGCTGCACATTTGTGGCAGCACATTTGCGGCGGCTAACTCACACTTATTGCAGCTTTCTCGTCTGTATAGAATATGAGTTTCATCCCTGACGTAACAATGTACGACTCGTTCCAGACTTTCCTACATCAAACATAAAAAAAATTAATTCGCTATCGTTCATACAGAGAAAGGCAGTCTTCAAAGCAGCCGGTTGCGAGGAGGTTCACTCTGCCGTCAGGTCAGCCCTCAAGAGGCAAGTAGATTGCTTGCTTGCTTGCTTGATGTCTTGGTCGTTCTAAACCAGACCCAATTGATAACGAGCTTAACGACGACCAATGCCTCGCTTGTGTGATGACCACCGAAGATGCATCAACTACTATTCAGTACAATGCACGCATGCGCACACAAACGTGCAAGCCCACACATTCGCGCTTGCGAGCAAACTTACACACGCAAGCTTGCACACACACACACACACACACACACACACACACACACACACACACACACACACACACACGACCACAACTGCATACAGCTCATGCCATGGGCATAGCCAGCAAAACTCATGCTGCAGCCACTCGATTGGGGCCCTCTCAGCAGAGCTAGCAAACTAGCTCTTGACCCTTGACCTGCACAGGTGCAAAGTTGAGCAGGTGCCTGCAGGTTCCTCTCTAAAAACCGCACGGTGTAAGCTTCGATGATTCTCGGCTAAAGGTTTACAAATCGATGGCACTTCGAATGGTCAAGGCACTAAACAGCAAATGAAATGCAGTGCAAAGCAAAAAAAGGAGCGACTCAGTGGCATGCACTTACTTGATTTTCTTTCCGGCTTCCATGATTTTGCATCTATTCAACAGTCCCCGTTTTTCTTCCATGTCTACCTGTAGCAGAGCGCAGCTTCATGGGGCTAGCATGCCTATTCAAATTTGCCACGCACCGACAGCTGTACCGAACAGACAGACGGCATGGAACCAAAATGCATACAACGAGCGACTCGAAAAGTTTGCTGCTGGATGGCCATGCACTCGTCGGGCGGCCAGTAGCCACGTCAGACAGCTCCTTATGTTCATTCTTTCCAAATGCTGGCA
The DNA here is from genome assembly GCA_009760855.2 of Cristatella mucedo. Taxonomy (NCBI): domain Eukaryota; kingdom Metazoa; phylum Bryozoa; class Phylactolaemata; family Cristatellidae; genus Cristatella; species Cristatella mucedo. The sequence continues at coordinate 577,934 of WPIO01000047.1, read as the reverse complement.
TATAAATTCAAGCAAGGCAAACCTAGGCAGCACGAGCAGCAAGATTGCATGGCCAATAAGCTCATTCAATGCGAGCTTATCAAATGAGTAGTCGTTTTGGAACAGCACAGGTATGCCCAGATTATGGCCAGACGTCACGCGACTGATCCTAAACGAAACATTCTCGAGGGTGAAGTCTTCTAACACTCGGCTGACGCTAGGCTTGCCCATATCTACTAGATCGGTCTAATCGTAGTTCAGCTTCAGGAAGTTAGTGGCTACCCAAGTGGAAATGCCGTAGATGCTGGCTGCAAAGGAGGCAATTGATGCAGAGAAGATGGAGGCTGAGAAGGGTCAATGGATAGGCAGAGCTGAGTGGCTTAGGAATGAGAGCCAAGCTTATGCTCAGTGATGACATCGGCTAGAGGCAGAGCACAGATATTTAAAAGAGGCAGGGGGTCATGAAGGCCAAATCCTAAGGTATCCCATATTTTAAGGGCCCCTTCATGGCCTGCAGCAATTTGCATCCAAACTCGGACATACCTCACTGAGGTAGGACCTAACCCAGTTTAGCACTTCCGTAGTGATATCTAGGCTTGGGGAGAGGAACTCCAGATGGATCTGGTGGTCAACCGTTTCAATGCTGGTGAGAGATGTAGGAGAAATAGCACAGAAGCCTTTACCCCTCACCAGCTTTAATCAAACGATTGCTGCAAATCCACAGTAGAGCAGTTTAATGGTAATGGTTAGCTCGTAATTGTGATTGAAACTTAACATGGACCCAGGAAATGCGGCAAGGAACAGGTTAATCTTTAGCTTCTTTTTAAATGCCATCAAGTCGGACGACGTCGAAATGTCAGCTGGGAGTGAGTTGCAGGCTTTGAGGCCACACAAACTAAAGGCGTGGTCTCAAAAGGATTTGAGGTTGGCTCGAGGCACAGCTCAACGACTTCAGTCAGTAGGATGGATGGTATGATCCGAGCCTGAGTGGGAAGAAGTTCGAATAGGTAGGCCATTGCAAGAGAAGTAAGGGACTAAAAGTTAGTGACAGAACGCCGATGTTATGCGCTGCTTTATGAGGAGCCGGTGCAGATCGGTGAGATGTGGCAAAGTCGACAACAGACAAGCCTTGGTGCAGAGCTGTGCACCAACTGTATGCGACGCATTGCACAGGCACGTAGACCAGCGAGCAGTGAGTTACAAAAGTCCAGACAATTTGTCACAAATACATGGAACAGCTTATCTGTGTTTGCAATGGCATGTAGGAAAGTAGGCACTTGTGATTGGCTGTGGAGACAACGTGGTCATCTAGTGAAAGGTTACTTGGAACAGGACACCACGATTGCATGCTGACTCTACAGTAGATATGTGGGCAGAGAACATTTTGAGGATTAGGCTTTCTAAAATTTGTGAGTGAAATTAGGTTTGCCCCTAACTAGTAAGTTGGTCGCATAGTCATTTAATTAGGGAAAGTTTCCTGCCATCAACTTGTGAATGTCAGCAATATATGCTGCAGCAGAGTTTGAGAGAGTACGATGTGCAGGAGGATCTGATGAACTAACATAATCTTTAAGCTGCTGGGCCAACACTCGTTCAAATGTCTTGGGTAAGAATGGCAGATGGAAGACTGGATGTAAGTTATGTAAGTTATGTAAGTTCTCCTCATGATCTAAGATCGGTTTCTTAATGAGTGGCCTGACTACAGCTGTGTATATAGTGGCTGAGACCTCACCAAAATCGAGACATATTTACAATACAGTCAGCCCCCCCCCGACTCACGAAATAGATGGGGACCAGAAAACCTGTCGTAAGTAGAATTTTCATAAGTAAGAATGGTATCGATACGTTCTACTACGATACGTTCTAACCAAGACATGAAGAGGTAAACGAATTGAAGTTGTGTACGAATACATAACAAATAAGAAATAAATAGCAAGTAAATAAAATTATATTTATATACCATAGTGTGGAGTATTTTAGGGCATATAGATGCTGGCATTTGCAGAACTGTACATTGATTAGTAGCAGTGTACATTGATTACTATTAGGAGGAGGAGTTGGCCGATCTTGCTGGAGGATCATGAACTTCCTCTTCCTCGAAAACCCCGTGACTGGTTTCAGCGTTGTCAAACCTATTTACCGCGTGTGGATTTTGTTCTCTTGGATGCATTTTGATATTCGATATTTTGCATGACTGCGGCTGAGTTCGTTGTATTGCTCGCGGTAGGTAAGCACAGGTCCACGCACATCATAAGGAGAACTGCTACGGCAGGATCAAGAGGACTTGAGGCTTTTCAACCTGGCTGAAAAATTTAGCAACGAGTTCAATAAATACATAAGTGAAAGGGGAGAGAGACGAGCAGGGCGATGAGGTTTTGCAGTCCGGCTGGGAGGGCAGTGAGGGGGTGGAGTCCCTAGTTCGTACTAGTTTACCAATAAAGAATTTGGAGAACTGCCCTGCGAAGCCTCCACTGGGATTAGTGGGCGGTGCATTTGCCCCTGGGTCTTAGCCCACGGGTAAGGTGCTTGCTCTTCATGACCCAGGCTGTGGATTCGAATCCTGCAGTAGCGACCTCTTCCTTATTGCACTCTGCAAGCAGTGGTTATAGCCGTTAAGGCCCTTCTGCTGCTAAATATATGAGGCTGTTCAATCAGCTAACATATTTTGCTTGTGAGACGGCAGGATGGAGGTCGACAGTGGGTAACTGATGAGTGTCCGACAACCTATCTATACAATGTGGACTTAGCTATAGCTAAAATAGATTGAAACGGCTTACAACAATCATCAAATGCCAAGTAGCATGCAATAAGACAACGAGTCCCACATTTTTGGTGGTCATGTTTCGTAATCCTTCCTTTCTGCATGTCAGCCAAAAATCGAAAGTCTGGGCAAAGAGGACCTGCCGTTTAGGCAGAGGTGCAAATTCATCTAGGATGTTGGCTAGCATCGATTTGTAGCACGGTATAAAGGAAGTTTGGTCGATAGGAGGATCAAGCAGAAGGGCAGATGAAGCAAGTTAGCTGCAGACAGAATATATGTAAAAATACTTCTAGGTTTCTTGACTACAATGTCATTTTGGATGCCGAAACAGAAAGAAATTCAAGAAAGAAAGAAATCTGCACTGGCTCAGACGTGCAGAGAGGGGCAAGGATAGGGGCCATAAGATACAATAGTAGGAGAAAATGTGATCATTGGCTTGGGCTTTTATAAGAGCTTGGGCGAGATCGTGAGCATGGAAGCAGAGAGACTCAGACAGTGCAAGCATGGTGGAACACATCGGATAAAAAAGGCTACCAAAATGGATACTGAAATCACCAAAAAATGATAAGAGAGCGATTCCTAGTGCAGACAACTGAGGGAAAGTCAGTAAAGTCAGTGATGAAGTTGAGATTGCTACCTGGTGGGCAATACACACCGGCACCGCAACAAATAACCACTAGCTGGATAGAGGATCCAGAGATTGAACTGGTTATTTAGCAAAAGCCGTGAATGGCCAGAATTGAAAGAGATGCTGCCGACGATGGCTTCTCCGCGATCAGGTTTCAACGATCTCGATTTTTTAACGATCTCGGAGTATAAAAAAAGAGAGCTCCTGAGGTAGCTGGTGATAGCCAAAAAGTGTTTCGACTTCAGCAAGGTCTCAGTAACTGCAAATTGTCGAGAGCGGCATCAACTATTGGGATGCTAACAACTAGATGTGTATTGCACCAAGAGTGTGCATTCCAGTCGCACAAGTTCAAAGCAATCGCCGGGGTTAGCATCGATTTCCTGACTACCAGACTAAAGAAATTAGCTATGGTTCTGATGGGAGAATGTGGGGAAGTGGTTAGTAAAATCAGCAGCCATTCAAGGAGGAGAAGGCACGGTTACATTAGTAACAACTGTACAGATGTTGGTTTGGCGCTGGCAGCCCCCTCTGGCATTTCGGCGTGTTCTTGTGGTCGATGCGCAGCTCGAAAACCCGGCAGACATCAGCAATAGACGTGCAAATGTACTACCTGAATGAGCAAACAGCAACAACATCGCTGGACTGGGACCTAGCAAGCAGCTAGTCGAGTAAATCCCCTGCCAGATCGCATGTCAAGAGCCAGCCTGCCGGTTGCTATTGACGATGACCAAGAGAGTGAACTAGCCCCATTGCTTCGTCAGCCACCAGCCTGAGATGATGGATCTCGGCACATCAAGTAAAGAAAGCATGGGTGTGTGAATGAGCTAAGCCATGCATCCATAATCGAGCATACAAACGACCTGTGTCAACATTCTGATATCAAGCAAGATAACTCAGCAACAACACAGATGCGCAACAGCAAAACAGTCTCTCTCACCACCCAGGCATGGCAGCAGCCAGGTAGGCATCCGAAGCACGTGACTGCATGTCGGCATAAAAGTCGAACGCAAGCGAACACACACTGGTCAAATCTGTGGTACAAAAAATGGTCTGCCTTGCAGGCAACTTAACAAAAGAATAGAATCCCGAAGCAGCCCTTCAGGTAAAACAAACAATAAAGAAAGCAAGGATGACGGACAGATCGTATGCTAATCAAGCCATGAGGCAACAGGCCAGCCAGCCCACGAGTGGGCAGGCCCACGAGCGGGCAGGTGAGCAGCGGGCGCTGGCCATGCACTCGGACTGAGCATGCTGCAGGGCGCACCGTGCCAAGCGGCGAGTGCGACCGATTCATCACCTACTTCGTACGTGTTCGGCACCGTGAAGCCGCGTCCCAGAGCACCGTCCTCAGCTGCACCAGAGCCAGCCGGAGCGTCCGGCGGCGCTACGGCAGCGGCGGGCAAGTCCGAGTCCGAGTCCTCTTCTGCCAGGGACGGCTGACAGCAGGAAACCGGCGAATCGCATTCATCTCGAGGTTCGTCATCGGCAGCGGCGGTGGCCATATTAGCAAGCATAACGTCGGCAGCAGCAACAGCGGCAGCTGCTGCTGCGTCGCCCGCGGCAGTGGCAGTTGTGCAAGCAGCAATGGCACCGGAAGTGGCACGATCGTTAGTGGTAGCTGCAGCAGCTGCGACTGGCATCACCGAGACACCCTAAATCGACAGCAGGTCGCAACCTCCCTGGCTGTGCCCGAAGTGCAGCAGTGCGTGCAAAAGCATGGCAGAGGGTCGGGATTGAAGCAAGCAGCAGACAAAGCAGCAAAGCTACTCAAAGCGCGGGCCGAGAGCAGCCTGAGCCAGATGGTCGGGTCGTCGTGCCGTGCAATGCTTGGCTGCATGCAGCTACGATGACTTTGCATTGCACCCACACGCTGCCTGCTTGCTCGCTGGCCAGCAGCAGTAGCCTAACTGATTGTGGACAGGCCATAGAAAAACACTTAGCTGATTCAACAGCCTCGTAAATATGGCAGCCTAAATGGCGCGCGGCTACCACCTCCGCTTGCAGTGGGCAATACAGGATCGCACGCTGCCGTACTCGAACCCACGACCTGTGACCTGCGCCGTGAAGTGCGAGCACCTTATCACTGCATCATGCTCCCCAAGAACGGCTAACAGGAAACACAAAGCAGCGCCAAGTTAGATGAGAGGCCGAGAGCCAGCAGCAGAGAGTGACCACGAGGATTCTTCCTAGGTCCGAGCAGGTCAAACTGCTGCCCAGCTCCTGCCCCCAGCTAGGCTCGCTAGTCAATCAATTGGGGAACAGGTACACCGGCTACACTGGTGGGTACACCGGCTCTGCAAGTGCTGCCAATGACCACATACCTGCGGTGGGGGCAGCGTATCCGGTAAGTCCCAGAACGATTCCTGGCTGTTCTCTTTGTAGTAGTACATCCGGCTTTGGCTGTCCACTGTCTGGTACCACTACAAGATGGAAAAGTAAGAAAGACAAGCTGGTACCGGCATGCACCCGCAATCGTCGGATCCACCTCTGTGGCTTGACGTGAGTGGCCAAGTTCATACACCAGCTGGCTATGACAGGGAGCCATTCGCACCCACTGCAGCTAATGCAGCTAAACTCACAGGCATATACGTGCGTGTGCAGACACCCGCCTACCTACCCACCAAGTCACCCAAACACGCAAGCACGCGCAGGCACACGTGCGCACACACACACACACACACACACACACACACGGCTCACGCTTGCTTGCGCACTCACAACAGCCACAGAGAGACTTACTCGTTCGCCAGTTGGTATGTGGACAAGGATTTTCGACCCACTTTCGTCGAAAGTGGCAGTCCAATTTTTGTTGTACTTGCGAGCCTTCAAGCATGAAAAAAAAGAGCCGAGCTCTAGTAATCACTGCCGGCGGCCACAGCTGCAAGCGCAGACCCCCTCCTCCTGGCTACCGCCTGCCGCTACTAGGAGCCCCGATATCTATCATTTGCATTTCTATCTTAATGCTATACCTAAGTAGTGTGAACTGATCAGGCGTAGCAAGATCCTTCCCAGCTAGTCACAGCACCCCTTATGAGTAAAACCTGGCGACATGGCATGCATAGTCGATGCACACATTAAATATCCCCAGACTCAACGACGTTTAACAAAAAGCTAACAACCTACCTGCTGCTCACAGGGCAGTTGCCACATTACTCCACTTCTTGCCGACCTGCACTGGCTACCAGTCAAGCAACGGATTGACTTCAAGGTTTTGTCGCTCACTTTTAGGTCCCTTCATTCTATGGCTCCAGCCTACCTATCAGATCTACTACCCCATCAGGCCAAGCATCGTACCACCTGCTTTTCGGAATCCAACAGTCTAGAAATACCTCATACAAACCTTAAATCCTTTGGAGACCGTGCATTTAGTTCATATGCTCCCAAAGCCTGGAACTCCCTCCCGACCCGTGTCAGAACATCCCCTGACCTGACCACATTTAAAAGGAACTTAAAAACACACCTATTTAGGACAGCATTTAGTGGGTCCCTGTGATTCGTCCTTGATGTGCTTATGCGTGCTGACACTGTGCATGCTGCCACTAACCACATTTGCATGCTGACCCTGTGCATGTCACCCCTAACCATATTATTCATTTCGTTTGTTTTTCAAGCATGATTTTACTTACCATTCAATTGCATTTCACTTTACAGCAAATGTAAAGCGCCTAGGGAGAGATTGAGTTCTCTGAGGGCGCTTTATCAAGTGAATTATTATTATTATTATTTGATTCGATCGTGTGAATTATAAATAAATAAAAAATAAATCCTAGCTGATTCAACAGCCTCTTTTGTATAGCGACAGAAGAGCCTTTACGGCTATCACCACCGCTTGCAGTGGTGACAAAGAATCGCCCACTGCAGGAATCGAACCCACGACCTCGGGACTGAGGTCGTGAAAGCAACCGCCTCACCTAGTGTGCCATCATGGCTCACAGAATTGTCCTTTTTGTGTGCATATGAACAGACAATGTGGCATTTGATCACTAACCAATTGTTATTCTTCCTTCCGGCCATATATACAGTAGCTAAAAAGTATTTAGTTCTTTATGCTGCTATAAATATTCTAAATTATTATTATTATCATATCATATGAAAAACTCTGCCGTGTGAACAATCTCCCAAACTGGGTTCGTGTTCATGCTTTACATGTTCATCAGGTATCGAGTTGCTGAGATATGAGATGCGTGATGGAATGAAAGCGTGAAATATCCATACGGATAGACACCATATACTTTAGGGTAATAAACTCATATCCATGGTTGAACTTATGACAAATGAACTTTTTTAAATTACTTTATTCAAGCCATTGCTGGTCTGAGTGTGTGCTTGGAGAGAGAGAGAGAGAGAGAGAGAGAGAGAGAGAGAGAGAGAGAGAGAGAGAGAGAGAGAGAGAGAGAGAGAGAGAGAGAGAGAGAGAGAGAGAGAGAGAGAGACAGACAGAGAGAGACAGACAGACAGACAGACAGACAGACAGACAGACAGACAGACAGACAGACAGACAGACAGAGACAGAGAAAGAGAAAGAGAGCCTCCCCGCCCCACCGCTGGGTAGAGACCTGGGCCGCCCCCATATTCCTACGCCCCGACTGGCACCAACGAGGAAATTACATCCTAATTCCAGCGGATGAGGGATCGCCAAGTTTGTGTAGGAATAGACGAAACTGTTTTGTGCTATGATTTCTCGTACCGACCACACGACGACCACACGACGACCACAGGCTGCCTTCTCACCCCAACTCCTTCCCTCTCCCCCCCCCCGGGAAGGAATGGCGATTGGAGCAGCACTGACCGGCGGTGGTGGCGCAGCACGTGTTGCCACCACGACACTCGGAGGTCTCAGGCGGACGTCCGCTGGCTTGGCAGTGACGACAGCCGGAGCAGACGGCAGCTGGGTGAGGTCGGGCAAGCTGCTGCTGCTGCCCACTGCCGCCGACTCGGCGGCAGCTGGCAGCTGCAGCGACGGCGGCTCCCACGACGTCTCGTTCATCTCCGTGTTGTAGTAGTAGATGCGCCCGCTCTCCTCGTCCGTGTGCAGCTCCCACTGGTCGACTGAAAGCGGAGTGCGAGCCTCGCTCAGCACGACACAAGGAAAAGGAAGGAAAATGCAGTTCGACATAAGGAAAACGTCACTGCTTACCAGCAGCTGGCCAGGGCCCAGTGACAGGTACGAAAAAAAAGTACATTCGCCTGCTAGCAATGTTTCCATTCGAGGAGAAGCTGGGTTCGCCTAGTCACGAGCACTACTGCTCTACTGGCGAGTAGCACGCACGTTGGAACCGTTCTCTTCGATTCTCAACGTACCTCTCTCTGTCTCTCTCTCTCTCCATCTCTCTCCTTGTCTCTGTCTCTCACCTCTCTCTCTTTCTTACTGTCTAGCTGCCTGTCTCGCTGCCCGACTCTCTGTGTCCCTCTCTGTCTCTGTGTCTTTCTGTGTCTCTCTCTGTCTGTCCGTCAATCTCTCTCATACTGTCTAGCTGTCTTTCTGTCTCTCTCGGAACCACTCCTTCGACGTGCCGATTGCCGAGCTCTTCACACTAGATACGTGAATTTTCACACAGCCGCATGAGTGCGCTCGCAAATGGGTGCGTGAGTGATTTCATGCAGCGCTGCTATTATGTGCCACAAAAGCTATGCGTGCACACTCTGGCGCACTTTCCGAGCATGTGCGCTCACATTCCCTGTCATTGGCATGGTGGACAGAGCAAAATGTAAAAGCAGCGAGCGCATGGAACAGTTACAAGGTTGGATGCAGAAAGCTGAGCGTGAGTGCGGCTGCTGATCGCGACAGATCAAGTGATCGTATGGCTAGCTGGTCACAGATCTCGACGCCTCGATGTTTAAGGTCACAGAGCAAGAAAAAGAAGAGGAGAGAGTGGCTCGTCTCGTGCACTGCTACTTTTTGCACATACTCGATACCAGATTCGACCCATTGAAGTAATGGACAATGCACAGAGATAAGAAGGCAGCAAGAGTCGCTCGCGAAAAGCAAATATTCGAAGCGGAGAGCCATAAGTTAGGAGCAAACAGTAGCTTGTAGACTGACAAAGGAGCGCATGTTTCACTTAGCTGCCCCCCCCCCGTTGCCTTATTTACCGATGGGGCAACATGCACGGTGACGGCCAGCACATTGCCATACATGGCAGTATTTCTAGATATCCTTTCTGATGCCCACCTGAATAGATCGACAAATAGCCTGACAAGTGCAGCTATCGGCCTACCTTCACACAGTACCACACATCTACTGCTCCCTAGAGACTAAACTAAGTTAAGAGCCAGCAGCAAAGAGGCAGCAGCAGCAGCAGTGGGAGAAGAGCGACTCGAGTCGGGAACAGCCAGACATTCAGCAGCAGGAAAATGATAACATCATTATGCAGCAACTCTAAATTTAAGATCAGAAGGTACTTACACAAATGGTAGACTTTACATAAACCCCAATTCGTCGAAATAATACAGGAGGCCCTGCAGCCTGGAGCCACAGAGGAGGGCAGCTGGTTAATGGCAGTGCCTCATTTTAGGGTCCGATTAGGGTCTTAAAAGGATCCAACCGCAAGGGTCACACCAGCAGTGTAGAGGTTAGTGGATAGCAACACTATCAATGCTGCCAGGTAGGTAGTTGAAGTGCCCTATTCTGAAGTTGAAGCCCTGGCCCGGCGATGCACACTAGAACACTTCCTAGGTGCTAAGTAATCGGTTTGCAAAGTAGCTGGACCAGAAGAAGACCAGCTGGACCAGGAGACCAACGTAAGGTTTATCTGGCTTCGTGCCACCACAATCGCAAAGTGACCTTCACCTCAACCCCTTGCCGGCACTTGGGAGCTACACCAAAGTGAAAAATAAATTCGATGCCACTCAGCAGCCGCAGCCGCAGCCGCATCACTTAAGGCTGCTGGTGCATGGCGGCCTAAACGCACGGAACCCACGTGACAAAACCTCGACAGCCTTCAATATGGGCTTAGCCAGCGGCCGTGTGGCATTAGCATACTGCAAGCTGTCCCATTCTTTTTTATCTTGGTCTTAAACATCCTAGCCCTGGTGGCAACACCGAACCAGCGTCGGAGCTAGCCCTCTTCTGTTGCCACCATGACCAGACTCAGCACTGCTGTAACAAGTGCTCTGTCTCTGCTAGACCGAGCGCTCCATCACTACACATTCAGTAAAATGAGATGTCGAAATTGACTAGTGCCTGGTAAAATGGCACTTTTCTCCATCGCGGGAAGCAGCTCACTTTCTTAGACTGGACAACACTCATTTCTCGAAGTTTATGCCGATGGCTACAGGACGGTCGACACAATTTAAAACAAGCCAATGTAAGCACATAGAGGCAGTGTATGGCTCTGCTTCCGCGGCACAGGCTAGGGCGCTTCTGACGTGATGCAGCTAAAACTGTGCTTGCACTGTCGACTTTCTAGCCGATGCCAACTCTGTTTGGCCCAGTGGTTAAGGTGCTAGCCCAGACCAAGACCAAGAGGAATATATTGCATGGCCAAGGTCAAGGGTTCGAGCCCGGTGGCATATATGAAACGCCTGAATACAGAATAAGTTCTCTTAGGGTGCTATACAAAATGAGTTATATACACACACACACACACACACACACACACACACACACACACACACACACACATATATATAACTTTCCTCCTAGTAAAGGCTTTAACACTATCAATCTAGGAAAAATCAGAGATCAACATAGTCCTGCCCACGACCTCCTGCTCTGATGCAGGAGGCTGGATAAGACAGAAGCTTCATCGGAAGCCGCCAGGTCAACACCCGAAGAAATTGAGATCGTCCCTAAAGTCAGTCCCTTTCAGGCGAGTATAGGACGAGAGAAAAGAATAGGAAGGCATGCATATGACAACAATTTTTTGAGAAAGTGTATAGTGCTAAGAAATGTGCACAGTTAAATGTGTGCTGGTTACACACTAACACTACACACTAACGAACGGCATCTTCTTTGGAGATATGAGTGAAGCCGCGGCTACAGCTACAAAACATCCCATGTTCACGGACTTAGGCAGAACGCCTCGATAAAACTCAAGCGTGAGTTAGTCAGCGATTGCTGCTTGGTCTGGGATATATGTGGCATACCCCGAGGTTTTGATTGGTCGGCTGGTAGAACTAGCAGACTTAAAGGAGAAGCAGCTTCTACTTCTTGACAGTCGGCTGATTTGGCTCTACCCCCAAGATCTGATGCCGAAGTTGCCAAAACCACAGGAAAATCGGCGCCGAGTCGGCATCGTGTCATTAGCATATATTGAAGGGAGTAGCTAGCATAAATGTAGCTTTAAGGAATAAAGGTCGAGTGATGGGGAAATTGGTCAAAATCTTTTAATTGCTTAGGGTGCATTTCAAAAGACAAATATGTTAGAAATGCAATCCTACGTTTGATGATTTCCGTGTAAATGGAAAGAATTTAAAGCACTCGATCCTGCTTCCTTTGCAGCAACTGTAAAGTGCCATGAAAGAGGTTGAGTTCTCTGATGGTGCTATATCAAATGTCTTATTATTATTAAAACAATAATTGTGCTAACAAGATAATTAGTCAAACCCAGAAGTAAACCGGAAGCGACACATCTACAAATAACAAATTTAAAGATCTCTGCATCACACGTGACTTGTGCCCCAACTTGCTGAATCTTGGCACAATGAGGTATATGTTCAAACTTGTTGAGGTACATACTTGTGACTTTCAAACAGCTTCCTTCACTGAGTAACTTTGTGCCATGTAAATTCCATAACTCGACAAATACTAAACGGATAAATGTGAAATTTTAAATGGAAGTACAGCTCTGCTTGGGCAATATATTGGTTCATTTTTATTCCGGTTGGGTAAATATTCTTATACCTGTCCTCAAGCCTCCTTATACTTTATATTCTCCAACTGTGTTCGATTAGTATATCATGATTTTTGTTTTCATTTTTAGGGTGGCCGAGTGGTAAGCAAAGTGTCCGGTATTTGTTGAGGGGTTTGGCACATTTCTAACGGTACACATTATCTATACTTTGCCATATTAGGACATCCAGAAACATACTGATCTTGACTATCCAAGTACGTCAGAAGGTTGACATCGCAGCCATTTTACATCAAAAGACAGTTAAAGTTGGCACTATGGTACGGCATCGGTTCCTCGGTTTTTGTTACATGAATGACTTTTCAATCTGGGGAAGATAAATCCCATGTTTGGGGAGATAACTCTAAAGCATTCCCATTTTCCAAGTATTCAACGTAATCAAGCAGCAGCCTCAACAATGCCGGTGGGCATCTCTTACGATCAGGGTTGATGCCATTGCTGCTGGTGCCACTGCAGCGTGGACTGGCATGTATGAGAGCCTGGATGACAGCAAGATTCTCGTACAAGGCCTCCGTCTGCTGCTCCGACGACGGCTGAAAGAGAGAACGATAGTTCCAGTCAAGCTAGAGCTCCAGTGAGTGTGTGTGTGTGTCTGTGTGTGTGTCTGTGTGTGTGTGTGTGTGTGTGTGTGTGTGTGTGTGTGTGTGTGCGCGCGCGAGCTCAAGAGCTGAGCCAGCAAGCAGTCGGGCCAGCAAACCACCCGGCCGCACAAGGCAGTGAACCACAACATACTGCTAGGCTTTGGGCTTCAGGCCGGCATTAAAGTGACGAATTTTTGTGTGCAGGAAATCGCGCAACGACTGCTTCACAAAGTAATGCCAAGCAGAGCATGGCATTACCAAGTCTGGTATTGTGAGCTTAAAAGCAGCACACAAAATAGAAGGAGCAAATCCTGAAGACATGAGACGTGAGGGGTGAGAGAACAGGAGATAAATGAGATGAGGGAAAGAACATGAGGTAAGCAAGGGAGAGGACGGTGTGAGCACGGAGAGGTAAGAAGAGGAGAAAAAGAAAGGAGAGGAGGAGGAAAGGGAGAAGGAGGTGGAAGAGAACAGTGACAGGAGAGATTAATTATACGAGAGAGGAAAGAGAGGAGAAGAGGAAGCAAATAGGAGGAACAAGAGATGAGAGAAGAGAGGAGATGAGATAAGGAAAGGGGTGGTAAGCATGGGAGCAGAGGAGGGAAGAGGAGAAAGTAGAGAGCAACAGCGGAGGTATGCTCATACCACCCAGGAAGTTGTTTAGCAAGCAAATCAGCAAGGAAGTGCTCTTGCAGAAACCGGACAGGTGGTTCTCGACTTGCTAATAGGCTAGCCAGCCACTTTAACTGAGAACCGTTTATGTATAGGCTGCATGTAGCCGTGCAGTGGTGCCGTCCTTTGGAAAGGCGGCTCCGAATTGGGCAGCAGCAGAGCTGTCGTCAGTGCTGCTCTTCCTCTTTTGCTCTGTGGTTACAGTCCTTGAAAGTGACCGGTTCTAGGAAGTTAGAGCTCAACGGACTATTTTTAAAGCCAGCTTTTCTGGATGGCCTGCACATGCCAAAACTGCCTGCTCCCCCAGTTACCCAGGCTGTGGAAGTTAAGGGTGACATCTGGTTAAAGGAACCTCTTGATTGCAGTACAGCTGTCTTACTGTTTCAACTCCCCCACCAGTCTGTCGGCCCTGTCTTTCTGTGTATCTACATCTCTCTCTCTCTCTCTCTTTTTCTCTCAATCAACTCAGTTGGCAGGAACTGCGAGCTGAGTACCTACTCGTTGGGTATTCCTAGCATTGTCTCGAACCGCTCAGCTCACTCCCCCCACAAGCCTCACTGTGAAGCTCTCTAACTTAGTGGTCATCAGGTCTGTTATAACTCCGGCGGCCCAAATTAATGCCTGTCTTTGGAATCATCACTCAATATGCAATAAACCTCTAGTAATAGCGACCTTATTTCTAAAAATGATCTCGACCTGCTCGCCTTGACTGAAACTTCGCTAAAATCGCTAAACTGCCCGACAATTAAAGACGCTGCCCCGACTGGTTTCTCATTCTTAAACACCCCTAGATCAATCAAAACTAGTGGAGTTGCTAACACCATGCGTTCGAAATTCGACTTCAAAGCCATTTGCAATACCCTCGAAGCAGTCTTTCCAATCGATTGTCTTGATCTCACCCGACAACCAGCTACCGATGATGGCAGTAGTCTATCCCCTACCAGGTACCAAGTCCTCCTTTATCTCTGATTTTTCCAATCTCATTTCGATTCCGTGTGCAAGAAATCGATCCTTCCTCATTATGGGCGATTTCAACATTCACTTTGATAACTTATCTGATAGTTTCAGCATTGAATTTTGTGCATTGACTGACTCACTGTCTCTTGTGGCTCATGTGCATGGCCCTACTCACACTAAGGGTCACACACACGACCAAATTCTCTCATACAACTGCACTTTGTCATCACCTATTATTACCAAATCCTGATTATCTGACCATATGCAGATCTCATTCAGTCTAAAATGTGTGCCCTCCTCCTCCTCTAAAATCACCCGTAAATTGTGACACCTCAAGACCCTTGACATCGATGCTGTCTGTGCGAGAATATCTGCCTCACCTCTGCTGCTCAGCCCGACCTGTCATCATTGGTAGATTGCTAGGACACGACATTAGCTGACATGCTCGACGAGTTTGCACCTCTGACTAAGCCCACTGTGCTCTGTGTGCCCTTGCCCAGACGGCCAATGGTTTACCAAAGACATTAAACTAGCTAGGTCTACTAAGCGAATGCTTGAAAAAGCACACAAAAGATCAGGACTGACTGTCCATCGACAGGCATACGAGGACTACTGTAGGTCGTACCAATCAATCACAACAATGGCCAAGTCTAGCTTCTATAAAAAACATTGTTGAATCACGGATGCACAATCCAAATGATCTCAGTGATGATCTAGCTGATCGCTTCACTAGCTTCTTTGTCCAGCAGATAGACAAGATCAAGGAATCAATCCACGATGGCAGCATCCCCCCTAGAATGCTGTCCCTCAATTCCTTGCAGCACCTCAATGTCTGCATTTAAGCAGGTCACTAGTGATCTAATCCTAAAGTTCATATCCCAATCAAAGAAGACAACTAGTCCTTTGGACCCTATTCCCACTGTCCTGCTTCTACGATGCCTTGATCAGCTGCTGCCATGCATAACTAACATCATTAACGTGTCATTAGCATCAGGTCATGTCCCAGCACCTCTCGAAAAGGCTTCAGTCAGGCCAATACTCAAGAAAGCAACAATAGACCAAGAGAAATAGAGCAACTACTGCCAAGTCTCCTTTCTACCATTCCTATCAAAGACACTGGAACGAGTCACGGCAGACCAGCTGAACTCATATTGAAACTTCGAATCTTGCTAGAAGGTTCCAGTCTAGTTTTAGAGCTAATAACTCCTCAGTGTCAGCATTGCTTCGGGTGTACAACGACCTACTTAGGAATGCAGACATGGGTAGAGTATCACTGCTTGTTTTGCTTGATCTTTCGGCAGCTTTTGATATTATCGATCACCAAGTCCTTCTTGAGCGCCTCTCATCTCGCCTGGGCATTATCATCGCCTGGGCCTGGGCACTGCATTGCAATGGTTCAGGTCCTACATCAGTGGGAGATTCCACAATTTGATGTGCATGGACAAAGATCATCCAAGGAACCTCTGAAATATGGGGTACCTCAGGACTCCATGCTTGTTAATGTTCTTTTCACGGTTTATACTCTTCCTCTTGCCGATGTGATTGCCAAGCACAATCTAAGCTTTCACTTCTATGTAGATGACACTCAGTTGTACCTCTGCTTTGATCTCTCCCAGCCCTCGAGCAAAGTCGAATTCTCTGAACTCCCTTGCTACATGCATTGACGACATCCGCACATGGATGGCAGCAAATTTTCTCAAATTAAATTATGATAAAACAAACTTACTAGTTATGGGCAAACCAAGTGTGACTCAGAAATTGGAAAGGCTAAAGCTCAAAATCGACTCTGCCAGCATATCTCCTGTGGAATCTGCACGAAATCTAGGTGTCATGTTCCAAACTGACCTTTCATTAGACGATCACATCAGCTCCACAATCAAGTCAGCCTACTCTCAGCTACATGACACTCCTAAAATTCGGGCCTGTTTAGATAAGGATGCCCCATCTAAGTTGGTCCATGTATTTGTGACATCCCATCTTGACTTCTGTAACTCACTGCTTGCTGAGCTACCAGCATGTGCAATCAGGCACTTACAGCTGGTGCAAAACTCTGCAACCAGGCTTTTCTGTCGTGAGCGTTGCAGCTGCCATATCATACCATTACTTGGCGGCCTGCACTGGCTACCAGTCAAGCACTGCATCTACTTTAAGGTTTTGTCACTTACTTTTAGGTCACTTCATTCTCTGGCTCCAGCTTACTTACCAGATCTACTCCCCCACCAGGCTAAGCATCGTACCACCTGCTTTTCGGAATCTAACTGTTTACCTATACCTCGTGCAAACCTTAAATCCTTTGGGGACCGTATCTTTAGTTCGTATGCTCCTAAAGCTTGGAACTAACTCCCGACCTGACCACATTTAAAAGGAACTTAAAAACACACCTATTTAGGACAGCATTTAGTGGGTCCCTGTGATTTGTCCCTTACGTGCTTATGTGTGCTGCACTTGTGCATGTCACCCCTAACCATGTTATTCTTGTTGTTTATTGAGCATGCTACCACTAACCATCGATAGTGCTTCCTTTGCAGCAAATGTAAAGTGCCTAGAAAGAGATTGAGTTCTCTGAGGGTGCTATATATCAAGTGCATTATTATTAGCATTATTATTATGATAATGGATAAATACCGACATGCAGCTGAGGCAGAATGTTTTGCCCACACAAGAAGTCACTGTTTCCATATATCTTGGGCTCAGTGGAGTGTGCTACAGCAGAAGAGACAATGCAGAAGCTGGTGCCCTCTATGCATGGAGAGACAAGAGAGGTCATACAGAGTCGTGGTGGGACGACCTCAGAATAAACGCATACATACCAGCAGCATGTGTGCTTGTTTTTGGGCTGTAGGTAAACATTTTCACATGTCTTGCACAACTTTATTATCTCTGGCATCGTAGCCACCTTATCAACTTATTTTTTAATTTTCATTTGTATTTATATTTTTATATTTTTTATTTTTTTATTAACTCATTATTATTATTATTAACCCTCTTATTATCCGCACGAATTTACAGCCACCGCAGGGGCGGCCACACTTCGAGGATTTTTTGCGACTACGTGTAAACTCTTACATCACAAATTCAAATAGAGCACGCAGTTCAAGTCGAGTTTTGGAGCCAATCTTTCCACAGGGCATATAAGAACCTTCTAAGCAAAGCTGACTGTGGTAAGGTTTCTCAGCCAGTTTTTCTGGATCTCACGGCTGAGGTCGATACAGCTGATCAACAAGTCATTCTGAGGGCCTGCCATCTCACTTGGGCATCACTGGCACTACACTGGTTTTGATAAACTGAATGCTTGCCTTTCTGACATTAGATCCTGGATGTCGGAAAATTTCTTGAAACTAAATGACGATACTGAACTGCTTCTCATAGGACATTCTAAGCGTGTGGCTGGATTAGAAGGCTTTGATCTTCTAATGGGTGATACTGTTGTGAGACCATCATCACGTGCCCAAAATTTAGGCGTCGTTTACGACAGTGTCGTTTTATTTTTTTGGTTAGTTTCTAAGTCCCAGGGGTTTGACCACGTGTCTCCTTAGCTAAAAGAGCTAGGATGGATGACGGTTGATCAACGGATTCAGAGCAGAGTATTTTTGCACTCACCCACAAGGCCTGCCACGACTTGGCTCCTCTGTACCTAGCTGAACTGCTGCAAGAACTGCAACCTCCTCCTGCCCTCAGGTCCTGTATGGACAATAAATTAACTGTTCCATTCCTCTGCTTAAAGACCGTTGGCGATAGAAGCTTTAGCTCTGCAAGTCCTATACTATTGAACTCGCTTCCACAATTCTTATGCAACGACAACTACTCTCCTGCTGCCGACTACGGCTCATCATTTTCAGCTGTCCTGAGCTGCTACTTCAATGCTACTCACTACCTCAACTGCTCTCCTGACTCTGCTATACTTCTCACTTTCACTTTGTTGCATGAGATGAAGTCTGTTGGCTACCGAATGCGTACCAAAAGCTGCTTAGGCTGTGAGTGCGTTATATAAAACTCTCCTGCGTAACAACCACATAATCTATGTGGATTTGTGGAGTTACAGAAGGAGATACATTTCATTAGGTTTTATCTCAGTGGCAGATTTCAAGGCAAAGGTATCAACGGGCAAAAGTCGTCTAAGAGCTTTTAAGTATGATTTCAGAGATCTGCATGGGTAGACTTCTTTTAATAATAGTACCAGTAATAGTAAATTGGTCGTCTTTATTTGCATCCTAAGAGAACTAAATCTCCATAAAGGTGCTTTTCAACTGACTGCAAGAGAAGCAATAACAAATGCTTAATGATATGCAAGGTATTGTGCTTATGCAACCATGCAAACGCACAAAGGAAGTAACAGGACCGATGGTTAGGAGGACCACAGGTCGGTAACTAACAGAATCATGACCAGAAAAGCACATAGAATAAAAAGGATAAAGAGATAAGTGATAGCAAGCGGTAAGAAAAGCTACAAAGAGCTGATTCGTCTTCAGTTGAAACTCAAATGATGTCGAGTAATCGCAGGCTGACAGAAGATAGTGGCAAATCCCAGACTATCCCTTCTTTTCACAATCTATGCTCTCCCTCTCCCTCTCTCTCTCTCTCTCTCTCTCTCGAAGCTATCGAGCTATCGATCGCCAAGCACAATCGGCCTTTCATTGTTAGACGCATGACTCACACAGCTGTACCAGGTGCTATATTCAGTCTCTGCTGTCTGCCAGCCCTTGCCTTGACTGCCCTTGACTGCCCTTGACTGCCCTTGCAGGCCCCCACATTGCTGACATTTGCACTTGGATGACAGCAAACTGTCTCCCATCGAATGACGATAAAAACCAGCACACTAGTGTGGGAAAAAGCCGGTGCTCCTAAGAAATCCGAAGGGCTAACCTCAAAATGGGCACGGCCAACATGTCTCTTTCAGTGCCTGCATACAGTCTGGTAGCCTGTTCCAAAATGACCTTTCACTGGATGACCACATCAACTCTACAGTCGAGTCTGCCATGGTTCAGCGACACACCACAGCAAAATTTGGGACTAATTAGACAAGGATACCACAACCAAGCAGGTCCATGCATTTCTGACATGTCGGATTTCTTTTGCAATTTTGTAACTCACTATTCAAATGTTTTCTGGCCTGTGCAATAAGGCACTTTAAGTTGGCGCAAAACTCTGCAGCTAGGCTTGTCAGCCGTGGTAGTCGCAGTTGCCACATCACACGTCTTCTTGCCGACCTGCACTGGCTACCCCATCAAACAGCAAATAGACTTCAAGGTTCTGTCACTCATTTTTAGGTCCCTTCATTCTCTTGCTTTAGGCTGACCTAACCAAATATAATCTCGTCACATTTTACTACAGGGCCTCCTGACTCAAGATGTCGTTAAGCTTGGCGGCTGACAACCTCAAACTAAGTAATCGACCGTGCTTCCTTTGCAGCCAATGTAAAGATGCTCAGAAAGAGATTGAAAATCTGAGGGCACTATATCAAATGCATTATTATCATTATTATTATTTTTATTAAAGATTAATGTCCAAGTCTGTTGAATGCAAATCAAGCACCACTGCTGGTCTCCGGGCACACATTTTCTGGTGGTATTGCAATTCCAACCTTGATCTTGGGTATTTCACTTTACAGTCTTGCCGATAGCTACTAACCGCTCTTACCACTTCCTCTCACTCGTGCATCATCGTTGTAGACTCCGACTCCGAAGAGAGGGTAATTCAGGCCCATTGGCATCGGCCATCTGTACCATCTCTATGCTAATCACACCCACCTGTACCAATCATTTAAGCCCTGAGAATCAGCTGCTTCGATTGACATGCTAAATGCTGTCTGCCTTGCAAACTTTCGGTCTAAATGTTGGCCAATTTCCCTTAACTAGCCACGATAAAGCAAACTCATCAAAAGAAACTCTATGTGATAAACGCCCCTTGATGAACTCAAGAGGTGATGACACAGTGCGACCATCAGGGAAGGCTCATAACTTGCGGCCTCTTTGAGACTGCCTAAAGTTTAAAGGTTTTATTCAGAAAACTGCCTCCACAGTTAGCTATCATGACCAATCCCTATCCAAGATTAGAGATTATTTACCACAGGAGCTGGCCAGAGTTCTTACTAATATTCAGGTTCTCTCTAGGCTAGACAACTGCAATTCAGCATTCGGGACTATTGGCGTGGCGTTGGATGTGGCTGCCAGGTACTCTTTAGATACAAGATATTGAATCTTGATTTGACCTTTAGTGGAAAAACTGTTACGGCTCCCGGTTGATCAACCCATGGTATGGCTGCTGGTTGATTAACATATACAGAACATAATTCTTACTCTGATCAAGAAAGGATGCCAATGCCAGGCTCCTTTCTAGCTAACTGAACTAATTGAGAAACAGTTTCAGCCTGCACATGCCATCAAAACCTCGAAGGACGATACATTGACTCTACCATTACTTCTGTTGCAGACCTCGAGTGATGGAGATTTCGCTCTCCGAGCTCTAGGCTTTGATCTAGCGGTTAAGGTGCTCGCCCCGACCAAGGTCTGACTGAGGTCGTGGGCTCGAGCCCCGAGGCATATGTGAAGCGCCTGAATAGAGATTAAGTTCTCTTGAGGCACTATATAAATGAATTATATTTACATATAGACTGTGAAACCTGCTACCAACAGACTGCAAAAACTTGCTCCCAACTTTCTTACTCATTGAGGCCTTCTCTACTGCTGCCGACTCACACATATCTTTTACAGACGTTACGTGCAGCTAGTTATATGCCACTTACTTCCTCGACTGAATTTCTGACTGCTATTTTTCTAATTTTCTCTTGTTGCATGAGATGGTCTGTGGCTAAGTTTCTTAGGCTTCGAGAGCACTAAAGAAAACTCCCCAGTGCAACGCATTCTTTGTCTTGGAGCCATTGTTTAAGGTGCATGCGGGCAGACACACACACACACACACACACACACACACACACGCACACGTACTGCGCATTCACACGTGCAAACACACCCGTGCGGCTACAAGCACTTCTGCATGAGTGTCATAAAACCTCGATGCAAAAACTCATTATAGATTCTTCCAACCAATACTCCAGCCCATGCTCGAGCAGGCCAACAGGAAGAGCAGACTAAGCACAACCATGCAGGGCCGAGCACAGCACAGAGAAATGAGCGGCACTAGCTGACAGATGGAGATCTCTTGTCGTAGAAAAAACTCAACCGGCGAGTGCTGGCCCTCACTGCTCTGCGCAGACTGCTAGGTCCGGCCAATAAATACAGTCGCCAATTTAACAGCCTCATTTGTATAGTGCCAGATGAGCCTTAACGGCTATTACTATCGCACGTAGTTAGCAATAAAGGATTGCCCATTGCAGGATTCGAGCCTACGACCTTACCTCATGGGCCATCACGGCCCTATGCTTTTGTCTCTATGGTAGAAGCATCAACAGACCAGTCTGCATCTACCGAAAGTCAAACAAGGGATGATCGGCCCAACCACATTCTGTAGACATGGTGCCTCGACCTGACAAGCAAGTCCGGGGCTTGGTTGCAATCAACACGAGTTTTTATGTTCAAATTACCCTGGCTGGCAGATACGATGGGCGGCTGAAGCTGCAGTTACAACTGCAGTCACTGCAGTTGTAACTGCAGCTTCTCAGACTTCGTTCAATCAGTGCTGCCTTCGCACAGACACTTCCGTGTCGTGTCTTTGTCCAGCTGCCACCGACTACCCGCTTGCTTCCTGACTCCTCTCAGCACGCCAGAGGCTAGCTATCTAGTCACCCCCTCCTCATTATCGAGCCAGCCAGTTAGCGCTATCCACTGTGTTAACAGCAGCTGAGTAAGGAAGCTTACCTAACTTGAAGCTGAGGTGGCTTTAAAAGCTGGTCATGCTAGCAGACATACCAACACATTTAAGTAATCGCCAGTCAAGGCACGAGGAAGGTTGTGAGCTTTAAGGTTGCCTAATTAAGAGATGTCCCAAAACGTTAACAGCTCAAACTGACTCAGATAGCTGACATGAATTGTTGACAACCCATATCTTTACACAAGTGGCTTGAACCTTAAACTTATCATTGACCCCTCGATGTAACTCGAGCCATGCACGAAGGTCTAGCTGCCCAAGTAGGAGCGATCATAAAGTTGGCAGCTGATTGGGAATACCGTCAACCAGCTTTACGAATTCGAGTCAGCCACTAGTTCTGGCAACCAGACTGAAGTGGTCTCATTCACATCTTAGCTCCAGCCCTTTGGGCACACTATACGCCACAAGGCCCTCTGTAGTAAAGATGCTCAATTCCATTCTGCCGGCCAACCACTCGAATCGCCCCGAGTGAGAGCACTGTGCTGGTTGCACGAATTCTTTCAGCTCCGAAAATCTAGGACGGCAGCTAGGCGAGGCATCTCAAACGGTCGGGGGGGGGAGGGCGGGCAGAGCAGAGCAGGGCAGAGCAAGTAAATCGGGCGACTTGCACGAGCCAGACGCCGCAGGGCATGCCCCTCAGCTCAGAAAGGACACGGGCGATTGAATGGCAGAAATTAGACGCACTAGCTATTGACAAGGCTAAAGGTAAGGTAAGACGAAGATCCTTGCAGCAATCAGCAAGATCGATAAACGCTGACGGCATTGAAGACTACTGCCGAGGAGCCAATCCTACGGCAGAGAGCTGCAAGGTGGTATCTACCTAACGGCTGCTGCCACCACCGTGCCAACAAGGTACAGGCCGCCGCAGCCGTCACACACAAAGTAAGCACGAGAATGACTCGACGGTAGAGAGTGAGTTTCGACAAAACACGGCCGGAGCAAGCCGGTCATTGCAGCCACATCCGGTTGCCGTGGCCGGCAGAGAGCTGACTGACTGATCTGGCAGGGCAGGGCTTAGGCAGGCTGGAATTCACAGGTCACACACTTACTGGCTGAGGCTAGTCGAGGACAATTACGAGAGATTTGGCAGCCCTACAAACACAGTAGTCAGATGGGGGCAACCTACAAAGGAATTTAGTGGCTGGTGGCTGCAGCTGCTATTCACCGTGCGGCTGGTGGCTGATCCTGCATGCCCGATCAAATGTTGCCTGCCGCCGCCTTGCAATGCGGCACGAGCAGCCACACAGTGCGGACGACTTTTCACCAGAATTCGTAGAGGTAAGCCGTCACGAAAAAGTATAGACTCTGTTAGACTCACAGCTGAAGGCTCGTGCCGTGCTTCAGAAGCCATACGCATGGAGGGCACTGCACAAGACAAAAGCAATGGAAATAAACGAGTCTTGTCAAACACTAGCTATTTCATTGTCGGCTATGAGGTCACACGGGCTCGAAGAGCATGGACCGCAATGCAATGCTTTGGAGGCTGCCGACCCAGCTCATCTTCGACAGGCAAGTTTAGGTGACGCGGTTCAGCCAGTTAGACCGACAACAACTGTCAGCCATGATTTCCGGGATTGCACACTAGCAGGGCTCTGGGAATGGCCATTCAACTGTCAGCCATGATTTCCGGGACACTCCGGGACACTAGCAACCTCTGGAAATAGCCATTCAGCTCAAGACATTCTCCAAAGCCCGATACGAGTTCCTCTAGGCTTGCCTCATATTCTTTTGCAGAAGGAGCACTAAAATGCTCTGAATAGTGACTCTGCAGGCAGAGCTATAAAAATTCGGCTCTCAGTTCAGCCCATGTTTGCAGCATGGTTACGGAGGGGTTTCCACTCGACAGTACCACAGAGTGCCACTGCTCTAACCGTCCTGCCAGGTCACTCAAACCTGGACTTGAGCAGTACGGACCGAGAGCAACACGTGCAGAACTGGGTGTAAGGGCGCAAACAACAGGAATAATTTTACAAAATTTACATAATAATTGCATTAGTTTTTCAGTCTAAACTCATTCTAATTTACATAATTTTAATATTAGGGAAACGTACATAAGGCTGGTTGAATGAGGCCAACTAATTTTGGTGGGTTATTGCTTATCAAAGCATGCCCAAATTTTTGCAATACCATGCGACTGAACGCAGAGAGACTTGACTGTCGAGCTGATGTAATCATCTAGTGAAAAATAGCATCATAACACGATACCCGAATTCCGTAAACACGCTACAGGCAAGACGTTGGCTGAGGCAATTGTGACAGTGTGAGAGGCTTTTCCCGGTTCCGAGTTACTCCATGGGTTTTCCATAACCGACCATCCTTGGATTACTCGGTTTGACGTCTTGCCATACCGGCAGCAGCAGCCACGCAGGGCAGACCAGCAGGTATCAGCGGCAGGCAGCATTCGTCTCATGCTGGCTGCAAGGACTGACCATGTTCCGAGAAACGGGGGCGCACGCCCTGCTAATGTCAGCTTTTTGCACGGAATCGTGCAGCCTGGCATTGCACAGGTTGTTTCCCCAGTTGACATTCACTGCTGCAAGGACCCTGCACCAGGGCAGGGACAGTCGATCCTGCAAGAAGGGGGCCGGCCGCTGACATCGGAGGGCACAGGGTAGCTAGCACGGCAGCCTCGTCGTCGTCGTCGGCTCCGAGACTGAACAGCTCTGCCTGTGGCCTGGTCCGAATGGGGAGAAGAATCCTACGGGGGGGGGGGGGGGGCACGCGAAGGCGAGCCAAAATAAATCTCTTTCTGGGCCCATTGCGTATGCTGGCAAAAAAAGAAGCACATTGACTGGCCAGTGATAACGCGCACTGTACAGTGTCAGCGAGTAGGAGTACAAGCACACAAAGGTCAAGTCACAGAGACAAAGCAAATTCTGTGAGGAACAGCTGAAGATTATTCTTTTTTAAAGCCTCATCCCCTCGATGTGCCAATGCAATTCCTAGGGCGGGGGAGGAGAGGGGCCCACTTGAGCCGTCCACTCTTATCTTAACAGCTCTGACGAAAGGCAGCACTTGAAGGGCTGAAAGCAAGCATTTTCAGCCCTTCCAGTGCTGTCCTAGGCTGTCTGGCTCACGCCTACCTGCCGGTGAGAGCTCAGGGCTGAACTGGTGCTAATAAATAAACTGGCTGTCAGATTAGCTGCCTTAAGCCAAGTCAGCATACTTTCGGCAGGCGTGTAGTTTAAAAAATTAGGGTGTGGACAAGAGTGCACCGGTGATGCTGATCCTGTGCACTCGAGATTTGCAACATCCAGTCAAGACTTGTACAATTTGCTAGCTGCAAGTTTTCCAGCCTGAGCGATAAGATGCTCTCAGCTGGAGGCGCAAAGCTCGGAGGCTGGCTAGTCTCTTTCGCGACTGTCACAGCTGCCACATTGAAAACACTTCTCTCTGAACGGCATTGGCTCGTCATCACTCAGAACAGCGACATCAAGGACACGTCCTTTACTCTAAGACCTTTACATTCTCTTGCTCCGGCATACCTATCTCAATTACTTCCTGATCGGGCTTCCCTTCTTACCACCGGCTCATCTTATTCTGGTCGTTGCCCTGTGCCTCTACCCCAAGTGAAATTCTTCGGCAACAGTGCCATCAGCTCCTGTTCTCCCGAAGCCCGGTCCTCTACCGGCTGACATAACGACACACCCTGAATTGACGACTTTTAAAAGGAAGCTGAATGCATCCCAGCGGCAGTGCTCCTCCGATTTGAACTGCTCTTCAAGTCTTCACCCATGCTGAGCTTATGCAAGCTGAAAAAACGCATTGAATTGTCACTGGGCAGCCTGCAGGCTTCCTGTTCAGCATTTGCCTCTTACGATGCAATAAAAGATATTACTATTAGCACAATTTATTTTTAATTTTCGCATCTTCATATCGGCGGAGGCCTGTTTGCAAACGTTGCAAGTTCTGGAAACTCCACAAGCTGAGTGTAGGGTGCAATCATGATGCAAGCATCGGCACGGTATGAAAGGCATCAGTAGCGCTTGCCCCGGACAGCTTCGGTTGCGGCAGGCAGCACCGGCAGGCTGCAGCAGCATGGCGGCGTGCTGCGAGGAAGTGCTGTTCCGACCTTTCCACGCTAAGAGTTCCACTTCAGCGCTTTCAACCGTCGACATCCGCCCCCTCGGCCACTTGGGTCCGGCGTGCATGCACAGCTATCCCACCGGAAACATCCTTTCAACAATGGCAATCCCGGCTTTGCACTAAACTCCACGGATTCAGCAGCCGAGGCATCGCTTGTGCAGCGCTGCGTCGACAGGAGCAGCCGACAGGAGGCTAGCGCTGATAGCGCTATATGATATATATATATATATATATGACATATATCAGGAGTGCTCTTGACAAGCATGCTCCCGTTCGCTCTATCCGTGTTCAAAGTCGTCGAGATTGCTTTCAATTTACAAAAAAACTTGTTAAGATGCGCCGTGTTAAGCGCAGGCTGGAACGTCGTTTCAAGAAATCGGGGTCTGAGGCAGACCTAGTCAATTTTAAAGACTTCCTTCGAGTTTACACCCGAAAGCTTAAAAAAGCCAGGGCTTCTTTTTTCATTAGAAAGCTGAATTCCTGCCAGTCGGACACTAAACAGATTTATAAGACAGTAAACCATTTACTGGCCAATGCTGTCAGGTCTGACTCCCCAGATATTAAGGGCTCAGCCGAAAAGTTTTCAGCCTTCTTTACTGAAAAAATTGTGCACAATCGTGCCTCCATTAAGCCCCCTCCGACCAAACCAATCGCTGTTCCTCAACCTGTGACCTTTCTTAAAAGGTTCTTTGATGTTTCTGCCTGTGATGTGGCTGCCTTAATAAGGTCTAGCAAAGAGAGCTCGTCTCCTGAAGACCCAATACCTTCATCTCTGTGGTCTTCACTTGCAGACCAACTTAGCCCTGCCATAACCAAGATTTTTAATGCTTCTTTGGGAAAAGGGGTCGTCCCCAAGTCCTTCAAATCGGCAATCGTTAGACCTGGATTAAACACAGAGGTCCGAGCAAACTATCGTCCGGTTTCCCTTCTTCCATTCTTATCAAAGATTCTTGAAAAAATTGTTGCTAAGCAGCTAGTTGAACATATTGAAAATAATGGAATGTCAGAAACATTTCAATCAGGTTTCAAGAGGCAGCACTCTACTGAAACTTCTCTCCTCCGTGTTAACAATGACATTCTACGTGGCAACGACGACGGGAATGTCACTGCCCTAGCTCTGCTAGATCTGTCTGCTGCCTTCGACACCATTGATCACGAAGTTCTGCTTGAACGATGGAGAACAACGATCGGTCTGGCAGACGAAGCACTGGCGTGGTTTAAATCCTACTTGTCTGATCGTGTTCAATCCGTGTCGTGTGGGGGTCAGGTCTCAGACATGAGAAGGGTCACCTGTGGAGTCCCTCAAGGGTCTGTACTTGGTCCCTTGCTGTTCTCTATTTATACGCAACCTCTGGGAAAAGTGATTAAGGCCCATGGAATAGGATATCACTTCTATGCTGACGATACTCAGTTGTATTTGTCATTTAAACCGTCGGAATCTGCTCCAGCAACTGAGAAACTGAATGCTTGCCTTGCCGATATTCGATCCTGGATGTCGGAAAACTTCCTGAAATTAAATGACGATAAAACCGAACTGCTTCTCATAGGACACCCTAAGCGTGTGGCTGCATTAAAAGGCTTTGCTGTTCTAATAGGTGATGCTATTGTGCGACCTTCACCACATGCTCGTAATCTAGGTGTCGTGTTCGACAGCTGCCTCAATTTCAAAAGCTTCATTCAGAAGACTGCCTCTACAGCTAGCCATCACATCCGATCCCTATCCAAGATTAGAAGCTGTCTCCCACAGTGGCTTGTAAAAAATTTAACTAGCTCTTTAGTTCTGTCTCGGCTTGATTATTGTAATTCCCTTTTGGCTGGGCTACCAAAGAAAGCTATTATGCCACTGCAGCGGACTATGAATATGGCTGCAAGGCTGGTCTTCAAGTCCCAGCGGTTTGAGCACGTGTCTCCTTTGCTGAAAGAGCTAGGATGGTTGCCGGTTGGGCAAAGGATACAGAGCAAAGTTCTTACGCTGACCCACAAGGCCCGCCACGGCTTGGCTCCTTTATACCTAGCTGAACTCCTGCATCAGTTTCAGCCTGTTCGCGCCCTCAGGTCCTGTGTGGACAATAAATTAGCTGTCCCATTCCTCCGCTTAAAGACAGTTGGCGACAGAAGCTTTAGCTCTGCAGGTCCTAGACTGTGGAACTCGCTTCCACAATTCTTACGCAACGACATCTACTCTCCAACTGCCGACTATGGCACATCTTTTTCAGCGGTCCTGAACTGCTACTTCTATGCTACTCACTACCTCAACTGCTCTCCTAACTCTGCTATGCTTCCCACTTTCTCTTTGTTGCGTGAGACGAAGTCTGTTGGCTACCGAATGCGTACCGAAAGCTGCTTAGGCTGTGAGTGCGCTATACAAAACTCTCCTGCGTAACACCCACATGGTCTTTATGACTTTGTGGAGTTACTGACGGAGATAAATTACATTATATATATGATATATGGTAGTGCTACTCACAGCAGAGTGCCGAGTGGAGGTGCTGCCGGCCGATAATCGAGAGGGGCCAGTCTGCACGAGCCTGTGCCAAGGCAAAGCCGCCACTGTGCCGCTCTAAGGCTGCTGCGCCTCGGCAACAGAGGCCTACACACAAAAGTTCTGCTGCTGCTGCTGCAGTTGGTAAGTCAGAAGCACGGAAAGCTGGTGAAAGCAAATGGCCAGCACCGTGGTCCGGATAGCCACAAGCGTGAGCTTAGCATGACAGAGCAGCCGGAGCAGCTGACCAGCGAGAGCAGGAAAGGAAGGTCGGCATGTGCTGCTGGCCTCGTGCCCATGCACGGCAGGCAGCAGCTATCAGCTTGTGGAACGCGAGTGCACGAGGACTATGTGACACTAAATAATGCTAGTACGATGCCGCAGAGGCCTAAAAATGCTCAGGGTGGTAATTCAACAGATCACAAGGATTCGAGACCAGATCTGTGAGGTGCTTTCTTCTCGGCAAGCTGCACCGAAAGCGAACACGGCTCGGGCGGCCAGAGGGAAACTGGCTGCTTCTACTCAAACACACACTCGCAGCGCAGTGGGTGTCCGAAAAGAGTAGCGGCAACCCCCCCCCCCCACACACACACACACACACACACACACACACACACACACACACACACACACACACACACACACACACACACACACACACGCACACACACTGCTCGAAGGCTGGCGACTCGGCCACGCAGATGTAGGCACTGACGATGGCTCTCAAAACAAAAGCTCTGCTTTGGGTGGGATGGGCGAGGAGCTGTGGGATGAGGAGAAGGGGGCGGCAGCAGCGGCTGCGCTTGCCACCACCTACCGTTCGCTCGTGCCACGGTGCTGGAGGCTTCGGGCCGAGCTCCGGCGTCGGAGGGCTGACCAGGGTGGCTGGCAGCCGGGAGAGGTCCGACGCAGCAGCAGCAGCGCCATTGCTCTCTCGGAGGGAGCTGCTTCGCACGGCAAGCGCCGGTCGGCGACGGTCGGCTCGCTTCACGTAGTTGGCCGGCACGTAGAACTCCTCCACACCGCCGTCGCCGTCGTCGCTGCCGTCGTCTCGACGCAGCCGGTGCACGCGCCACCAATCGGCACCGGCGGTGCCGTCGACTAGGCGCAGCTCCTCCCCTTGCTTGACGGCAACGTGCAAGCCCTCGACGCTAACGTAATCGTAGTCGTACAGTACGCAAACCGTCTCCTCGTCGATCATCGTCGACTCGAGCAGCCGGCGGCCGCGCCCGAAAAGACGCCGACGCAGCGGCGGCCGGCGCTGTAAGACGGGTGCCCCTCGGCGGCAACTTCTCCCAAAGCAGAAACTCCTAGCAGAAACTCGGCTGCGCCCGAGCGGCGGCGGCGGTCGTCCCAGTAGGAGCGTCGCTGCTTCCTGCCACCGCAGTCGTGCCTGAGACGGCAAGAACGAGAGCTCGCTCGCGCACCTCGGCCAGGGACGCCGGGACAAGTGTCGGAGAGCGGACGCGAGGCTGCAAAGGGGCCGTCGCGACTGGTAGGTGGGGGTGTGGTGGCGGCGCCGAACTCGTCGTCGGACTCACCAAGCGCGACCGCGGGCTGGCCAGACGCGGGCACGGCTAGTCAGCGGCGCGAGCGCCACGTGGGTGGCTGTCGTGGAAAAACCCTAAACCCGCTCAGCAGCCCACCGAGCAGCCCGCGACGCCGCGTTCCTTCCGGTAGTCGGGCGCGAGCCGGGAGCACTGGGAGAGCGCCGCGCACGATCGCTCACCGGGCCAACTGCGGCGCGCCGAGCAGCTTCGGCGAGAGCTATCGACGAGAAGCGGGCGAGGCGAGCAATTCCTGATGTCTGGCGACTAAACCGAACCCCGGGGACGCGCGCGCCCGCGCGAAAGCGAACTCTTCGAAGGGGGCACCTTTGACATAGGACACGCCCCGTTGGGGCCGCGACCTACACGGCGGTGCGGCCGATTCGGCGCTCGCTTGAAGAACGTACCGCGCCGGGCGTGCACTCGGCAAGGAAGCGTCTCTCCGGTGATACGCCTCCACTGGTGACGGCGACGCCTGCAAACGAGGGCGCGCGCGAGTCGCGGGCCGATGCGTGCGGCGGGTCGCAGCGCGAAAACGCGCACGATCGTACGCACGCCGCCGACCGCGAGCGACGACCTTCGAAATGGTTGAAGCACCAGCAGGGAGAAAATGAAGATCAGAGCGGTAGCGTACCTGCGTTATCGGGTAAGCGTCTTTACGCTGGCTGTAATCTACGGCGGAACCAAGTGTGCCACCGCCTAGGACTGCTATTGTGGCTGTACAACAGCAGTTCCGGCGTTCCTGGCTACGGTCTCGGCCCGCGCCGGTGCCGGTGCTAACTTGAGACCGACGATGCTAGCGTCACCGGCAGAAGACCGTGGTCTCTCTTTCGTGTACCTAACGAAAAAGGAGCACGCGCTTCGAAACAGGATCTTAGCGCTCCGGGAATGAGCGGGCGTGACTATCGCACATTCCTCGCTACGCACCGGACCTCTTTCGTGCCCGGCCACAAGGATACAGGTGAGCGAGCCTCAGAGGCCCGTATGAGCCTCGCCGTCCTGCGCGGAGAGGTCCCGAATTACTGGCCAGTGAGAAATTGTGACGCGCAACATCCCGAGACCGGTTTTCAACACAGCGAACGCATGGACGCGATGCACGCATTGAAACCGAATGTGGAAGTCCTTGGCCGCTCCCATCGGAAAGAGGAGCGGGCGGCCGAGAACTTATTGATGCTGTCTAAAGATGGGGTATGCACATTTTTCGGGGATATCTAATGAGCGTTTGTGGATGTCGGGTCGCCGGTGCGGCGTCTCTCTCTCTCTCTATCTCTCTCTCTCTCTCTCTCTCTCTCTCTCTCTCTCTCTCTCTCTCTCTCTCTCTCTCTCTCTATCTCTCTCTATCTCTCTCTCTCTCTACAGAGGCTATTACATCTTTTCACGTCGGTGATAAAATCTTTTAGCAACTGGCTTTATGTATTTTAAATCACGTGCGACCTATTGGTGTTGATTTCGGCAATTGTCTTAAGGATCTTAATACTCAACCGCCCGACTGAACGACATTGAAAGAGGGGCCAAAAACCCGTCTGCTCCTCGCAGTCTTTGCTCCGTTCGTATGAATTCACCTGTGTGAGCTTCTTTGCGCTGAAATCGTGCATGTTATGGCTGACCAATTGAAACCATTACTTGTTCAGCATAAGGCACGATTTCATAAGGCTCGCTCTAGCCGCTCACGAAACTAAGTCCTTTGCCACTAACACAGCGTTTGTACTGGTCCAGTCCTTGCAGAGTGTGAAAACTACCGGTTGACTTGGCGCCTTGAAACACGGCTACAACGAGTCGTATTTGCGCACCGATCCGTGCAGGTATGCCGCTGTCTAGCAAACCACGACGGCAATCGAGAGCGCCGTATCTTAAACTACCAAGTTCCTCTCGTTAACGCAGAGAAGTCCATCTGACAGCAGGCAGAGCAGAGAGGCACGTTCGTACCGCTTCGGCGAGAGCAAACGACTCGCTAGCTAGAAGCCCGAAGAACAGCCGATTAACGATCGCTTCAATTGGGCTCTGTGTGCCCTCTAAGTTTTTGTGACTTTTCTGGGAACTCAACCTTATAACTCAGGAACCGCTAAAAATCTCAAGCACTTTAGTAATGTAGCGGTTTTGTCACGGACGCTTTCCGTGCTAACCGATGCTGTCGTTACCTTGCAAGCTGAACAAGTTGGCGTCAGTTTGGGTTCGGTACCGGATTACCAAATGCTCAGCACGCAGCCGGATCGCTGCTGCCTGGCCAGACCTGAGCCGATAGAGCAAAGGACCCAGTGTTCAAAGGACCCAGTGTTCAAAGGACCCAGTGCTCTAAGGACCCAGCGCTTTAAGGACCCAGCGCTCTAAGGACCCACGCCCAGCGCTTGCTGCAGCTGATTCTTATGGTATCACTAACCAATTGACGGTGTGCTTCCTTTCATTATTTAGTTCTCTTAAGATGCCAAACGAATGTCTTTTTAGCAACAATAATATTAATAATAATATAATAGGTCATTTGTGTAGCGCTTTAAAAGAACTTAATCTCTATCCAGGTGCTTGAAAACTTGCTGCAATAGAATTAATAAACAATGGTTAATTATGTGCATCGTATCATTCTTAGACAAACATGCTTAAGCACATAGGTATCATGCTTAGGCAAGCATGCAAAAGTGCACAAGAAGATACTCGGGGCTACCGGCTAGTAACACCCCTGGTTATTAGCATGCACTGAATCATGTACAGGTAAGCAAACAAAGCCGGGGGTGGGGGGACAAAAAGGTCAAGTTAACAGGGGTAAAGGGAAAGCTGAGCGAATGGTTATGTCCTCAGTGAAGACTTGAAGGATGCAAAGTCATTGTGGGTGGCATCTAGAGCCGGAAGTGGGTTCCAGACTCTCGATGCATACCAACCGAAGGCTCAGTAACCAAAATATTTCAATTTAATGGGAGGATGGCGCAAGCCGAGGTGCCGTAGCACTGGAGAAGTAGAAAAGTCGGATAGATAGGCTGATACGGGCAAATGAAGCAACCTGTAAGCCAGATAGACGATGTTAAAGTCGATTCGATGCTTCATTGGGAGCCAGTGAAGCTCAGACAGAAGTGGTGTGATGTTGCAGCCGTGCTGCTGATAACAGACCAGACGAGCTGCTGAGTTTGGCACCAGTTGCAGTTAATTAAGGGTACTGGCCGGGAGTCTCGAGTAAAGGGAATCGCATTGATGTAGACACGATGTTGCAAAAACATGTATTATTTTGGCTGTAGTATCTAGTGTCTAAGCGGGCCCAGAGATTGGTTATGTTCCTAAGCTTAAATTAGGCCGACTTCATGGTGGAGGCAATGTGCTCATCTAGTGACAAGCCATTTTTTAATGGGAAGCCTAGCTTGTTGGCAGACGTCACAGAATGGGTGCTTATGAACCAATCTTGAGCATTTGGTCTTCCAACTTAAGGGTGAAACTAGAGTTCCCCATAGCTATTTGATCGGTTTTATCTTCTTATTTAGGTTCCGCCAGCTGCACTCCTCGTATTACATTTGCCAAGCCCTTTCCAACCCACCTTGCTCTGCCCTCATCCTCCTAATAACAAGGGACAATCCCCGGTGTCTTGCAGTTCTCTAGGGTTTGTTGGAAATGGATATTCGGATGGGGAGCCACTGCAGGTCGGGGTGAGAAACGCTTTAATGTTGCAGGTGCAACATTCACTGTGGACCAGATAGCTGCACGCTTTTGCCGGAACTGTCAGCGTCCTATTGCATGGGCAGCATGGCCTGCAAGTAGTCAGTTGCAGAAGTCTAGAAAGTTAGTCGCAAATGCACGGACCAGCATTGTGTTGGTATCTTTGTCTAAGAAAAATCGATTTCTTTGCTTGTATTTAGCTGAAATATGCAGACTTGGCTGTGAAGCTGGTGTGATCATCTTGATAAAGTCATTTTTCATGCAGATGCAACAGGACATATGCTGGCGCTAACTATTTTGAGCGTTAGACTTTTCAGTTTCTGAGTAAGGCTAGATTTGCAAATAATCAGTAATTTATTTTCACCTCCATCAATTCAAGCAAGTTGGCTACAGTCCAAGCCCAAATGTCACCAGTACTTATTGCAAGGGAGAGTTCGACGAGCTGAAAGCAGGGAAGGATCGAAGCACTGGTACAGCAGCTGTATATATATCATCTGGATAAAATGAAAGCCTAGATTGTGCTTGGCGATAGTATCGGCAAGTCAGCGAGTATAGACTGTGAAAGGGCCGAGCGCAGTCCCTGGGGTAACCAATAATAATAAAAATAATAATAATAATGACTCCTTTGCTTAGCACACTGAGAGAACTAATTTTTAAGAGAATTAGTAATCAAATGCTATCGACATGCACTGTATATTCGTTAATGAGTCATCCATAAGAAAACACGTATTATACTTAGGCCAGCATGCTAAAGCACACAAAAAGACTCTCCAGGCGTCCGGGTATTTGGAACTCTGGCTCATAAAATGTATTGAATCATATATGAGTGAGCACTCAGTACATTGGGGGAAAATTTCGCTGAAGGGGAAGCTGAGAAGCTGACAGGAGCAGGGTCAGCACGTTTAGCTTGCTGACCCTGTGCACGTCACCTCTAACCATGTCATGCTTGTTGTCATTGAGCATGCTACCACTACTCATTCGATCATGCTTCCTTTGCGGCAAATGTAAAGTGCCTAGAAACAGATCGAGTTCTCTGAAGGTGCTATAACAAATGTATTACTATTATCATTACTATTATTAGCTGAGACCTTAATTAGACAAAGTTATTGCAGGTTGTCACCGAAGCCGGAAGCGAATTCTAGATTCTTGTGCATGCGAACTTAAGGCCCGATCACTAGAAGATTTCAAGTAGTTCGGCAACGGCAAGACTATAGAACGCTGAGGAGTGGATGATGTGAGAACAAGCTGGAGGATTAGGGAAGTCGGAGAGAGAGGTCAAGGCTGGTACAAGCGAGTGAAGCCACCTTTTAGCCCCACTGAGGATATTGAAGTCGATTCGGTGCTTTGATAGGGAGCCAGCAAAGCTCATACAGAAATGATGTAATGTGTTGGCAGTTGCCATTGACGACAGACCAGCCGAGTCTTTCACCAATTGCACACTAGTTACACACGGACACAGGCAACGAGTCTTGAATAAATGGAATTGCAGTAGTCTAGATGCGATGCTACAAACAGATGAACTAGTTTTGCCGTCATATTTTAGCTCTTATGAATGAAATTTAATGTGTTTGGTCTATACAACAAAGATCTTAGCTTAGACTTCCTTGATGCCTTCAGCTTTTCTGGAATATCTATTCATGCTGTCACGAGCACTTAACTAACAATCGTCATTAGTTTGTGCTGCTATTGGGAGTCTCTGTTCAAGGCGTAGACAAACCAGTGCACGGAGGTACGTCAACGGACTTGCAGATTCTCCCTAATAAACCATCGCAATTCAAAAACTGAACCGAGAGTGTAGCACTTGAGACAAGAGTATATGTAGCAACATGTGCTGGCAGGTTGCAGTCTTCCCGTACGAGCTGGGCGGAAGAATGTGCATGCTACCTGTCAGGACTGGTTGGTTCGGGCCACGGGTCACGGTGCAGCCTCTCTATAGAGTTCGGCAGCTTGATGAATTCTGGCTGCACGCACCTCCGAAGAAGAGGGACGCGTTTTCACAGTTTTCAATCAACAAGTTCCCGCTTTGTAATCATACGTGATATTCTTGTCATTGTCTTAGGCAAAGCTAAATATATTCCAATTCTAAAATCTAGCGTTATAATGCAGTGTCAAGTATAATCGTGGACCATTGATGCCCGTGGCCGTGCCATCGGCACTTCTTCAGCTTGCTGTACATCAAACGCGGACCAAGCCAAGGCTTATTCTGTTTTCCCTTTAACAGCAAGAAGCTTTGATTAGCAATGCTGGGAGCAGGGTGGTTTCAAAAAAACCTTGCACATTATGTCTTCCCTTCAGGCTTAGTAGGTCAACGATGCTAAATCTCAACCACTCAGTGTGCTAAGAAGCTGACTGTCTGAAAACGCTCTAGAGCAGAGCAAGGTCATATTTTATTCTGCATTATACAGAGTATCTCAATTTCAATTAATTTCATCGTCACTCGAAATTCTCCCCCCCCCCGAGTTCCCTAACCTATGTTTGTTCACATTTTTCAAGGCAAAGTGTTTAGTACCATGCCCATTGAATAAGGAAACTGCGATCGTGTAAATATCTTAGGAATGCAGCAAATATCAAATGTGAAAAGTTCAAAAAGTGTGCAAGTGCCACGGTACACCATAATTCGTTGTATCAAAAAGTTAAACTTGAAAGAATATGAAGCGTTGGATAGTGACTGTCAGCAGGCTCGTCTGAAAAAATTCGATTTACTGAACATGTACTGTTCCTTGCAATATAATGAGTACAGTTGATCCTAAAATGTGAAACTCTTAGAGTGAGTACACTGTCATCAAGGTGCTGGTAACTGCTCTAGTTACTACCTGAGATAAAAAAAATCGCCATCGGCAGAAGCAGGGGCATTCGCCCCCTCTCTAGAGAGGCAGTAACCGGGGCTTCTCTCTATTCCTACGGGGTCCCGCGACCGTCACCAACGACGAAATTATGTCCAAATTCCACTCAATGAGCGACCTCCAAGTTCGTGTCAAATAAACACAGTGATTTTTGGCATACATTTTATTATTAGTGGATCTTGCCCTCTACATGAAAGTCCTGGCTCTGCCTAAGGTTTACGCATAGCTGTTGAAATTACATTTAAAAATTGACATGAAGTAGTTCTTATAAGTTGAATAGTTAAAGATAAAGTCATGACCTTGGGCTTACCACACAGAGCTGGAAAGAGAGTTTAGAATGTAAAGTGAGCTATGTAAAGTCGAAGGAAGCTTGCTGTATCACAGTTGAGCAGACTGAGAGGTGGACTTGTACGCGGAGCTCGTTTGCACTCGTGAAGAAGACGATTTATGTAAGATGGAAACCTCTCGTTTCGATCGGTAACGGACCGAGAACAAAGGTAGTTATCTTATACAGAACATCTTGGCACCGTAAGCTATAAGGGATATTAACAAGATCGAGTCGTATCAAACGATTTCATTACATTAAATGGCCGTGGCAGCATGTATTTAGTTTATTTGGAGTACGTAGGCAAGAAATAATAGTAGATGGCTTCGCAATCGGTCTTTACATGCTGAGCCGGCCAGAACTTAACAAAATAATAACTTGTGGCTGCAGGTAGAGCTAGATCAATAAATTCCTATTCGATCCAGCCCGAAATATGCCTAGAAGATCAGATATTGAAACGTTAATGATTGGCTGGCTGTGAAATGACTGATCGTTCTTATTAGAGTACCTACTGGAGCATGGGTCACTCTTTAGTTAATTTATCAATGAGTAAATTATGATAATCTTGCATGCACTCACTTATTGTGAAGTAATTAGTTCACCTTCAAGCTACGCGATTCCCGTGCTACTCTTGCGACGTGACCTGTAGGGTAGAGACCTGTAGAGTGATCGAAGGAATGATATCTGCAGACTCTTCCAAAACGTTGCGGCTACGTTTAATTATGGGAATTGGGTGGGAGGTGGGAGCCTTCATTTTTGAGCATACTCGGCCGACCTGCAATCCCAATGCTCAAAACCGTTCAATGTGCGTTATCATAGCAGGATTGCCGAGCTGGTTTGGTCGAGCGGTTAAGGTGCTCGCCCCGACCAAGGTCTGGCTGAGGTCGTGGGCTCGAGCACGAGGCAGCCATAAGTGAAGCGCCTGAATTAAGTTATCTCGGGGCGCTATACAAATGAATTATATATATCTTCATATATATATATATATATATATATAATACAAATATATATGTATATTTGTAATATATATATATATGTATATTATATTTGAATATATATATATATATATATATATATATATATATATATATACGTTTTAGCAGGGACATTATGTCGACGTGACGTCGGTGACTGTGCCAAGCATATAGGCATACAGACGGAAAAACCTAGTTTATTATTTATGGGTAGATTTCTTCGTCACCTATACATCTAGAAACTTGTAGAACTAATTTTAGCACCGTACCAGGATGTAAAACATTAGTAGCTTGTTCGAATATCTACCAGTAGACAGAACTAAAGAAAAGTTTTTTATTAAGAACGGAAAGGACTGAACTTTTCTTCGAGACCAACCCATTACCATAAAGATTAACACTCTTGCAACCTAGTCGTCTGGAAAGTCGTGTTTCTAATATAAGTTTAATGTTTTGGAACGGATGTCGTCAGGCCCGTAGCCACCTCTCCAAATCGACTGAGGCCCAAGAACCGCCTAGGCGGCTCTGGGCCTAGACCTAGCGGCCTGGCATAGGCCCGGTGCCATTAAGCCTAGCCTGCCCTGGGCGTAGCTACGTGCCGGTATGTCATTGCGATAAAAGTGGAAAGCGTTTGCCTCACTGAAAAATGAAAATGCGTTTGATTTTATGACGCAGTAATAGTATTAATAATAATGATATTACATTTGATAAAGCGCCCTCGGCGAACTCAATATTAATAATAATGATATTACATTTGATAAAGCACCCTCGGCGAACTCAATCTCTATCTAAGCGTTTTACATTTGCTCAAAGGAAGCACGATAGAATGATTAGTAATAGCATGCTCAATAAACAACCAGAATAACATGGTTAGGGGTTACATGCACAGGGTCAGCATGCAAGTGTGGTTAGTGGCAGCATGCAACAGTGTCAGCATGCATAAGCACATAAAGGACGAATAAAAGGACCCATTGAATGATGTCATAAATAGATGCGTTTTTAGTTTCTTATAAATGTGGACAAGTCAAGAGCTGTCGTGATGCGGGTCGGAAGTGAGTTCCAGGCTTTGGGAGCATACGAACTAAAGGCACGGTCTCCAAAGGATTTGAGGTTTTTACGAGGTATAGGTGAGCAGTTAGATTCCGAAAAGCGGGTGGTACTATGCTTGGCCTGGTAGGGGAGTAGATCTGATAGGTAGGCTGGAGCCAAAGAATGAAGGGATCTAGAAGTGAGTGACAAACCTTGAAGCTGATAATAAATAACAATATTGCTAATGCCTTCGTATGGATCCTAAGAGAATCAAATATATTTGGGGACTTTCACTTTGACCAGAAAGGAAGCATATCAATTACATAGTGATGATGAAATTAACAACTACTACAGCAACGTAAGCATATGAAGGCCGACCCCTATTGACAAAGCCAATGCTATTAGATGCAGAGGGGCTACAGAAGAGATGCTGACTGAGCCCAGTTTGTAGGCTCTCCAGTTTCTGTACGACAGTAGGTTCGATTACTTTGTCTGCCATCTTGGCCTGGGCTATAAGGTGAGTGAGGGCGCATCATCTTCACAATATCATTTCTATGCAGAAGACACTCGACTGTAGCTTTGCTCTGATCTGTACCTTCAAGCATGTCGAACTCTCTTTAACTTCCCTGCAGCAAATATTGCTGACATTAGCAACTGGAGGGCAGCAAATTGTCTCAAGTTGAATGATGATAAAAATCAACTTGCTAGTATGAGCAAACCTAGTGCTACTCAGAAATTGGAAAGCTTAACCCTCAACGTGAGCTCAGTCAGCTTGATCTCTTGTAGCATATGCATACAATTTGTGGGTCCTGTTCCAAAGTGACCTTTTGCTAGATGAAGATATAACTAATAATAATAATGCATTTGATCTAGTGCCCTCAGAGACCTTAGTATATTTCTAGGCACTTTACATCAGCTGCAAAGGAAGCACGGTCGAATGGTTAGTGGCAATCACGTCAGTTTAACCGTCAAGTCTGCTTACTTGCAGCTATCTACCACAGCAAAAATTTGGGCCTGCTTAGACAAGGATAGGACAGCCAAGCTGGTCCGTGCATTTTTTACATCCCATCTTGACTTGGGTAACTCACTAGTCTTCCTGTGCAATCGGATGGTTACTGTTGGTGCCAAACTTTGCAGTCGGGCTTGTCTGTCGGCAACGTCACAGTGGCCAAATTATGCCACTGCTCACCGATCTACGATGGCTACCCACCAAGCAGCTCATCGAATTCAAGGTTTTTTCCACTCACTTTTAGGTCCATTCATTTTCTTGCTCTGACCTACCCTTCGGAAATACTTTCCCATAATACTACCCACTTTTGTGACTGAAGGCGTTTAGCTGTGTCTTTAACCAAAAATCCTCAAATCCTTCGGCGGCCATGCCTTCAATTCATATGCTCCTACAAAAGCCTAAAACCTACTCCCAACTGACTGACCTCTTGACTGGACGGCATCCACGAGAAACTGAAACGAACCTGCATTCCTCACAGCATTTGCTCACATCAATGGAAATTTTCCTGGGTATGCTTATTCATACTGAAAATGTGTACGTTATCACTAACCAATTTACATCTTTCGTGTCCAGCATATATAAAGGGCCCAGAAAGAGATTTAGTTCTCATAGAACGTTATACAAATGTATTATTCTTATTATAAAGATCAGGTGGTGCACCTTTCTGCAACTAATCGGAATGCACCAGAGCTATATGAACACACTGGAGGACAGCATAGGAAATTAACTAGGAAGAAGTTACTGCATATTTCTTCAAGTAACCCAGAATTCTTATTCTCAACTTTAGATAGCCTCTGTATTCATTCATGCCCTCAGGTAGTAGGGATGGCCTTTAGTTTATATATGCTCAAAAGGTTTACTGACATTCCCACCCCGAACGTTTTCCCCGGATATTCTCCCCTGGACATTTTACCCCGGACGTTCCCCCCCCTGGGGTAGGACTTTTACCCAGGTATATGGTTTAGGGTTTAGGGCTTTGAGTTTAGGGTTTTTAGAGTTTAGAGTTTAGGGTTTTTAGCGTTTAGGGGTTTAGGGTTTATAATTTAGGGTTCAGGGTTTAGATTTTAGGGTTTAGCGTTTAGGGTTTAGATTTTAGGGTGTTTAGGGTTTAGTGTTTCGTGTTTAGGTTTTATGGTTTATGGCGGGCTGCACCTCCGCCGCCTAAATCCACCCTTGCTCGTATTCCGAGCGTTAATTATTGCGTATTAGGGCGTAACTAGATCTCTTGGGCTCGAGTTATACTCAGTAGACCTCTGAGGCTTAGCGCTCATTTGCAGGATCTCGCGGTACGTTGTAGCGTGCGCCCGCTTTGACGGGTACGAACAAGTGCCTGGTGGCTTCGAGTGGGACCGAAGTCCCGCGGGACCGAACTGTATAGCTCGCCGCAGCCGCTGCAACAGACGCTGCCGCTTGCTCCGTTAGAAACCATCCTTCCAATCCATCCATTCTTCTATTATATTGAGTTTATTTTATTTTAATAGTGTGAACTTCATTTGATCATGTATCAACATAAAGTAGTTATATATATATATATATATATATATATGATATATATATATATATATATATATATATGATATATATATATATATATATATATAGCTGATGTATATATAGCTGATATATATATATATATATGGTAATAATAATAATAATTCACTTGATAAAGCGCCCTCAGAGAACTTCATCTCTTTCTAGGCGCTTTACATTGCTGCAAAGGGAAATGCAATTGAATGGTAAGTAAAATCATGCTTGAAAAACAAGCAAAATGAATAATATGGTTAGGGGTGACATGCACAGGGTCAGCATGCAAATGTGGTTAGTGGCAGCATGCACTTAGATAGATAGATAGATAGATAGGTCTGTATTCTTAGTTATACATTCATCAACATAGGGGGAAATGTCCTACGGGGGGGGGGAATGTCCTAGGGTCCACCAAGGGGGGAATGTCTGGGGGGGGGACGTCCAGGTGGGGAAAATGCCCTACAACCGCTCAAACTGTTGGGCGCGATATTTCTCTGGAAGTGTTCTGCCCTCTGATAATTATTGCAGCATAATTGTAGTACAGTGACGGCCCTATAGCATAAGATGTGGAAGCAACTGGTGTATTTCGGCTTGTATGGTATTTAGTACGACTATCAAGTTAGTAGAGTTTCTTTAACAATGCTGTTGGCACTGGTTTGGCCCAGGAGTTAATGTGCCAACCAAGATGATGACCAAGGTTAAGGTTCATGCATTTGATGAGGTCGTGGGTTTGAGCCTGCTGCATACGTGAAGCACTTGGATAGAGATTAAGTTCTCTTAAGAAGGAATTTCAAGAAAATACTCATAATATTGGTTCAGCAATCAATCATTTGTTTATAATACTTTCAAAAGACAAACATGTTAAAAATGAGATCGGAAGTTCTGGCGACTTCCACATAAAAGAAAAACCGATTATGCATACTATGCCTAACCCAGATGTAAACCGAAAGCATATGTACAAGCACATATGCAAATAAAATATTTTCCGATGTGTGTGTCATATGCGACTTGTGTCCCAACTTGTTGAACCTTGATAGATCGAGGTACATGCGTGAAGCTTGTTCAGGTGAATGCTCGTCAGTTTTATGCAGCTTAATTTTCAATGTAGCTTGATGCCTGGTAAATTCCGTAATTCGGCTATTAATTCACATATCAGAGTGAAATTTGAAATATTGGATAAGTTCTGCTTTTTCATGGATTTCTAGAAAACTTTCTGATTTCGGTAGGATATATTTGGCTGTACACAACATCAAACGTCCGGGAGCCTTATTTTCTGCAGTCATGGACATATGCAGCAAATCAGAAATTTTTGTAGAGATCTATAAAAGAAATCAGTAAAAGAAGGTTCCCTAAACAAGTATTCGATTGACAGACCAATTTTGTGTTTTCTTGACATTCCCTATAAGGTGCTATACAAGTGAATTCTATTATATTACTATATTTTAGTAACGGTACTTTGAATGCTTTAAATTTTGAACTTTGAATTTATACAGGTATGTGCACATACCACACGAGCTGCTATTATTGCATGAAAAGATAGCTTGCCTGCTATTCACAGTCAGATGCAACTAGAGAAGACTACAATAATAATAATAATAATAATAATTCACTTGATAAAGCACCCTCAGAGAACTCAATCTCTCTCTAGGCGCTTTACATTTGCTGTAAAGTGAAATGCAATTGAATGGTAAGTAAAATCATGCTTGAAAAACAAACGAGATGGATAATATGGTTAGGGGTGACATGCACAGGGTCAGCATGCAAATGTGGTTAGTGGCAGCATGCACAGTGTCAGCACGCATAAGCACATCAAAGACGAATCACAGGGACCCACTAAATGCTGTCCTAAAACGGTTGGCATCGTGCAAGTTCTTCACGGCCATGCGAACGGTCCTATCGTTAGTGCCTCAAAGTCACACTCATAAGTGTATTATTTTGACTGCTGGTAGCTGTGTGCGGCTTACAGTGGCAAGAAGTTTGGTAGGCAGATATAGGCTGATCAATACTACCATATTGTTGACAGAAATGTTCACGACTACTTCCTGAGAGCAACCAAGCAAAATGATTTTCGACTCGTTCCCGACATAGGTTTCTTGATTTGTCACATCAGTGGACGAATGATTTAAAAGTCTAGTTATTCAATTTTAAAGCTCATCCCTCTGATGTGCAACCGTACGCAGTCAGAATTAACCGAGTGGTCGAAGACCTCACACGTGGCTTTCACATGGTTAGACCGACATAGCTTGGTCGTAGACGGAGCTTGAGCACCTTAGCAGCCTTACCCATTGTGTAGATCGTGTACCTTGGAGAGTGTACTATTTGTCAATGGCGTTGATTGCTGTGTCAAGCTTTAAGATATAGCGGTATTTTGTGCATTAGTTAATTTGATGACAGATCGCCTAGGAATTGACCATCGGAGCCGTTTGAGGCTTTGCTGCAATGCATCTTAAAATGAATATATGTTGAATCAGGATCAAATGCACCGCATCGAGCTATTATACGAGCGTGTTTTTTGTTATGCAAAATTCGCATGCTGACCCTGTACATGTCACCCCTAACCATATTATTCATTTTGTTTGTTTTTCAAGCATGATTTTACTTACCATTCAATTGCATTTCACTTTGCAGCAAATGTAAAGCGCCCAGAGAGAGATTAAGTTCTCTGAGGGCGCTTTATCAAGTGAATTATTATTATAATATTATTATGTAAATGGGTCTGTTGGCAGGCGTTTTTACGTTGCTTTCAAATTGTGATTTCAACTTGAAGTTTCCCAATGACTGTGTACCGACTCTCTTGCCATTTGGCTTTCA
This sequence comes from Cristatella mucedo, assembly GCA_009760855.2. Lineage (NCBI taxonomy): Eukaryota > Metazoa > Bryozoa > Phylactolaemata > Cristatellidae > Cristatella > Cristatella mucedo. The sequence continues at coordinate 533,420 of WPIO01000047.1, read as the reverse complement.
GGTGGCTAGTCTTAGCACACCATACTACCCAATTCAATGTTTTGCAATTTTACTTTTAACTAGGAGTTGAGCATTTGAATTTTTAAGGAAACCATTTTTGGATGCAGAGCACTGCCAGAAGCATCTGCCACTTAACATTCAGTCAAAATAATAAAATAATACTATCTGGTTTAACAGCCTCATTTGTAAAGTGGCAGAAGAACCTAAACGGCTGTCACCACTGCTCTTAGTTGGCACCTAGTGCCCGAGTCGAACCCAAGACTTCGGTCCTTAAGAGCGAGCTCCTCACCTCACGGGCTCTCTCTCTCTCTCTCTCTCTCCGCGACTCAGTCTGTCTCTCTTCACTTCTCTCTGTCTCTGTCTTGCTACTGTGAACGATTAAAACTATTCACATGGTGCTGGGGTGCTGTCCAAGTGCACACACTCGGCTCATCATTCTTGCAGGCATGCAAGAAGTAAATATGGTCGAAGCTGCAAACAGATTCGTGCCAGATGAGCAGAACTCGGTAGCCTATAGCGATAACATAGCGATGGGAGCCTATAAGCAGTGCTTTTCACTCAGCAGCAAAGCACGGGCAATTGTGGTCGTGCTCTATACTCGAGCGTCCCCTTGTCTTTTTCTTCCCTCCTCTTTTATCTCTTTTCCGACCCACTTCAAAGAGAGACCTTGTACATATAATCCATTCGTATAGCACCGTAGAGAACTCAATCTTTATTCAGATGCTTCACGTATGCCACAGGGCTCGAGCCCACGAGCCCGATCAACAAATACATTCACCGTGACCTCGGCTGGGGCAAGCAGTTTAACCACTGGGCCAAACCAGCATCCAGCCGTCTATGCAGGATGTTTCGAATCCTTTGAGGATCCAGTTTCCAGTACGGTCAGCACTTCTTCCCTAGGCCTGCTTGATGCTCTGCCG